>CM060834.1:40715000-41315000 GCA_030762175.1 Metallyticus violacea | reverse complement strand
CGAACCTGGTGATGAGGTTACTATTGTTTGGGCAATCAAAAATAACCATATTTTCCTTGTTTTTGTTTATGAATATATTTTCCCACACTGTTAATTCTGTGGGTTTTTGAAGAGCTTTTAAGAGTTTTGGTTCCTTTTGGAATTCTGGTTCTTTTGCCAGAAATGGTATGCTACTGATGGTTTTTCTGTATGTTTATATTTTACACTTTTCATGTGTTCCTTAAACTGTATGGTAATGTTCCTTTTTGTTTTATCTATATATTTATTATTGCAGTCTTTGCAACTGAAAACCATGAGTTCCAAAACGAACCAAAACTCTTAAAAGCTCTTCAAAAACCCATAGAATTATCGGTGTGGGAAAATATATTCTTGAACCAAAACAAAGAAAATTTATTAATGGATATCATTGTATGATTAGTTGAACTACACACTCTTAAAGCTTCACTTACTTTTTATAAATGTATGGAACCGGTTTCGAGAACATTTGTTCCCATCTTCAGCCATGCTAAGGTTCAACTTAAAGAAAATTTAATTAATTTTGATCTTCCAAACAACAGCAATCTCATCAAAAAGTTTATAAAATCCAATGAGCGACATCTTAATACCACGCTGGAAAGCTGACAGTGGAACTGTGCTGATGGTGAAGGAAACTTGCCTTTGAAACATGTCCAAATAAGTGGAATAAAACTAGGGAAATTTGAGTGACTTCCTCATAAATAAAGTAAATTCAACAGTTTTTCAACATTTAACTTGCATTTTGAAGCATATTTTCCACTAAAAAAATAAGTTATATTGTAATATGAGTAGGGAATATTTAACACAAGGAATTAAAAGTTTTACCAACATAAAAGGCAATTATATAATAAGCAAAAGCTCAGTAAAGACCCTAAATTAAAAATAGATTTTAAATGTATTGTAAGATACTTAGGAAAGTCATAAAAGCAGCAAAAAGCCTCCATTATCAAACACTTATTAGTCAGTCAAAAAACAAAATAAAAAGCGTTTGGAAAATATAATAAAACAAGAAACAGACAAAAATTTCAAGAAGATAATGCAATAATCTTAAGCATTAACAATCAAAAGATACAACACCCTGCAGATGTAGCAGATGTGTTTAATGATAACTTTGTTAATGCAACAAAATTTTTAAATTTATATTCTGATGATAAAAGGGATGCATTAAAACTTTTACAATCATCAATTCTGAGTTAAAATAACGAATTCAAACCAGGTATCACTACCCCACTAGAAATTAGTAAAATCAAAAAAACTAAAATCAAAAAACTCTTCTGGCTATGATGTATTTCCTGAGGGGCTAAAATATTCAATAGTGAGGCCTCTGTTCAAAAAGGGAGAAAAGATAAATGTCTCTAATTATAGACCTATAGCTATTTCACCTACATTTACTAGGGTGTTTGATAAAGTAATTTACAGTAGGCTTTACTATTACCTTGAAAGTAACAATATTCTATTAATGATCAGTTTGGCTTTAGAAAAGGAATTTCAAAACAAACAAACAAAAAAATCTATATACTCATGAAAATTTAACTGCATTTAATGAAAGAGCACATGCACGAGGAATATTTTGTGACTTAGCAAAGGCTTTCAATTGTGCCAATCATGGCATTCTGATGAATAAATTAGCTTTCTATGGAATAAAAAAACCAATATTTAAAATGGTTTATATCCTACCTTGACAAAAGGAAACAAAAAGTAGTAACCAATTGTACCTTTAAAAATAAAAACAATGCTTCAGAGTAGGAAATAATTAACTGGAGTGCCTCAAGGATCTGTTCTAGGCCCTCTTCTTTTTCTGAGATATATATATATATAAATGATCTCTCCTTAACTACCCAAGATGTTGGAAATTCTGTTCTATTTGCAGGTGACATAAGCATATTAATAAATGGAAACAGCTTAATGATTGTGCTATTAAACTAAATCTGGTTCTTCCGAGCTCTTTGTGTGTATGGTTCAAAGCAAACAAATTGTCTGTAATTCTTGATAAAACAAATGTTATGAAATTCATCACTCACAGATCTCCAGATCCAGAATTACAGATGGGATATTATAACAATGTACCTGTGCAAACCAAATATATTAAATTCCTTGGTTTAATAATTGATAAACATCTGAATTGGAAAACATCACATTGATCTTATCATACCTAAATTTAGCAGTGCATGCTATGCAAACTAGTTTATTATGCTTATTTCACTCAATAATGAAATATGGTCTAATATTTTGGGGAAATTCAGTTAAAAGTGAATGTGTCTTACTATTAAAAAAAATTGCTGGTGAACATAGCAGACATTCAAGCAGAAACCTCTTTAGGCAATTTGAAATTTTAACTCTTCCTTGTGAATATATTTTATCCCCCATGAACTTTTACATAAGAAATAAAGAAAAAAATTTTCTAAATCAAAATATATATGACAAGATTAGACAAAAAGCAAATCTACATAGACTGGCTTCAACACTTTGCTGCCATCAAAAAAGAGTTTATTATGAATGCATTTTAGTATAAAATGCTCTTCCCTATAGCTTAAAAGTTTTAATAAACAATGATAATTATTTTAAATCTGCTCTTGGAAAATACCTATGTAAAAAGGCTATAATTCTGTTAAGGAATATATGAGTGACTATATTATAGTGAGTTAAAAGCACTACAATAATTTTATATCAATGCATATGTATATAGTAAAATTTGTGTGATTAAGTGACTTGTCTGTTTTTGTTGTTTGGTTGAATTGCTCTAAGTGTTGTTTTCATTTTTATTGTAACTATTTATGTAGATGTGGACAAATGTTTTGTTAATGTAGTTTGTGCTACTATGGTAATTGTATATGATAAGGTCTATGTTCCTAGGTCTCTGTGACTGCTTCGCAAACTCACGGAATGCTCCAGGAACTAAACTAAACTATGAACTAGATATGCATGGAAAAATAAATGGGTTTTCAAACATTAAATAACCACAATATGTAATATACTGTTTCAAGATACTGTTATGTCCTCTCTGTCCAAAGGGTCATTTATAACTTTCTTCAGGCCTCTCAAGGCAACCATTACCATGAAGTCTTGATTAGTGTTCGAGATGCTGATAATGAAAAAGAGTGCTTCTGGAACATCGTAGTGTTATGAAAGCAAGTGGAGTTAGTGAACATGTTGAATTCGTTAGCATATGATATATTACCACTCCATTGTCTATAGCTTTGCAAATACAATTTATTTAATCTGCATAATTTCTTCTTTTGAGGAAGCTTTGTTGCTGTTTGTTCCTGCATAACCTAACAGAACAAAAAAAAATGGGTACAGATGAACTGGTGCCAGGAAATATTAAAAAAAAAAAAAAAAGGGGGGGGGGATCCTAATGTATCTAATCACCAGATTTGATAAAAGTATTAGCAGTATAAAAGAGGCTGTTGGTGTTACAGATTTTCCCCACAGTTGATTCTCCTAGGAAATTTATATGATTCCAAAATGTAGGCCAAAAGATGGGCACTAGTTTATTCTGTGCAGGTGACTATGTTGTTACCTATATGTTTGAGGAACAAAAAACAGTTGCAAGCAACTGATTAGAGCATTTAAGTATATTTAGCATATCTCAAATTAATAATCCTATTATTTTCAGTAGTATACACATTTGGCTGCTATTTGTAAAGATTCAGTGGATATTACTGTTCATAAAATACATTGTTAAAGCTTCCAGAAAATCAGATGTTGGAGTGCCATTACATACAAAAGGAACACAATAAAATTATTCAGGATTGGAATAGAATGTGGATAAATAGTTCATATTTACATAACTACAGAAACCAATGATTTATGGCAAACCACTGAGTGAGGTGGCACACGTCGTAGCTCAGGAGATCCTGGATTAAATTCCTTTTGGGCCACCAAACTTGCACTTGGGTTATTTTTGCTGTTTATTTTGGTCACTAAGGTGAATACTGGGATGGAAATTTACATTTCACAATTTTACTCTCCCATTTCATTCTATTTGTTCTGTTACAGGATCAAAATGAGTGCCAAGACAAAGGTTGGGCTAGTGTGGTGTGATGGTTACTTGCATTTTTTTGCCCTAGTATATTATGGAAGCAGATCTTGAGGGGCTTCTGCCAGTGTTGGGGTGTTCTATCTGGATTTGTACAGTCCCCATCATGGATCTTGGGTTGCCCAGCATCTCCCTCCCGTCATCCCTTACTCCCAGAGGTGCCCCATTGCGAGTGTATACATAAGTGGCCATGAATAAGACTGAAGTGCCAAAGTATCCTGACTCAGCCAATCCAGTAACAAATTAATTGTAAATAGTCATATTATTAACACATGACTCACAACTGGATGTAGCAAACTTTAAATGTTACCTTTAGAAATATAATATAGTACATATTTACTAAACCATTATCTTCACATGTCCCAAAATCAAGGGACATTAACCATTACCCTACTTTTTTTTTAATAGTGTTTGCTTGTTTTTACTGCAGAGGCGTCACAGGTGGTGACACTGATAAATGAGATGAAAAATTGGGAGAGGATTTTTTAAGGAAGGAAGTGTTCCAGGCCTAAGTTTAGGGTACCTCCACAGCATTCAACTCCTTTTTCCATTCTTGGATCACCAGAAGAGCCAGTCTCCAAAGTGACCAATTAAAACACTATTTAAATTTCATCATGCATTGGCCACAAATGTGAGGAAGAAGACTGATCCTCCTAGCAGTACTATATGTAACTTGCAATTTCATTCATTCATAGAATGGAAAAAGGAGTTAAATGTCCATATCTCCATTCAGATCTGTTGCTACAAGTTGAGATCTGCACATTTTCTTGGCTGCAGCTAAATTATTTCTGGTACAACTTCTAAAAGTAAGAATTTGTATCTATACAATTGTATCCAAAATAAATAAATGTTGCTTATATTACTAATGGTATTTTTATTCTCTGAAGAATCGCAGCTATTTACATGAATCTGGCTTCTAATATAATCTAACTAACATTGCTTTAAACATTTATGTTGCAACGTTTTCATATCTCCAAGCACTTTCTTCAGCTGTGTTTGCAAAAGAATTTACAAATAAAATTTTATAAAAATAATTTTCATATGTAATTTAGAAGAGGGAGGAAAAAAAATGGATAAACTTAACTGAGGAAATGAGGGAATGATAAATTTGCAAAATATTTTTTTGAAAAGGAAACTTTCAAAGCCCAAGTTTAGGATACCTTCCCACCATTTTCCATTGACGCAGACTTAGGAAAACTTGGAATAAATCTCAATGAGGAAGAGTTGTCCTGGCAGGGTTTTCATCAAACCTGTTCACACCAGCCTTAGCAACCTTGACTACCCATGCTGGGTGAAAGATTTGTAGAATATGTATATAAACTTCCCACTGTTATACTTTAAAACAGTTATCCATCCAAACCAAATTCTTACTAGCTTTGAACTACATGTCAAAGACAGAACCTAATTCATGGAAAGAATTTATATAAAATTTTAAAAAAGTAAGCTTTTCACAAAAATATGAATATTTATTCCTAAATTAGTTTATAATCTCGGATAATCAATTTGTACATTTTTTGTTGTTTTTTTTCCCACATTCATACAATATATAAGAGTACAAATATTTTAAATTATTTCCACAGAGGTGCATTATATTAATTATAGTTCATTTAAATTATTAAAATTAATACATTCAAAGAATAACAATATAAAAGTTTGCATAAAATGAGAGTAAAGGTTTGACTTGAGTAATATATAATGCAATGAATTTTACATTCTCTTTCACATTACAATTTAAGTGAAACTGTTTAAAGCATTTATGAATTTCTCTTAAAACTACCTTGCTTTACAGACAACTCATCTCATAATACTCTGTACATTATTTATATACTCCCAGGAAAGCTACTATAAAAGTTATGGGAAAACTGAAAATTTAAATTACATTTTACATTTTGGTACCATAGAATCATGTCATCTTTCTCTTAACCTGGAAAAAGTTTGAAAATGTGCTTCTTTTTTTTACATTTTCACCTTGTTTGATTGAGGAGGTAGAACTGGAAAGGCTCTTTATGCTGTCATCTCCAGAACTTAAAGTTGGTACTGGTGTTTTTACTTCAGACTCTGGCACA
Source organism: Metallyticus violacea (assembly GCA_030762175.1). Classification (NCBI taxonomy): domain Eukaryota; kingdom Metazoa; phylum Arthropoda; class Insecta; order Mantodea; family Metallyticidae; genus Metallyticus; species Metallyticus violacea. Next base: position 41,308,880 of record CM060834.1, on the reverse strand, counting down.
GTTAGGGAACGGAGCTCTTCAATGGCTGCAGCAAGTGATGGAGGATCTGTAGTAACATTCTGAACTTCTGTTGTAGAACGTTCACTTGCTAAGAAATCTTCACTTACCGCATGATGGGAGTCAGAGGATTCTGGGGAAAAATATGTGGATGATGATTTAACACTGTGAAAGTCATCATCTTTTGTATCTTCCTGCTCTTCAACAGATGCCTCAAGAGTTGTTGAAGAGTCATCTTGATCACTATTTTCTTCTTTACAAGGAGAAGAACATGAAGGTGGTGCAATGTTAGAGGAAGGTTGTATAGCTTCAGAGGAAGATGATGCAGCTTCAGAAGAAGTTGCCATTTCAGTATTTTCCTTGGGAATTTCTTTTTCTGTAGGTATATTTATTTCCTTGTTTTCTTGTTTTTCAGGTTCATCGTTATTACTGCTGCTTTGTGGTATCAAATCATCTAATTGCTGAAACAATTTTCACAAGGATCAGAGTGTTAACAGCTGTTTTAAGATAATTCATTACAATGGATAAATTTATTTTTCAGCAAAATAATACAACAGAGCAGTTGATTTTTTGGAAGGGCATCTGGATGATTGGAATGAACATTCATAAAAGATTTGCTATCTCAAAACTTTTAAATATCCAGTTACTGCATTTTCTGAATCTAAAAATATTTTCAGGTTTCTGGCAACTTGGAACAAATGGCTAACTAGTTATCTGAAAATTCCACTCATTTTTTTCTTTAAGATAAGTGACAATGGAACATCTATTACTTTAAAGAAACTCAGGCTTATAGGTAGCTCTTACAGTTTGCTTGATTTTGATGATCACTAATTATGCTAAACAGCAGTATTTAAATAGTAAATTAGAAAATTGTTTATACTAGGCAAGCATATGCATTGTATAGATTGTTGAGAATTCATTAACATAATACTTTTTGGAAAAGCCATATTTCAAAATGACAGCGGCATCAGAGGGAACAGTTAGTAATTTTATACAGGGAGACTCAAGTTGCTGATCCTAATTAGTGTTGGATAGCATTCCCTCCTAAGAGAAGTAGGGATATTGTTTCAAAAATGATTTTAAAAACTAGAGCACAGAAGTATGTCAGAAAGCCACAAACAAAAGTTTTGAAATAAAATTCCTCTTAATGCTAGTAAATGCATAATTTTAGTTAAATTACACCATCTTTATATAAAGATGACAGAATATAGTATTTGTATTAATGAATAAGAATTTTTATTTCAGCAAAAGATATTGAATTTAAATTAACCAAAATATCTAAGAATTTAGTAATAACAAAACTAAGATTCTCCCATACCTTAACAGGTCATATTTATGGTAAAAAAAAAACTTATAAAATAGTCATTTTACAGCTGCACGAGCTCTCAAGTTTATGCTTCTCCACATATTCCTTATATTTTTTTTAAGAACTCCAATTTTATTTATTTGCTCCATCATATCTGGCATTTTAATTGCCACAAAATAATCTCGTTTGTCCCATTTTTCGTCAGATATTCCCTCCAACTGACTTTCACATTTTATTAGACAATGAAAAGCACTATTCACTTTTCCACAATTAATAAACTTTTTCCTTTATCCTTTTAGAACTAATACCCCTGTATGCATCCATGCAAGACCTGTTCTTCTGAATTATTGAATTTTTCTCCTTTACCCAATTTTTTTCAATTATTTTATAAGTCTAAAGAACTTTTATCCTTAAAGCTACCCAAAGCTCTTGCTTCTGTATATCTTCTACCCTCTACCTCACTTCTTTCCAAAATCCACTGACATTACTATTACTCAGTTGCAACACATCCCCATTCAGTTTTCTTCTAGTGGTTTCCCTACCTCCCCAAACCAACTCTTTCTTTCCAGTACCTCTCTTCAGTACCCAAGACATTTATTTAGTACATTAATTTTAAACAAATGTGCCAATATTTCAAGATTTTCTCCTCTATTATATTTTTCCTAGTTTTGCCAAACTCACCCTCCTTGGCAAAATTTTTGGTAACCCCAGAACTTATATAAAACATTCCAACTGACTTGAGTTAAAACTAAGCAATTTTGCTCTGAATTTGGAATTTTTGCTGAAATGGGCAGGTAATGAGATAGTAAAGAGAGCAGTGGCTAATAAAATGATTTACATTTTATTTGAATGTCCAGAAACAAGACAGCGGTGTACTTAAATAAAATTTATTCATATAAGATTTGAGATGGCAATAAAGAAAATTTTGGGGAACAAATCTCAAGGAATTTATGGAAACATTTGTATAGAGTCAAAAATAAATGGGTATGGAGGATTAATAAGTAAATTATCTTTTATAGATTCATGACATGAAGTTTGTTGAATTGGGTAATAATCAGGAGCTATATATTTCATTGTGGGCAAATTATTTTAATGGGTTAATTATGTCAGACTTTCGTTGCTAGGGAGAGGGCTGAAACCAAACCATAAAGTTCTTATTGTAATTGCTTAGCACTTTAATTAATAAATATATATATATATATATATATATATATATATATGTAATTGCTTAGCACTTTAATTAATAAATAAATAAATATATATATATATATATATAAATTCTATGTACCACGTCAATTTTTGTCTACCCCTTAGACACTCGCCAAATTTCTACTCTAAATTTTTGATTCAATCACAGCCTCATATAATCTTTTTAGCCATTTCACTGGCAATGTGGAAACTTTCTATAAACTTATTTTCACAGCTTCCATAGCTAATTTACCTTTAGTTTGTGCACATTTAAACTGTACCTCCCCTCTTCCATTACTTGTAAATCTCACCCCCAAATAATCAAATTTTTTCCTTGCCTATATTGGGTCTCTGTAAACAATCTCATCTTTCCTTAATTTTGATTCTTTTTTAAATACTATTGTCTTTTGATTTTTTACTATTTATCCTTGGACTCCATTCTGCACTAAACTAATGATTCCATCAATTTGTTGTAATCATGGTTGCTGCCCCTGTTACGAGATATCAGTGAAAAGCAATCCTGGTACTTAACTAAAAATGTTAATTGGAACATTCACAGTGAAGCCAATCATATAATTGAAATCATTTTATGATATAGTCGAACTACACACTCTTATGCTTCACTTACTTGTGAAGTAAGTGAAGCATAAAAGTGTGTAGTTCGACTATATCATAAAATGATTTCAATTATCCTGGTACTTACTTCTTTTAGCATTTGTAGGAAAAGGAAATGGGTTCATGACAATATATGAACTACTTTCATATAATATTTTATGTAAACTGCATAAAATAGCTAAATTACTGAAAATGTATATAAATGTCTTTCTGCAAAAATTAAGAAAAAAAGTTTATTGCTCAAGAGAACTGGTGAATATGCATAAAATCTATGCAAACAAGGTTTTGAATACTATTTATAGGAATTAACTATGTTATAAAAAATAAACTAAGTAAAGGAATGCTATAAAAACTAATGAACAAGTAATATGGAAAAATTCAAGTGAAAAGTTAAAAGAATAAGGACTGGCAAAATGGTGCTAACTAGAAACTGTAGGCCTACGACAATTTTCCTTTGATATTGTGATTTTGTTAAAGAGTACTTTTGTATCTCTGCCTATGGACATACTATCTGCCTCAACTTTTAAATAATGCTAAACATAAAATAAAGATCCCCATGTTGAACTTTTGATATGCTTTTACATTTTCCTTCATAATTTACCAACAGTATATAAAAAAATATGCCTATAACATAATTAGGAAGAACTATATGATACATGTGATAGATATAAAATAATTAGTGTATCTAACTGGAAATATAGTTTAAATAAATCTTAAAAAACTGCAGCACTATTGCTTTATTTTATGTTAGATTAGAATGTAAATTTAATTTGATACACAAGAAAAAATATGAATGACAATTTTAACTAACAAAATAAACTTGGGAATATGTCAAAATCTTATAATTTAAAAAAGTAAAAAAATATTTATTTTTATGAACTTCAAAAAAGTATTCTAGTTAAAATATTTAAAATATCTGAAAACCCCTTTATGACTTCATTCCCATGAGAAAAAATCAGTCTAAGTTAAAACATTTAAAATATTCAAAGCACTCTTTATGATTTCACTTAGTAATTAAAAAACCAAGCGTTTGTTCATATCTTCAACTGTTAAACAGTTGACGGAGTTGTTTTAACAGTTGATGATGTGAATAAATGCTTCACGAAACATGTCCTGGTTTTTTTTTTTTTTTTTTTTTTTTTAATTTTTAAGAGTGCAACTATAAAGAGTGCTTCGAATATTTTAAATATTTTAACTCAAGACTGATTTTATCTCATGGGAATGAAACCATAAAGAGCTTTTTGATATTTTAAATATTTTAACTAGAAGAGATTTAATACTAGTTTCACTGTGAGAGATTCCTGAATATGTTAAAAACTGAATTCAAAAAGTGTGTTATCATGCAATTTTATTTTTCTAGTCTGTCATTGAGAAAATAAATGTATTTATATATTTTTATATATATATATATATATATATATATATATATATCTAATTAACACTAATAATAAAAGTAGATAAAGATAAAACACAGAGAAAGAGTCACACTTGAAATTGCTATATTTCAAGTGTGACTCTTTCTCTGTGTTTTATCTTTATCTACTTTTATTATTAGTGTTAATTTGTTACATTGTTAATAGTGTTTATTTTTATGTTTCATTAATATTATATATATCTATATATTCAATTTTCTAATGTCAAACTTTAGTCACTTTTTCTTGGACGGAATGCAAGAATTTCTGCACAGTGTTGCTAAACATTTACTCCAATAACTACATCTGTACAGATATTTTGTTTGCATTATGTACAAAAATTGTAGCATTTACAAAAGAGGTATGTTCTCTGGAAATTCTCTGTTTGGCAGTAAGGTATGTCCCCCAAAATTTCATATATAATCGTATCCCTCTAGATGAAGTGTTACAAATTTCAGTGTTTGCCATATTCTCATTATTTGTATATATTTATTTTTTACACAGAAATACAAACTTTGCACCAAATTTAAGGATTTGAAGTAGAGATTTAAAGTGTAATAAAATATATGAACAATGATTGCACTTTAGCCACATATCTAGTGTTCTGTGGCCTTTAAATTTATATTTTAATTGACTGTTGTGGCTTGGTTATCAAGTGTCTTGCCAACTAATGGGCATGGGTTTGGTTCACAGTACAAATAAGTTTCATAGGTAAGGTTTTTTCCGATCTCATATTTGCTTTAGCACTGTACAGGTGAATGTCAAGTAACATACTTAGATAAGATTGTTTAATTTGTATAATCATCAATCCATTACATTCATTGTTTCAAAGACCCATGAACTACAAGACAAGCAAAATTGTCTATGCAGGATATAGCTTAAATTCAAATTTTATTAATTAATAGTTATGCTTTGTCTTAAAAAAAAAAAATGCTGAAAATATCAAACCTAAAACTAAAGTTCTGCTAATTTGAAAATCTAATTCTCTTAATATGCAAAAATGTAAGTATATGGCCATATGGCTCATAAATTACATCTACATCCTTTTTTTTTAAATATATTTATTGAAATGCAGTTTATGACTTATGCTACTCTCTACAGCCATATAGACAACCATTAGAATAATTGCCTCTACATCCCACCAAAATGTATACAAACTTTTCTCTATTTCTGGTATAACAGAAAATACTTTCATACTAGAAAATATAATAAAGTATAACATATTAATAAAAAAGAAATAACATTTCTGGAAAAATTTAAATATCAAAAATTAAAATTCGAGTTTTCTTATGCTTGAAAGAAGTAAATGTGATAGATTATAAATATAAAAATTATTGAATTTTAACAGTATTTTAGATAGGAGTGATTCTTCAAGGCATAGCTAAAAACAGCATTACTGGAGGTCTCCTTGCTACTCAGCCAAACTGGTATTCTCATAACCAAAAAGTATAAGACTGATCCTTAACCTGCTCTCTTATTGTTAGGAATGCTGTGCATATATTACGCAATAGAAAAAACAGCATTTTTCTTGTATGCCTAGTAAATTAAAATTTATTCAAATGCTAAGAAAAATGCAAAGGGGTCTTCCCCTGTCTGGCTCAGGTCAATATGCCAAGTAAGATGACAGCCAGAATATTAACCATTACAGAATTAGAATAAGAATATTTAGAATTACAATATTATGTATAACTAATGATTTACCCAAGTTATCAATTTAAAACTAATAAAATGCTTTTATAGCTAATTCTAATTTAATTTAATTCCATAAAATAAAAGTAAAATACCTTATCTTCAGTCTTTTGCTCCTGGCCATTCTTCAGATTACCTTTAATCTCTTGTAGTAGACTTCTTTTAGTCTGAATGAACTCCACCTGAAATATTATGGTTCCTGATTCTGATCTGTTCAACATTAAGATATATTAAATATGAATTTATGGACTAATTAAAAAAATGTCATGCAATACTTGCTGAGAGATCCCTTGGACAACAATCTTAAACCTATAATACTTGATTAGGGTTAATATTTAAAATTATGCCTCTAGAATCTAAAGGGCATATAGATCACTATCACCAATATTTTAAGGTTAATGGGCTATATTGACTTTGTATCTGTATACAGGATGAATCCAAACTCAACTTTCACAAGTTGTTCAGGGATGTTTTCAGGTTGTATTGATACAAGGAACCCATGGTCTCCAATGATTCATTACCAGGTATTTAATTGCTTTTTGTTTCATTTAACTGAACTACCTTTGTATCTGTTTACTCAAAATATGATTGTTTCCAAACAAAACCTTTCACTGCTGTAGTAGAGCGAAGTAGTATAGGTTTTCAGTGCAGTTTGCCACCAGACTTAACTTCTGCTTGTTTCTATCTCAGTTTTTGTTTCCTGCAGTAAATTGCTTTCAGTTGTTAGAGTTGTTAGGATAACTTTACTAATGCAGAATCAGCCAATATGCACCTCATCTATGGTTTCACTCAATGCAAAGAAAGAGTGGCATAATGATGCTATGCAGAGCAGTTCCTGCAGCAATGGCAATTTCATCACACCACATTTGCAGCTGTACGCAGAGGACAGAGAAACTGGGTCGTTCACTGTTAGTATGAGAGATATTGGTCTTGAAAGGAATGTCAGAATGCCTGATGTTTAAGAGGATGTTTTAATGCAGTGTATGACAACCCTGCAAGCAGTAGTCATATTGCAAGAGAGATGAATGTAAGCCAAGCAACTGTTTTGAGGGTCTTACATGAGCAGCAATTGGACCCATATCATCCACAGAAAGTCCATGCACTGCAACCAGCAGACTTTCCACATTGACTGCAGTTTGCTAATTGATTCTTAGTGCAATGTGCAGACAACCAACATTTTCCTGATATATTGTACACAGATGAGGCAATGTTTACTAGAGAAGGCATGGTCAAACACTCTGAATAGCTATATCTGGAAGTATGAAAGTCCACATGCTATGTGAAATCAAGTCTACCAACAGGCATTCTCTGTGAATGGACTGGTATCATTAATGATTCTGTGATTGGGCTTTATGTACTTCCAGACAGACTGTATGGTGTAGTCTACAAAATGTTCCTTCAACATGTCCTCCCATATTTTCTGATTATTTGCAGCTGCATGTGGTTTCAACATTATGGGGTGCCAGCACATTTTGCAGTGAATGTTGAACAATTTGGTCACAGATGAATTGGTTATGGTAATACTGTTCTATGGGCAGTTCTATCACCAGATCTAATACCCATAGATTGTTTCTTCTGGGGTTACATGCAGAGTCTAGTGTAAGTGACTCCTGTTGAAAGTAATGTGGGCCTGGTTGCTATGCTAACGATGTGCACTGGAGGCTTGTGCCAATCTCCTAGGATGCTAGAGTGTATGTGATAGTCTATGAAGGCATTACTGTGAAGTTTGTTGTGATCATGGAGTCAACATTTTGAACATTTACTTTAAACAGTTAACAGTGTAATTTGGGATTTTTTTCATGTCTTTTTTTGTAATGCTTGGTCATCTATCCTTAAATATAAATAATTGCAATTGTCAGATGGTGATTAGTACTTTATAACTTGGTGGTAGACTTATTGTAAACATGCTCCACGGCAGTCAAATGTGTTTTACTTGGAAACAATCATATTCTGAGTAAACAGATACAAAATTGGTTGAGTTACAACGAAACTCAATGAAATTACCTGGTAATAAGCAGCTGCAGATCATGGGTTCTTCATATCAAAACACTCAGAAAAACCCTCTGAACTTATGAAAATTTGTTGATAGTCTGGATTCACTCTGTATAAGCAACTATGACAGTAGCATTATTATATTACTTCTCTGCAATCATATTAAAGCAAATTCATTATGAATTAGATGCTTTAGGTTAAGTTCAGGTTCAGCATTCTTTACAAGCTAATAGGTCTAGGAAACTTTAAAGCAATGTATAGTGCAAATAAGTAGAATAAATATATTTTAAAATGTACTTTAATGCCTTAAAATTAAAATTTTGCACAGGAGTAAATCCCATAGACTTAATGAACCTAAAATAGGAAAATAAATCAATCTGCAAAATTACAAACCAAAGGTAGCACATAATATAAACAGAGATATAAAACAAAATAATATTTGTAAGTCTGGCAAATTTAAAGACAAAAGTTTGCAGAGAAAAATTAAGTAATAATAGAAATATTGGTAAAATTGCTTTGGGATTATGAATGAAACAATGTTTCAAAGATAAATTCATAGAAACTTAGAAATTAATATTAATAGAAATAGAAAAAGAAAAAGCAACTTCATTCAATTATGTGAAGAAATATTTTCTAAAGAGAAATTTCCAGATTGTCTAAAATTAAGCCTAGTTAAACTGGCACATTAAAACAAACTAAAATGACATTAGCAACTATTTACTTATTATGTTAGTCTCTGAATTAGGTAAAATTTTTGGAAGGGTGTTATTGAAGAGAATATAACTTAAGAGGAAAATAGCACCATTATACTTACTGCATTGGAAACTCAATTAGAGATTAATAGCAGCGAAATAGATAACTTATAATAAAAAGGACATTGGTTTAAAATGCAATACTTAGCTTTTCTTAGTTTAATGAAAGCTGAGATATGAATTCAACAAATGTGTTTGTTGACAAACAGCACAAACATGGCATTCTCTTTTGTGAATAGTTCACAAAATATTCAGAAAGTTCAGCCTGTTATTAACAAATAAAATTATCAATTAATAGTTGTTAAGAGGATTTTTCAAACTATCATTTTAGTTGTGTAGAAACTACCATGCTTGCTTATAAGACACTGACTATTGTGAGACTAATAAGAGAGGTATTTGCTTTAATGTACATGCCTCCAACTCTGCCTGCCTTATTTTCTTCATTCCATGCCAGCATGAGTGTGGAAGGATATTTATTTTTACTGGCAGAGTTAAGGCCTTAGGACCTTTTCTTCCTCTCAACCAGCATACATATTTGCTTTAATTTAAATAATGTTTGTTGACAGTGTATATAAGATTTTGATAAGAGTATAGTTTGTAATGTGCCGTTGAATACAAACATTTTACTTATAACCATTACACATTTTCGACATTGTTTCAGAAAAAGCTATAGTGATTAGTGAATATATACAGAAAATAATTTAGACAGGGATGTATCTACTAACTAAACCTTTTACTTATTACAAAAAATTGAAGCATAAAGCATATTATTCAGTTTGTATTTAACAAGGAGGAAACAACTTTAATATATAAATTATGGCAAATTAACAAAAATACAAATAAAATTTGAACCTGTTAAATATGGCACTCAAAGAATCAGTAATATTTTATCACAGAAAATTATCTTTTGCTGATACAATAGCATCATGCTTGGGTAAAAATAAGGAATTCAGTATTATGGCAGGAGCTTCGATTTGCTTTTTAAAAGATAGGAGTCTTAAATGCAATGCAATATGACAAAGATGACAATGCACTCAGTAAATAAAAATCATATTAAATCGTTGTTTAAATTTTTTTCCTGTTAAAGTGATTCGAAAGAAAACTACCATATATTTCTGAATGTAAGATGCACCCGAAAATTAAAGATATAAGTGAAAAAATAATTCCAAAAATAGAATAAACCCCTAAAATTAAAAATGTTCAAAATGAAAATATTACAATACAAAAAATTTTTACCAGTCCTCTGTGCACAACTACAATTACTATTATACCACATGTGCCAAGCATGTAATGTTTATGAACTAAGCATGCATGGCTGAATAATTTACTATTTATTTTGTTATTTACCAGCAATTTAAAAATAGTTTAGTAAAAAGCTAGAGGTGAAAAGGAAAATTTAGTAGTCAGAGGTAACAAATTTAATTTGATGCATACTTCAAAAGAAAAGTTATTTTGTTTGCAGAAAAACAAACTGGCATGGTAGTACATTCAGTGTTTGAGAAACTGTCTATCCGCATCTTATAGTGAGGACTTGTTTGCTTGCAACAATACAAGATTTAGAGGTCTAAGAAAAGGATATTCAGAAATTGAAGCACAAGTTAGGTATCATGTTCATGAAAGAAAAATAAGCTCGACTGATAATGTTGAAATGAGAGTTCAAAGTTTATCATATTGGTAACTACAATTTTGAGATGGCCCACATATTTACACACTAAGGTGCACCCCTATATTGAGCAGTCAAAGTGTGGAGGGGGAAAAACCTACCTTAAAATCTAAAATATACTTTTCAGTTTGTAACAGCTTTTCTAAGAACCGGGGGGGTGGGGGGGGGTGAATAACAGGTCTGTAGTAACCAAATTTAATAAATGCAGCAATTCTAGAGAATGTAGAATATAACTTTATATAATTAAATTATTCTTTGGAAGTTATAGACAATGAGTGGTAGCATATCCTTTTAGAATGCATTAAATATGTTCATACCCACTCTACTTATACAACATTAGGACATGTTTCAGGGGCACTCAACTCATTAGGTATTGACTATTAGATTTGGAGGCTGAATCCCCAAGGTGCTTTTGTGGTGGTCTCTGATGGTTCATTTAGGAATTTTCCAAGTTAATCAGTTGATAGAACATCAGAATTCATATTTTTAGGATGAAGATTTTTTCCCCCAAGTAGATAGCTCTATTAGGTTCTGAATTTCTTTCAGTAGCTTAGCCTCTGGTTTAATTTCATGATTTTGGGTACGAAAGTGAGCTGCAGCTACCAAAAGAATAGAAATCAGGAATTTACAAAATGAAATTTATAGGTTGTAACCAAAGATACATTGAAAAAATGAAGAGAAATTCAGAGAAAGGAACATTTTAGAAATATTAGTTTTAAACAAATTGATAATGAGCAGTGGCAGCTCACTTTTGGATCCAAAATCATGAAATGAAACTGGATAATCTGCTGAAAGAACTTGACAAACCAAAAGAGATTAGCAGAAAAAAAAAAATCATCCTAAAAATTGGAAAAAACAAACTAATTTTGACGTTCCACCCATGGACTGGATGTTCCTACTCAAATCAGACTGCTACAGAAGCACCTTTGTGATCTAGCCTGGAAATAAAGCAATCAACAAGTGAGAGTGGGAACGAGCGCCTCTGAAATATGTCTTTTATATAGGTGGCAATGTAATTGTAAACAATCTAGTGGACTAATCCCATTTTGTTAAACTGTACCATATAATTGCAATATTGGAACCCACATACTTGTCAACAATTTTCTGTTACATTCTCATTTAGAAGTTTCCTATCAAGTTCTTAGGATTAATCTAGAAATAATAAACTAGTACACTTTTCCACTAGAAATCTAGTTATCTATGACCTAGGACTATCTACTCACCATTTCATCTAATATTTGAAACAAACTCTTAAAATTAATCTTATGACAGAAGATAAAATTTTGGCGATGTTCTGCTAGACATGTATGAAATTTGGAAATTTCATCCAGCAAATAATCAGGACACAGCATTTGTTTACTAATTATTTAATAGCCCTGTGCCTGCAAATATCACTCAGAATGTATACATTACCAGTGCATCTTCCTTACAAGCTTTCAAAACTATCAGCTTCAGCAAGGAGCAGTTTTATTTTTTGAGGACTGTAATGCACCGCAATTAATGGACTAAATCAAAACTTAAGCAGTTTTTTTCAAATATGCAGAAAATTTAAGTGAAACTACTGTGGGGTTGTAACAAGAATTCTATGCCCTTGCTGGCTGCCAACCAGGTACAGATAATTGCTTAAATTTGATATGTGTGTTGTAAGCAGAGAAATCAAGGGCTTTCACAGAGAGATGTACTAGTTTGATAGTTTGCACCTTCCTCACATTCTTAAATTTTGTTTGCCTCTTGCATTTTCAAGAACTGGTATTGTCAATATTCTGGCAGTCTTTATGTAGTAACCTTTATGATATATCTAATAATACCAAACCAAAAATATTTGGTCCTTATAAAGTGACAAGTTTTGCAGAACATGGCAACCACCTCCTTGCAACTGAAATAAAATCATTTCATGCTTAGAATTGTTAAGTTACAATTCAATTTGTGCATGTTCAGGCAGTTAAAGATTATTGTGCAATGTTTACTCCAACCTGACTGTATCTAGGTACATTGTTTATGCTTTAACTCTACAACTGTAGGGCTATTTAAACATCAGACTATTGCATCTCTCTAGAGTATTATGTAAAAGTTCAGTATCAGGATTAAAAAATCCATCATCTGATTGTCACACTTTAAAGTTAAAGTTCCTTAAAACTTCTTACCTCATCCATAAAAATTTTTGCAGATGGTTTTTATGAACACAAGAAATATGAGAACCCAAGAGCAGTCTAGTATAGTATATATAAACTAAGATAAATATGCAGGGTAAGAACTAGGCACGTTGGAACATTACCTCATTCCATAGTTTGATATTTTCTTTCCTATTCACACAGTAGTAGCGTAGGTGGCAAGCTTAACAATAGTATGATACACTAGCATTTTTTTTTTTTAAACTCACTTGGCCCTTGTACAATTAGATGCCCTTTTCTTTGCTGCAGATTTCCAAGATATAATTCTTGCTATGTGCTATCATAAATAAAACTTGTATTAATTTATGCAATGCTTTGAACTTTTATTTCAGTGTCGCTCTGTAATATTATTATACCAATAATATTGCTGACCACCTTCTTGATCTAATGATTACCATTGCTGATTGCTGGCCAGGAGGCCAAGGTTTGATTCCCGGTACCTGCTTAGGAATTTTTCTAAGTTAGGGAGATCTGGAATGGGATCCATCCAGCTTTATAAGGAAATGGAAAGCAGCTTGATTGAGAAGTGGCATTTTCCAACTGCATGATAGATGACCTGCAGGGGGCCAAACATGCTGATCACATGCCCCCCTGTAGTACTGCCCTCTATCAATGAAGTCTTAAAATTGAGGCTGAGGTTGCTACAGAAGGCCAAGGTTCAACCTGGGCTGTAGTGCCAAATGAGAAATAATATTTTTTGTAAATTGCTCTATTTATTAGGGCCAATGTTAATTTCAACTCTCAACACATTTGAAATAAACTAAACATATTCATACTACAGTGAATTTGACTGTTTAATACTTACAATAGATGAAGGCTCCAAGTTCTCTTTATGGAGTACATAACTGCAGACATCTAAACTAGTTTTAGCAACTCTCAGGCACACCAAAACAGGAAGAAATAACACCCATGGCAAAGGGCGCACTAATGTGTGTGCATTTTCAGTCTGCTCAATTGTATCTCCATCCTCTGGTTTTTCTGAAGAGATCACTGTAGTTAATTCCTTTGTTGCAGTGGTCGAAACTTTGCAAGAAATAAATGTTTAATTTCTACGAGATTCTTCTCTAAATAAATTTAAAACACACACACATATATATATTTGCATTATGTTAGCTAAAATGTACCTTATATTTCTAGAAATAACCCCCCCCCCAAAAAAAAAAACCAGGTGGGTACAAATTTGGCATTAAAACAATCTTCTTTCTACTAGGTTTATTTTATATGTAGTTGTACTACAAAGAAAAGAGCAACTATAATCCACATAAAGATCTGGTTTAACACTACCTAAATACTAAATTAATGGTTTTTAAGAAGGGAAATAAATTGTGTTAAGGATGAGAAATGGTTCATAGCAGATAAAGAAATTCTGGTAGTTAGTGAATTCTGATATCCGAGTAAAAAGTTGAGTAACAATGGAGGTTTGGAAAAACAAAAGAACTGCACTGGTGAAGGGGAAAATGGCCATGACAGTGATAAAAAAATGTTTATATAGGATGCCAGTAATGATTATCAAGTGGTTTGAAAGGCTCTATTCTGCCTTGGTTGAATCATGATGGATCTATGGAGGAGAAATTTCGGATAGAGGGGGATGGTGCAATGGATTTAATACTAAGAATTTTCTGTAAATTAATTTTGGGAGTTCCCAATAAACTGAAAATGCAGAAGCATTGATACAGTTAGGAAAGGTAAGCATCAGTGTTAATGGAAAAAATATTGAAATATTTATTTAGGGTTCCAGAGCTATTGCACATTGATATTGTGAAAATATGCCCGAAATATAAAGAAAAAAATTTGGGTATAATGAATAATACTTGGTTCAATAAAATTAGAGAACAGTTATTTAAAAGTGGGTTAGGAGATTTTTGGGTTGAAATTGTATATTTTAGAAGAGATTGCTGGAGGGAAGTCAGTTCAAGAATGGAAGATATGGATAGACAAGTTTTATTTGCCCAGATTAGTAAGAAAAATTTACTAGCATATTATAAGGAATTACAAGATGATCCAGAAAAGGAGAAATATATTTTATACTTAAATGTAAATTGGAACTTGCACAGTGAAGCCAATCATATTAATTGATATCATTGTATGATTCAGTTGAACTACACACTCTTAAAGCTTCACTTACTTTTCATAAATGTTCTCGAAACCGGTTCCATACATTTATGAAAAGTAAGTGAAGCTTTAAGAGTGTGTAGTTCAACTGAATCATACAATGATATCAATTAAATATATTTTAATTTGCAAGAAAAATGAAAGAGAAGAGATAGCATGGTTTCGATTAGGTGTTTTGGAAATTAAGGGAAATGAGAGATGTTATTCCAGGAATGTGTCCCATCTGTGGGGAGAAGAAAGATGAAATTCATATCTTCCAATGTAAAGCCACAAATGCTTGGAGGGAAAGTTTAATTAGTAAAAAATGGTTAATGAGAAATAAAGGAATTGTAATGAGAAAGATCTTTGAAGATTGTGAGCAGATATCCAAATTAGGCAAGTTTTTATGGAAAGTAAAAATGAAATGGAAATGGTCAGTTGAAAGATATGTAATTTAGAAAATTTTGAATGATAAAGAAATACCTGTATGATTATGAAAGATGTCATTGGTCTGGGAACAGTTCGGAGTGAAATATTAAATTACTGAATTATTGAGCTTGGGAATTAGAAATTGCTCTAGAGAGTGAATATATGTAGCATTATAGTTAGTATTTGAGAAATAAATGAATTAGTAGTTTGTAGGGATTATAGTTAGCTGATAAAATAATTGGTACAGAAAGAGTAAGCAAAATATTTATTTTAGTGCATTGGTTGGGTCAAAGCCTGGTCCCCTGTAATTCCAGTAGGTTGCTGCTGATGAACCAGGGACTGGGAACTGATGCAAATCCATGTGGAAATTTTGTACTATATCTAGAATTTAGGTAAGGTGTATAAATGTATTATTGTATCAACAATTATAATTGTAAGGGGTCACACCTAAAGATAGATGGAGGCCCAATTGTTTTTTTTAATTTTTTTTTTAGAACTTTATAAAAATCTAATTTTGTTATAGTAGATGTTTGTGAAATAATTATTAACTGATATCATTGTATGATTCAGTTGAACTACACACTCTTAAAGCTTCACTTAATTTTCATAAATGTATAGAAATGCTTTCGGGAACATTTAGTTCCCATCTTCAGCCAGGCTAAAGTTCAACTGTCAGAACATTCATTGAGCTGTGGGAATATATATTCTGCTCTGGTGGCGGTGTGATAAAGCTTATGTTTTCATCCCCAGCAATGTCGAAGTTCATTATGCTGTCTTTGTATTTGTAGATGTAGATTTTCTCTCAAGTTGCTAATTCCGTAGGTGCTTGTACTGATTTTAATAATTTTGCTTTATTTATTATGTGATTTTGTGTCCAAAAATGATATGTTACTGCTGATTTCTCAATTTGCTTGTACTTTATGTTCCTGAAATGTGTGCCTATGTTTCTCTTTGTTAAGTAGTAAATAATTATTAGTTTGTAGAGATTGTAGCCAGCAGATAAAATAGTAGATATAGTTATGTATGGTGGACTTTTGTAACAGTGATTTTTAGTACTAAGAATTTAAAACAGTCTAATTTCTAACACCACTAATATTTTAAAAAAGAAAAACCAAGTTTCTGAAGCTAATTGTTCCCATCAGTTGATCTGGAACTGAAGATTGGAGCAATTAGCTCCAGAAACTTAAGTTTTCCTTTTTTAAAATATTAGTGATGTTATTTGTTACAAATTTCACTCAATCATTTTAAATTCTTATAGATACATTAATTGAAATATTTTAGTTCCCTGTGTTAGGTTCCAGCCTAGTCACCTGGAATTCCAGTAGGCTACTGCAGATAAACTGAGGGCTGATCAACAAAGACAGACTGATTTTTTCCTGTAGCTTCCGTGACAGTTTCGTATTTGTAACAAATATTTGAAAAGAGCGGGCTTTTATGTATAATGTTGGTAGGCGGCAGCACTCTCGTATTGGTAGGTTGGTAGTAATGCTCTATTTTGTAGACCCTACGTGCATTTCGCATACCAGACAATGGAGGTGACGCGACAGGAGCAGTACAGCGCAATCAAATTCTGTTTTCGTTTAAACCATACAGCCACCGAAACTTATGAAAAGCTGACGCAAGCGTACAGTGAAGATGCACTACCTCGTGCAACAGTGTTTAGGTGGTTCAAGGACTTCAAAGAAGGCCGACTTGTCAGTGTTGAGCAAGGTGGGCCTGTTGTTTCGGCTTCTGCTGCGACTGAAGTCAACATCAACACAGCTGCTGTGATTGTCCGAGAGGATCGGCGTATAACATTACGTACCCTCGGTGAAGTGTTGAGAATTTCACATGGCAGTGTTTACAATTATTCACGGCCATCTCCATATGACCCGAGTTTGTGCTCGGGTGCCACGTCTGTTGACTCCCGAACAAAAGGCTGTGCGAATGGAGACAAGCCGTGAGGAGCTGCGTCTCTTTGCTGATGGAGGGAATGCATTTTTTAAATCGAATATCACCGGTGATTAGTCATGGCTGCATCATTATGATCCTGAAGGAAAACAAGCCAGCGCAGTGTGGAAATCTCCAGGTTCTCCAACACCAAAAAAGGCAAAAGTTGTTCCATCTGCAGGGAAAGTGATCAAATTTTTTGACTGTAATGGAATGATTTACCAGCATGCAGTTCCCCCTCACACTACTGTTACAGCAGCATATTACACGTTAGTATTGGCTACACTGAGGAAGCACATTGCAAAGAAACGACCAGAGCTTTCTCGGACTGGGTGGCGACTTCATCATGACAATGCATGGCCTCACGTCGCAAATCAAGTCGTGAAGTTTCTGGCTCGATTCAACATTACCTGTGTACCACATCCACCTTATAGCCCCGATCTTGCACCCTGTGACTTTTTTATTCCCATCACTAAAGGCAAATTTTAGGGGTATTCGATTTATGAACTCTGAAGCAGTGCTCAAGAAAAGTGCCCCGATCTTGCACCCTGTGACTTTTTTATTCCCATCACTAAAGGCAAAGCTTAGGGGTATTCGATTTGAGAACTCTTAAGCAGTGCTCAAGAAAAGTGAGGCGATTCTCAAGTACCTGACAAAGAATGGTCTGCAGCACGTGTTCAAGGACTAGCAGAGACGCTATAAAAAGTGCATTGAAGTAGGAGGGGACTACTTTGAAAAAGATCATGTAAACATTGAATTGGAGGAATAAACATCTGTGAAAAAAAATCAGTCTCAGTCTTTGTTGATCAGCCCTCGTACAATAATTTTATACTAACTAAATTCTAAATAATTAAAGCACTGCTCATAACAATGAAATTTCTTGCTAAACAACAATTGTTACTATATACGCTCAACTTCCACAATGCCCAAATACATTATCAGCAAAATGTGCTGCCAATTTTACTTGTAATCTTTGATTGCTGTTAATTATCTGAACACATTTTACCTTTGCTTCACATTAAGTATTTAGCCTGTGTCTACCATAAATAGAATGATATAAAAAAGCCATATTAGAAATTGGTAACACAAAACATGCATGCTCTTATACATTCATTTGATATCATAGGGAGAAGATCTTTAACCAACTCAGTAAAACCTACCTCAATGACATATTTCAGTATTAAATTTAATACAAAGAATATTTTCAACATTTTTTAAAGATTTAGCAGTTTATAACTTGAAATCTGGGTAAATTGCATGAACAAACAGAATGAAAAGGTGTATTTAGTTTTGTAGGTCAATCATAAGTGTCGAATAATGACAAGAGAAATATTTGGCGTTATTTAAGGAAGAAGCCCAATAAATCCAAGATTCAAATACATTTTTTTTCTATAAAATTGATCTTAATGGTATTATTAATAAATAAATTATTTCTTATATATTCAATAATGTGGCAAAATATTACATTTTGCTTCTAAAAACTATGTTCTGATATACCTTAAAGGGCCTAGGCCTCCTCTACCAGTTTCAGCCACTGTTTTCTATCCTGTACCTAACATCTCCTAATACCCAAATTGCGGGTTCGAACCCGGCCAGGACTGATGGATTTTTTTTGGGTGTAAAAATCCTAAGTATGGTTTCCTTTGGAAGGGAAGTAAAGCCATGGGTCCCATGTCGTACATTTGCGGCACGAAAAAGAGCCTCAAGCCTGAAAGAGAGACCTCTGAGCAAAATTTGTCTGCCATTTCACACCCTGAGTTGAATGGGATGCTGATGACCTGAGATATTAAAGAGCATCCATAAATAAAAGAACAAAAATAAATCTCCTAATACAATTTCTTAAATATTCATCTTGCAGTCAATCCAGCCTTGTTCTGGCTCTTTTCCTTGCACCTCTGGGTTGTCCATATAGCACTCATTTTGGCAATCTTGCTTTTTGCATGTGTTCCATAAGACCCAACTATTTCCATTTGTAATCCCTGCTTCCTTATTCATTTCCATTGACTTCTTAATACTCCTGCTTCTAAACATATCATTTACAAGGCATGGCCAAGATTTATTCTTAGAACTTTCCTTTCCTAGATTACCAGCTTTTCATTGCTTTTAGTTAAAACCCAAATATCACCAATGTGTTACAATGTCTTATTATAGTTTTATATACAACTTTCTTAATGGATCTGGATAAATTTTTAAGCTTCATAACTTTTCCAAGTGTACAGAAGTATCTTACCAGTCATACAAGCTGCAACTTCAGAAATTATACTATTGTTTTCTTCTATTAGGGATCTCAAGTACTTTCCATTTTCACGTTGAAGCTGCATTGTATTGTTTGAATCTACTTATTGCATTTGCTTTCATATATTTAATCTTATTCTTGTTTGTCTAGTCCTAAATCCTTTGCTTGCTCCTCAAAACTCTTGCAAGGCACCCTGAGTGTTAGCATTGTTCTTGCCACTGTAAACGAATCATTAGCAGATGATAAATTGTGCCACCAGAATTGGTTTTCATTGTTCTAATTGCCTTTCCAAAATAAGATTGAATATTATTGGGAAAAGTGGATCAATTAAAAAATTACAAACTTCAGATACTTTTGACAATTCCTTACTTATTTTATGTTTGCATATGGTTTCTTTCAAAGTTATCTTTATTAATCTTATTACTTTTGTGGGTATTCTAAGCCAATGCACTATTATTGGCATTTCATATCTTAACTGTGCCATAAACTTGCCTAAAATCAATATAAATTTGATTTAAATTATATTATAAAATTTCTCTAATATTCTTAGATGTCAATTGCTGATCTACAAGCCCTGAAACTCTTGATACTCTCCAATTTCTCTATCATACCATTTTATTCGTATCAAGTTTCTATTGATAAGATTTTATAAGCTACTGATAATGTAATACCCCCATAGTTGTCAAATAATTTATCTCCTTTTTTATGCACTGGATACATAATGCCAAGAGAAAGTGTCTAGCATTCTGGTCAGTCCTCTTTAATATATAAACATGGCAATCTCTTCCATTCCGTTGGTCCCTTCCATGGAAGCTTTTGGTTTTCCCCATTGTCTCAAAGTTTGAAGCTGGAATCATTAATGCTCTCAAGTTATGTTTTAATTCGGACATTTATACAGTATAAGGTATTTTGTTCAAGTGGCTGCAGGCCAGGAAGACAAAGATTTAAAATATACCTGTAATTCAGGCTAAGCGTTAATACTTACCATCTTCATTCTTATGTCCAGAGTTTTCCTTTGGGAGTACAAACCACTGAACGGATTTCTCTACTGTCCACAGACATTTGTCAGTGTACTCTAAGAGTATCTGTCCAACAGGTTTATTGATCACATTTGTTCCTATTGTAGTTGCTGTACTAAGTAATGCATTATACATCACTGATGAAAGCTGCAACAAAATAAAATTTACATTTTGGAGTGTTTATCTACAGAACTTTAAACCAATATATACAATAGAAAACTCACCTGAATTTTGATTCATTGTAAAATCACAAGAAAATTTTAATACCCAGTTTTATATATATATAGTAAGCCATTCAATACACCAAAAATACTAATATTCACCTACTGAATTAACAAATGAAAAAATTAAACAAAAGAATGAAGAAATAAGTTTAAAATAAAAACATTTAAAAGCTATGCATGAATAAGAAAATATAAAATTTTATAAAAAATAGTTAACCATTTAGGTTTCCAATACAAATAATGTAAATAGAGAATAAGAAATTAATACCTAAACAGCAAATGCAACCCAGGGGAAAGAAAAATTAATAATTGAAAGAACTGAAGAAATTAATGTTAAAAATTTGCTTGAGGTGTAAACATGAACTGAAAAAAAGATAAAATTTAATTTCAACATAAACTGAGCAGTCTTATAAAATCAAACTAAGATTTAACAGAGAAAGCAGATCTAGAACTTTATGCCTATGTTAAATAAGCTAGGGCCTATAAAATAGTTTATTTGAACAGAACAGAAAAAAATAATATATAAATAAAATCAGTTCAAACAAAGAAAATTGAAATATTTTACAAAGACTTATGGACAAATAATCATTTGGGTTTGCAGAAAATTATGAAAATATAGATGCAATAGATATGAAATAATTAAAAAGTATGCTAAGATAAATATGTAGAGTAAGGGATGCATAAAGGTATGCCCAATCTTCAAAAAGTTTGTCCTACAGATCTGAAACCTGGAGAGCTTATTTGATACACATAGGTAGTTTTTAATGTTTGTGTTCGTGTCGCACAAGCCCACTATTGGGAAGAAAAACTTTTAACTTACGACAAAATAAAATGAGATATCTTGGGGAAACTGTCAGCAGATGTAGATATTAATTTATGCTTCAACATAATTCTACAAGCTGCAGAAATCATAGGATTGAAAAAGCAATGTAATATTGAGGAGTATATCCAAAAACACATACCTAATTTATTTTTCCATTTCAAAACTTTAAAGAAAACAGGATATTTCCTCGCATGAAGCTCAAAGGGCTTAGCTGGAGGACTGAAATTTTACTTTCAAAGAGAAATGAAAAGTAATGAGATATTCACACTAACAGATAAATTATTAACTACTTTGAAACTTAATCAAATTTGGATCTCAGTGCTCTGTCTGAGCCCTACTGATAGGTTACATCCTCTGGAGATATTCATTGTGAAATAGGGTTCTCAGATGATGCACAAAACAGCTTTCAAGATATTTGGAGAATGCGTCCTTACTGTTACTTTAGAATAAAATGACTAAGGTTTAGACACTATTGTTTTTGCCTTAGCAATCTTATAACATTTTGCACACAAATATGAACACAGTAAGATTTCCAATAATATTTAGGCCCAGAATGGTTGTATAATAAACATTTTTGCATCATTTATAACTAGTCATATTTTTAAACTGCCTTAAAAATTGCCTTATCGAAGACCAGACTTTAGCTGAAGTTTACTTCCTCTGAAAATTAATTTTGATACTTCTATGTAATAAGTAATGGAGTTTTCACTAAATATACTAACAATTTGCAAAATTATAATTTAAAATTGTGAAAAATTTTAAGAATACAAAGTTATAAGAATAAATCATATCTGGGATTCCCAGTTCACAGGTTAAGTAAAATGTTTGTACAATCTCTGCCATTTTACTTTTATACGAGGTTTTTTTTTTCCAAATTAAAAAAAAAGTCTGAGCCAGTTTTGATATTCCTCTACTTCCCAATATGAAAGGATAATTTGATATAAAACACTTAAAATGCTTGTTACAATCTAATGATACTCATTGAATAGAAAAATTGTATTAGTTATATATGATATCAAGACTTTCAGTACACAAGGCTGTCTATAAGAAATAATTTATCATGTAACATTCAAATTAAATGTCTTTTAGGCTTACCACTTGCCACTGTAGCTTTTCCATGATTTATCCTTCGTTCTTGAAAGTTCAGTCCTACTGGAAGAAATAATATTGTTAGTAATCATTTCTCTCGTTGTTTCGGTACTTATAGAATAATTCAGTGCACGCAAATCTTAAAACTAAAAGACAGTTTTCGGTTTACGGTTTACACGCCGAATGAAGATTTGCATAAACGTAATTTATTATTATAGGTAGTGTCGGCATAAAGAGATATTAGAAAACCTACACTTTCATAATTGCAATGCTTAAGTATAACTCGCTTTCTTAGGCGGACATAGCCATTTATTGAGTCATTACACACAATTCAATTCCCAAAATTATAAAAACATTCAGAACTAACAGAACTAAGTCTGGCTTTAAAACCAACACTTTCCACGTAACCGTAATTTTCCCATAGTGTTTCAAAACAGAACTTTAAAACCATATCCTTCAGAACAATTCAAAACCGCATTTTTGCAAAAACTCTGCAAGAAAGAACCTAGCCTAAGCCAACACAGTTACGGGTTCGATTCCCGCCAGACTGAGGGGTTTTCTAGGTTCTCTCCAGTCCTCATAAATGACAAATGCCGGGGAGGTACTTATGCCTGGGACGCTTTCTTCCTTAAAAAAATAGTTTCCAAATTTATCATTTCATGCATCACCAGTGGTCACCACCTGTAGTGCATCAGTAAAAATGGGGATTTAAAAATAAAAAAATTAGCAAAACTGATAATCAGTAAAAAACTGATTGCATCACACCACCTGCATGCTACGCCACTATCTTGATACGACTATAATGGAGAAGAAAATTACATGTTACAGGTTTGTCATTTCAGAAAATTAGCCCTTTCTCTTTAAAACTAAACTAACCACTTATTCATAAACTGAAAAAGCTTACTTAAACCTCTCAGAAGGATTATAATTTATGTAAACAGCAGTAACGTACAAAATTGGGTACGTACGAGTTCACATTAGAATTGCCTGCTCAAGCTTCAATGTGCCTCCCGTTCGGCACGTTAACATAAAAATAGGTACCGTTAAAATATTAAGACTTCTTCCTTCAGTCTTTGCGGACTCAAGTATCAAATATCCCAGGCTCAGTAAACATGGTATATGTGAAAATGTGGATAGACTCTGGGGACCGCAATAAAAGAGAAATGTCTGTTCATTGTCTATAAAGAATTTAAGATAAAAGTATGGAAGGGAAATGTATGATAAGTGCAATAAAGAGGGGATTGCTTGGCTCAGATTAGGATGTCGGAAGTTGAGAGGATTTAGAAATAATTGTAATAGTGCATATGTTCCATTTGTAAGAGAACTGAAGCAGCAATCTTATAGTTTGAATTAACAGGGACTAAGGAATGGAGAAATGGGCTAATTAAAGCAAAATGGCTTAGAATAAGAAAATTCCATTTAGGAAATTTTTCGAGAATTGTGACCAGAGTAGGAAGTTAGTTGAATTTTTGTTTAAAGTTAAAAGATGGGTATGATAGAAGGGGAGGGGGGTTGAGCCCAACTAAAGGGCGACATTTAATGACATTTTCTTGTGTCTGACAGTTTCGCGAACTCGCGAAATGCTCTAAAAACTGAACTAGCATATTAAATTTTAAGACAAAAATGTTAAATTAATAAGTTATTTTGTGGCTGTTCCGTTTTCTTTTTCTTTTCTTTTCTTTTTTTTTTTTTTTTTTTAGTGTTTTTCGATACATTGGGATGTGCTGTAATTACTAGGACCAGTCTTTAGAAAGTCATACTTTTGCAATCCACTTACTAAAAACCCTATTTTATACTTTCTGGAGTAAGAATCTGTTTCAAGTATTTTCTAGAAATATTTTGTAGCTCCGCCAGGGAAGACCAACCAAGGAATCGAGACATTTCATAAGTAAATGCTGAAAATAGTTGTTGGTTATATACTTTAATTTAAAATTAATTCTTTGATGAGCATTACTCTTAGAAGTTTCGTTTATAAAACGCTTGTGAATGTTATTAATGATAAAGAGGCTAAAACAAATATACGGTAAAAGATAAAAATTCAATTATTTGCATTTACAGTATTCCTTAATATTTGTATTACTGTTTAAATATTTGCTAGCGTTATTAAAACTTTTTTTTTTTGATCTGCTCATGTGCTTAAACAGTTCGGAATTTAGGAGTCTTTAAAAATAGCTCTTATGCACTGGATTTTATTTTAAGAAAGTAACATTTTCTTAGAATACCAAATGATTTTTGAAAAACTTGGACCTATTTGAGGTTGAGACTAATTTGGAGCACGGGAAATTCAGTAAGCATAGATCGTACATCTAATAAGTTATAACTAAACGTACAATTTTAATGCAGTATTGTAAATTTAGAATATTTTGTAATACTTTCGACGCGTGGATTTTTAGGTAACATTTTGTTAATCATAATAGGCACGGAAAGGATATATGTAGACCAGCAAATTCATTAAAACTTTTCCAAATGGGAAATTATGCTGCAGTACAGGTATATAGTAGCTTTCCACCTAATTTAAGTGTTAAATAGCACACGAAACCGTACAGTCTTTAAAAAATCTTAGAAATGTGTTTTTAGCTTGCCTGAATTTGACAGAGGTAGCTTTTGAGAAATTGGGCAAGAACTGTAAATATATATCCCGTCGTATGTCAAGTACGCAGAAATGAAACTTGTCTTAGAGCCATGTATAGCACTGGACTTTCTAGATGTAAATTCTTGTTAATTCTTAAGCTTTACAGTCTCACAATTTTAACAGTAGTTAATTTTAAAACTGAAGTAAACTACTGCAAATTTTAGGAAACTTTCTGACTGTAGAAAAAATGCAGTTCCTTGATATATTAACCCGGCGTTACCAACGCTCACCTGAGATTTTGGCTGAGGCTATCACCAGCTCGGGACGACCAGCCAACAACGGTGGATTCTCCTCAACTAATACAAGGGTCAAAGCACGGTTTTGCTCTAGCAGATTATCACGCGTTTGCTGCGCACATGACCTAGGACACTTCAATTTCAGTGCCATCTTCAGCGGAAATTTGTAACCAATAGTGATCTATCCAGCGATCCTTAACTTACTAAAGTTTTAATTAAATAATAATAATAATAATAATAATAATAATAATAATAATAATAATAATAATAATGATGATGTTCAATAACTTTTATTTTAAGCACGAAGGTTACATATAAATGGGACAGTTTTATGGACTTTTTCTAAATGACTAGAAAGTTATATGAAAAGTGATTTTTCTCTCTCACATAAATCGTGTGTTAGGCTAGGGTTTGCAATCAGTCAGATGGGAAATATAACAATATAAGCGCAACCTATTCTTTTAGCTTTGCGATTTATTCGTTTCAACAGATTTGTCATTCTGTTTCGAAAATTCAATAAAGATTTTAGTAAGATCTAGTTAATGCGTTCGTTACTTTACAGAAGTTGGGGGTACTCTTAGGAAGCAGCAGAATTGCACAGTTGTTATCTGCTGATTGTCTAACAGTGGAAGCTCCACACGTGTTAAAGAAGGAAGCGAGCTGCATGCTAAATTGTTTATTCTGTTCATTGTTTTACTTGTAGATGAGTAGTTCCAGTTCTATTGACATTTTTATAGATTGCAGCGTTAAGCCCTTTAAAATTCTGTTTCTTATTATACCTATACAATGAGATTGTTGGAGTTACAGGCCGCCTGAGTACACTTCTTACGCGGGAAGTGTACTCATCGCAACCAGAATAGGAAAGTTAATGTTTTTTATTTTTACTGAAAGCATAAAATGATACGTATTTAAAATTGATAATAACAAGCACTGATTTCTGTTAGACAAAGTTAAATTATTGAAAATGATAGCCCTCGGCGGCAATACATTGCTCGCAGCTGTGTGAGAAATTCATCATATTGTTGAATGTCAGTTTGGTCTTTTCCTCATGAGTTTATTACTTAAGCGAATTCATGACTCCAGAAGTAAATCGATACTGGAAAACACGAGTTTAATGTGCGTTTCATTCGCAAAGCTGGATCTGATTTCACAAAAGTACAGTCTAATACATTACAAGTGTATTAGTACAAGTTCTTGTAAATTTTGGTCTTATAACTTCATGAGATATCCATTTGCGACAGAGGGGTCCATATAAGGAACTTACATAAACAACTCAAATAAAATTCTTTTTTTTTTTTCTGCCGATAAAAAATATAAGAAAGCTTATATGGAAGTCTCCTTAATCACATAAGGAAAATGGAGCCGGTATGGTTCATTAAACTTAGTTCATGTGTATTATGCTAATGGATCGCAGGAAACCTCAGCTCGTAAAGGTTTTTTTTAAGTAATGTTTAGCGGCCGTTTTTAACCGAGGCACCACTTGCGGTGGACATTGGTGATACATAAGATGAAACGTTAAATTGGAAAAGGAGTGTCCAGAAAGGGATGAAAGTTGGTGTAAAAGGCCGGAAACTGCAAGCTCTGCTTATTCCACATATTCTGTATTTCTTCTTCTTCTTCTTCTTCTTCTTCTTCTTCTTCTTCTTCTTCTTCTTCTTCTTCTTCTTCTTCTTCTTCTTCTTCTCTTTATTTACTTTTTTTAATTTTACTGTTCATTCTCATTTCTAATCCTTCCTGTTCTATTGCCTGCAGTTATTCCTGTAAATTATTATTATTATTATTATTATTATTATTATTATTATTATTATTAGTGGAGGTCGAAATAAAGAGTTAAGATACTGAATATTTAATAACGGAAAATTAAGGAGAAGAAACAATGAAATTAAAACGGGTTTTAAAAGATTGTGTATTTAGATGTTTTAGAGGGAAGTTAAACGTCCACTTCTGAAATAGAGAAAATAAAAAATGGAGACAATAGACACATAAAAAGATAAAAAAAAGTATTTATATTTCAATGGTTCAAATTCAGTAACTACATGGAACGAAATACTAATATAGAAACCGTAATAAATATAAAAATAGGATACTGCATATGCCCGTTCTCGTTACGAAAACAATGGCAAATAGGGGCGTAATTTCGAATCCATCTGCGACTATCTTTTATCAGCCAATATTTCTAAGCAAAAATACGACTACAGAAAATAATTTGTTCCCCTTAATATAGCAATGTAGTAGTTAATGGTCAGCCTCTTCGCTTTAAAAAAAAAAAAAAAAAAAAACCGCACGAAACAAAACGAAAATGAACAAACGAACGAGGAAGTAAATGTAAGAGAACAAGAGAGAACGCTTATTCTTAAGACGTTTACCTTAGATGACTGAAATCAATCCACGTATTTTAAAAATCTCTTTCCGCAACTTACGTCATTTCTAAACGTAATGAAATGAAATTTAAGGGCTTCAGACAAACGATTCTTTGAAAGAAGTATCATCACTTTCTCTCTTAAGAATTAAGTAAAATGTTTACATTAGTTTAGACTTCGTTCTAGGTCTACAGCTATTTTTTATTCAAAGGTTTACGTCATCGTTCGACTTTGTCTTGTTTTCACAGTTTGTTAAGTGAGAATCTTATACGAACTCATTTCTATATTGGTCTGTATAAATGACTAGGGAAAACCACGAAAAAACCCAAGGTCAGCATGGCCGGTCCTAAGGGATTTGCACACGGGTCCTCCTGAATGCAGTTCCAAGCCTTAACCTCTGAGCCACCCCTATTGGTAAAATTTATGAAGCCATTCAATTAATTTATCCAGCATACCGTTCTTACTTCCTTTATCTATTACTATTTTCTACTCTCTCTCCGTTTATTTAAGTGTTAGTAATAACATGGGACAATCATTGCAGACTTTCTGACTCCCGTTCACCGCGGAACCAGCTTATACCGACCGACCGGCAACGCGTGAAGCGGTCCCACAAAGGAAAGCCATTAGCTTTCAACAGCATCTCCTAATAATGTTTATATCACCCTTCTGTTCCGCTTGTGCTGCTTACCAATATGCAAGTTTCGTCCATGCATCTTCCTACACAATATTCACCTTAGTATAGACATTGGAAACAACAGGATATTTATTACATGAAACGCACTTTTTATTTGGCAGAAGACATCGAGACCGGTCTATAGCAAGAAGACATCGAGACCGGTCTATAGCAATCTCTTCAAAAATCTTTATGTGGTTAGTCTCAGGAGGCAGGGAACTCCTATTTCATATGTCAATAAACGACAAAGGTGGCAAATCAGAAACACAAGTTCACAAGTTGCAGGAACCAAATATGGAAAAACGAGCTCTTTGTTGCACATAGTTCTTGACTTACCTGACATTCTAAACAATAAGTGATCCATAGACCTGTCTGAATGTGTGAATTCCTAAAATTCCCATTTGAATCTCACATAACCATATGCATTTGCACTCGTAGAACACTAGAGTTTAGGTACATTTTCGGCAAAGCGAATAGTGGATACTATTTTTTATCCGAACATAGTATATACAGTTTTGCCAGTACAAACGCATTTTCGAGGGAATTGTTGAGTAGCTGGATAACATTGAACTCATTCAGGATATTTCAAAGAAGGTGGTGAATGGTATCACGTGTCAGCTGAATCTCTTATCAGCAGAAGTTTCTTTGGGGCCGACTGCTCACCCAGTTCATTTGATCTAAGATTAGCAAATTAGTTATTATGATATTACTTTAAAGACCAGTTTACCGGAATCGATCACAAACGATTTAGATTTGAAC
This sequence comes from Metallyticus violacea, assembly GCA_030762175.1. Taxonomy (NCBI): domain Eukaryota; kingdom Metazoa; phylum Arthropoda; class Insecta; order Mantodea; family Metallyticidae; genus Metallyticus; species Metallyticus violacea. Next base: position 41,279,595 of record CM060834.1, on the reverse strand, counting down.
ACCAACTTTATTACCGAAAGCAATTCTATTGACCAGGGTACACAGCAGCAAATGGTCAGAACCATGAAGCAACTAATACAAATGTGTCTGCAGGAAGGAGAAACTTTTCATGTGTGGGTGAGGATTCTCCCCAAAACACTTTACATTTAGAAAGTAATTTCGTCTAACAGAAATGGCACAGGAATCACACTGTATTACTTCTACCACTGCTACTACTCCCGTTACTCAGTTTTTTAACCTTGGTCTCTATTTTTTAAAACTGTTTTCCCATTAAAAAGTAATAATAACTTTTTATTAAGGAATTAATTTTATTGTGTTTTTTTTTCTATTGGCACAACAGAAAAATTTAATTTTGGCTAAAACAAACCAAGCAAAGATGAAAAGAAAAAGTAAAAATCCTTCACGCAGAAGTTGCACAAACTAAGCAAATTCCTCACCTATAGTATAACTTTAAAAAGAATATAAAATGAAAATTACGGCCTTATTAATTATTGAAATGGAATAAATTATGGCATTATTGTGTGTATTAGGAGAACAAAATTATAATTCATGCAACCTATACAAAATTACAAAATTACAACAAAGAAACCAAAATATATTATTATATAATAATTATATTATAATAATTTATTATTATTATTATTATTATTATTATTATTATTATTATTTTGAATACTCTCAGCATATTAATTTTTACATGCAATTACCAAAACAAGAGTCATTTAAATTTTATGCACATAAAAGCAATAAAATTGTTATTTAAGAATCAATTGTCATTTAAAATGAAAGTAGTTTTTGTTCATTGTTGGCATCGTTGTACTGTCATCATTCTACAAAAGGGAAAATTTAATTGTTTAGCACTCAGAAGCATTAGATACCAAATGGAAGTTTTCAAATAAGGAATCTAAAGGCAAAATTTGTTATTTTCACTATATAGTTTCCGAAAATCCGGTCAATCGGGCCATTAGGAGTGGGTTTAAAGCAAAATATAAAAATCGCTCTAGCGGCCGCAATTTTAATTTTTGAAACGAAACTCGGTATGTGCCATTAAAGTAAAATAAGGGAAAAAAAAAAAAAAAAAAAAAAACACTTTCTGAAAATCAGTAAAATCAGACTATTAAGAGGATGTTTTACCTGAAATCCAAATTTAAAAACCGCTCTAGCGGCATTGATATTTATTTTTTCACAACGAAATTCCATATTAAGCCATTTAAATAAAATAAGAAAAATAGTTGCTCAAAAGGAGGGAAATCGTGTTATTAGGAATGGCAGTTTATCTGAAATCCAAAATTTAAAAATTACTCTAGCGGCATCAATATTTGCTTTTTCGCAACGAAATTCCATACATGCCATTTAAATAAAATAAGAAAAATAGTTTCTGGAAATTGGGCCATTAAGAAAGAGGGTTTACCTGAAACCCAAAATTTAAAAACCACTCTAGCGGACACCAATATTTGTTTCTTCACAACAACATTCGGTATATACCATTTAAATAAGTTAAGAAATTTTGTTTCCGAAAATTGGGGAAATTGGACCATTAGGAGTAGGGGTATACTTGAAAACCAAAATTTAAAAAGCGCTCTTGCTTGTAATTTTTTCTATGTTGTTTTAAAATAAAAGGACAAATTAATTCAGCATATAGACTGTATTTATAAAGATGCACATATTTTATATTTAACAAATGGTGGTCGCGAAGATAGCAAATTTGAAATATTAATACAATATCGTTTGAGAATTATATTTGTATGTAAGCACGCTCTGTAATAAACCTCCAGAAAATGTTTGCGTTACATATTTTTACTATAAGGACATTGAAATTAAATTTCAAAGTCACTGAAAATCGATGGAACTTTCAATTGTTTATTGTTGACTGCGTATATTTGCTTAATACATTGCAATTGTTTTTAAATAGTAACATATTTCTGTTTTATTGAAACATATGAACATCTTAAATACACAATGTAACTCCAACCGTTCCGTTATTTTTCTCTGTTTTAGAGAATGTAAAGATGCTACCATGGGCTCAATTCATAAATATGATTACATTTAAACATGTTTAAAAAGATAAACACGATTCGTCAGTCCCGGTGGTGTAGTGGTAACCATACTTGCCTCCTAAACCCAAGATCGCGGGTCAGGATCAGTGAATTTTTTCTGGCATAATAACTCAGAGTATGATTTATTAATTAATGAAATGAAATAAATTATGGTCATACTTCGGAAGGGAAGTAGAGTCGTGGATCCCATGTCATAGATTTACGGCATGTAAAAGAACCTCAAGCCTAAAAGAAGAGGCATGTGAGCAAAATTTAAATTGAATGGGACGCTGATGACCTGGGACATTAAAGAGCGTCCGTAAATAAACAAAATCAACAATTTAGCTTTGTCTACCAGAGATCATATATTTCATTTAATTAATAGTATATCATTAATTTTGTGGCTTAATCTCAATAATAATAATAATAATAATAATAATAATAATAATAATGGTCTGGTGGTCTAGTGGTAACCATGCTTGCCTCGTAAACCCAAGATCGCCGGTTCATTACCGGCCAGGGTCGATGGCTTTTTTTCGGGCATAAAAATCCTAAATATGGCTTCCTTCGGAAGGGAAGTAAAGCTGTGGGTCCCGTGTCGTAGATTTACGGTATGAAAAAAAAAAAAAAAAACTCAAGCCTGAAAGAAGAGGCCTCTAAGCAAACTTTATCGGCCAATTTAAACCCTGTATTGAATGAGACGCTGATGACTTGAGGTGTTAAAAAGCGCTCGTAAATAAAACAAACCAACTCCCTTCTTTCACTTTAGTTTCCTTCTGTCTCTACCTTTCTCTCTCTTTCCTTCCTTCTTTCGTTTTCTTCCTTCCCTATTCTCCTTCTAACGAATTTATTAATTTGTTCGTTCTTTTTTCTTTCTTTGTTTCTTTGTTTGTTTGTTTGTTTCTTTCTCTCTCTTTCTTTTCCTTCCTTCCTTCTTTCTTTCTCTTTCTTTTTTCCTTGCTTCGTTACTTCCTTTCTTTATTCGTTTCTTTTTTTAGTCCTGCCTCCTTCCGTTCCTTCCTTCGTTTCTTTCTTTTTTTCCCCGTTTTTTTTATGGAGATTTTCTTGGTTTTGAATACAAAACGATTTAAGGAACGTGAACTCAACATACCTAGTTATACTACCTCGAACATTTATCTCAAAATATAACACTGCAGCCTCCAAGCATTTTGTGGCATTTATTACGTTTCTACCCTGTTGCTTTTAAGAACGAATGTAAAGTTTCCAGATAATTTCCAGTTCCATTGGGTTCTAGGATAATTAGTATTATCATTAAACAACAATATTTTCGGGCGTAAAAATCCTAAATATTGCTTACTTCGAAAGAGGAGTAAAGCCTTGGGTCCCGTATCGTCCCGTTTACGGCACGATAAAGAACCCTAATCCTGAAAAAAGAGGTCTGAGTCAAATTTGTCGGCTGTTTCATGCCCTATTTGAATAAGACGCTGACGATCTGAGATGTTAAAGAGCGTCCGGAAATAAACCAAATCAAAAACATTTAAGTGAAGAGTGAAAACGCATCTACAGTCCAAGAAATCCTGTAATTATATAAATGATATATTTGGTAAACAGGTATTGTAAATTAACTGTTTGGGCGTATTTATCTTTTAAAAATTCACGCGTTTTCAAAATAGTGTCATTATTTAACATTATGCAAGGAAGAAAATGTTTTGGAAATATAATGTTAACTATCTATATGGTGAATCCTCTCTGTAGATGCCTTACTTTCAAAACGTAAACAATGCAAAAACAAAACAACAACGAAAATCTAACATTTAAATGATAAGCGTATTTGTAATTGCACAGTTATAAAATATAAGTATTTCAGTTAATTAATTTGGAGGACAATAAAGCATTTGAAGTACTTTCGCATCTTATACGCTACCAAAAATATGTTTTCTTGAATAGTATTTTTTTTTCAGCACCCATTTAACTACAGTTATTTCTTTTTAGAAGATTTTATAACATTCATTTAAATATTTGTGATTATAGGAATACATTTTATTGTACACTTTCAATTTGTGGTTCTAACTATAGAAAAATACTATTTAAAGCATGCAAAATTAAACATAAAAGTAAAATATAATGCGCTTTAGGCTCATGTCACATATCTTTATAAGTTCTAAGTTCTAGTTTCAAATAATTAGTGTACATTGCCGTTCACGCTTAAAACTTCTTGGAGATAGGGGGATTACTTAGACATATACTGCTATATCTTTTTTTTTTCCCCTCTTCCTTTTTAACTAGAAGATATTTACACTACTTAAGCAATGTGTTAGTTCATTCATTTATTCGTTTTGTATCTTTCTTAACTGCGAGATACCGCCTTTGGTGCCTCAGTAGTAAAAATGGGCGTTAAATACCATACAAAAAAATCCAAGATATATACACTGCTTACGCTACATATTGACATTATTTTGTTCCTTTTTGCAATATTTTAATCTCCATAGCGTATTTCATATGAGCTCAGGGTGATGCGATGCAATAATTAATTACCGCCACAGGTGACCGAGGTCGTTAAAGCGCGAACTCGCGAACGGGAGGTCTGCGGTTCGAATCCCACCAGGATCGTCCTCCCTGGTTAAGACCATTCCAGGTTTTCCTTATTCTTCATAAATGGCAAATGCCGGGGAAGTACCCTAAACTTAGGCCTGGAACGTTTCCTTCCTTAAAAAATTCTTTTCCCAATTTATCATTTCATTTTATGCATCACCAATATCCACCGTCTGTGGTGCCTCAGTAGTAAAAAACGGGCGTTAAACAACATTAAAAACAAATAAATAAGTAACAATGCCGTAAATAAACTTGGAGTCCAATGACGTTTAAAATTAGTTGATTGTTTATGGAATGCTTTTTTTATTTCCTTTATTTACGGACGGATGGCTTGTATAAGCCATCGACCCTGGCCTGAATTAAACTGCGATCTTGGTTTTACGAGACAAGTTGGTTACCACTAGACCACCAGGACTGACAGAGAGGGAGAAGGAGTCAAAATGACTGATATAAATGATATAACAGTAAAACCAAAATACCAGGATGCATTTTTATTGTTAAAGAAACGTCGTTCCATTACATCAAGAAGAAGTCACTTAACACGCAAAGAGTTAACGCCGAGTTCCTCTGCCAGCTGTGCCTGAAAGTAAATATTAACGTACAGTTCCTCATAAAAGAAGCGAGCTAAACAAACATTAATCAGAATGTACGTAATATACATATAAGTTTTATACAAGAAACTTACGGAGGATTTCAATTGGCTCTCATGATATCGTAGGCCACCTTGTTGATCCACATTTTTCATATGGTTTCTTTCTGGATCACCAGGTACCAGTACAGGTAGCTCAGGATTGGCCTGAAAATACACATTCATTGTTTCTTTGAAACAAAAGAAATATGTGTACCGTCTTTTCTTTTACTCAGAACAGTGGACGGGATGGGATAGAAAATGTGTGATTTACCAGCAGTAAATAGGGCCAGTAAGACTGTATGGGAGTGGAATGTACCGGAATTTTTGGGGCGTAGTAGTAGTATTTGGTTTATTTACAAACGCTCTCAGTGTGCCTTTCAGTTCAGGGAGCTGAGACAGATCTCCCGCCTCCTAGTCTACAAGGAAACAAATTTACGTATTGAATAAATATAGCTAATGTTACCTAATGTCTCTATATTGTAAATATCATGAAGTATTAATGTCTAGTAGACATTAGATGGATTGAGGACCTGGCGTAGATAACTAGAGGTTTGATATCAGTTGTATAATTATTTTCCATAAGTTAAATCGTGAATATGTAAGAAAATTCCTTGTAAAGAGCAACTATTTGCAGAACATTGTGTAACTTGATGTGTTGTTTTTGTGCCTCCAGCGAGATACGCGAGATAACACAATAGAATGATGCACCTGGCGAGAACGATCTATAACAATACTCTAAGCTACTAATCCTTTAAAGACAGTTGAACTTCCTAATGAGACGGTAACGCAGTTGGAAATACTTAGCATAGCGTGGACGAGTTTTCGAACGCTCTTCTATTAAAGTAATGAGTTTGAGTGCCTTTGCATGAGCGTGACTCGCCAATCAGAGCCTTAGATTTGAAACGACGGAAGTCCGTGAGCTCTATCATGTAATCCCGTTGTGCTTCGACAAACACGTGGAGACATTTCGAAATTAGTGTAAAAGGGAAACTTCCTCGTGTAGGCACGCATTTCCATATTACAGTTCAGGCAGTCGCGCAGTTCACGCACATGCAGTTCATGCAGTAGCACGCAGTTCACGCACTCTCTGTAAGCAAACAATAAACCATACATCGAGAGCCGTTCTAAAAGCAATTTATCCCGACGTCAGATGCACACCAAAGTAATGTAAGAATGTTACGCGAACTGCCGCATGCTTCGCAAACTCAATTAACGTCCACGGCCAGAGCAGCGCACCAAGAGGCATCCAGATAACCATGATGAAAATAAGCTCGACAATCAATTCAAGCAGCAGAATTGTTCTTCTAACGACACCTGTCCTTCTCCTCGATCCCGCGACTCCGAGGGCGGGAAACAGCAAAATCGGGCCTCAAAGGACATCGTCATCTGGAACGTTTGACCGCTTGTGATAGCAACGAAAAGAAACGGTTGCAGAGTGAAATGGCCGATAAATTTTGCTCAGAGGCTTCTTATTTCAGGCTTGGGGTTCTTTGATGTGCCGTAAACCTACGACATGGGGCCCAAATGACTTTACTTCCCTTTCGAAGAAAGTCATATAGGATTTTTAAGCCCGAAAAAATCTATCGACCTGTCTGAGATTGAACCCGGGATCTTGGATCTACCAGACAAGTATGGTTACCACTACACCATCAGGATCGACTGTTTGGGGCGTAGGAGAATACTTCGGTACTCCAGTCTTGCTGAAGGAGACAAGGGGTAGTCAGGATCCACGGGCTGACTGCGTAGTCCCTAACATGTTTCCTGATATAATACGTGGACAACTTTCCACAGCGCAAGTCACTGCCACGCCACACCCTAGCACATTCGACTCTGTAACAGAACCAACGAAGTGGAAAGATGTGAAATGGGAGAGCGGAACATTTCTTGGAAAGTAAAGATCCATCCCAGCATTCTGCTAAGGAACTAGGGGAAACCACGTAAAAAAATCAAGGTGTTATCTCCCAAGAGTTTCCACTTGAGCCCCAGATGGACAGTAATATTGTGAGAGTAATATGTTTGCCCAAGAAAAAATGCTACATGGAAGTGCGATCCATAAGTTTCCGGCTGATCATATTTATTGCTGTTCATACTGTCTTACACTAATATGTTTCAGGAGTGTAAATGATGTATTTCCTTTCTAGCTAAGCCAGTCATATCTTGGAAAAGCTCATTTAAGCCAGAATGTTGTTTAATACATAATGATGTTCAAAATTAAATACAGAACAGCGACTAACATTTTAATTTAAAAAAGGACTTTCATCTGGTGACCTCGATAGTGTGTAAGGGAAAGCTTTCCATTTTATTCCATAGTGATGAAGTTGTCAAAATTATTTCGTTTGGATGGAAAAAGCCTTGAAGATGACCTACGCGAGGATAGGCTGGTGGATGTATAGACTGGTACAAGAAAACTCCCTTGCCGAGGAAGAAGCTCTGAGTGACTGGCTCTAAAGACAAAAGAAACAGCTACAAGATTAGAGATTTCTAAAACAACTGTGCTTCGCATCCCTCATTAACATTTACATATGCATAAGTTCAGTGCAATTCTTTCAGCAGTTCAAATGCAAGAGAGCGTGGAATGTTGTCAGACATTTCTTTAACCTTTGCCATGGTAACGAGAGGACAGTATTGGGAATCTATCGTCATAGGGAACGAAACCATTTTCCTCTATTATGATCCTCCTTCTAATAGAAAATCAATGGAGTAGTGGAAGAAGGGCGAAGCTTCCCCTAAAAAAGCCAAGGTAAGAAATTCACGAAAATTGTGGCAACAGTTTTTTAGACTGGAGGCGAATTCTGATGATAAGAATTCACAGAAAGGAACACAACAGTGATCGGAAAGTTCAATGTTGAGCTACATCAATTGAAAAAGAGGCACGAAATGCTGAGTCGAAGACAACGCACCAATCCACATGACTGGTGTAAACATAAGGCTTCCAGGAGCTATCATCCACCGTATAGCACAGACCTTGTCTTCAGGGACTACTACCTTTTTCTGAACTGAAATTTAACCTTTCAGAAGTGAGATTCACAAACGATAATGGGTTGAAGATGTCGTTTTCCACCATTTTCCAGAAAAAAACGTCTGTTTTTTTTTATTATTATTTTTTAGTTTTTTTTAAAGAAGGACTGAAGTGTTAATTCAAAGATATGAGAAATACTTTGAAGTAACGAGAGATAACGTTGAAATACAATATTTGTATTTTTGCTTTATCACCTGCCTAACATGGTCAGTTTTTCGGGGCGTAAAAATCCTAAGTATGGCTTCCTTCGGAAGGGAAGTAAAGCCGTGGGTCCCGTGTCGTACATTCACGGCACGAAAAAGAACCTCAAGCCTGAAAGAGAGACCTCTGAGCAAAATTTGTCGGCCGTTTCACGCCCTGAGTTGAATGGGACGCTGATGACCTGAGCTGTTAAAGAGCGTCCATAAATAAATCATTCATTCTAACATGGTCAGAATGGGAGAAAGTAATAATTTACTAAATACCAGGTTACTTTTACTATAGGCAGGCTCGAAGCTACACGGACACGGGCTCTGTTCTTAAAAATATATTATATTCAGTACATTACTATCATTTTAGGATCTATTTTAACAGTATTTTACGCCCATTAAACTAATAATTACAATATTAAAAGCATAACGCTGAAAAATATACAGAGAGTTCGCGTCACGCTTGATCCCAGAAAGCGGGTGGGAGGAAGCCGGTAGATCGCGAAGTAAACAACAGAACTGTAGATATGTAATTTCCTGGGTATCCTACTCATAAACTTTTGTTAATCTATGGCATACATACGAGGTCTCTTCAAAAAGTATCGCGAATTTTGAATTTCCGCGGGCAACATATATTCGATTTTCGATTGTTTTATGGCGTTATGTTGGTACTCATGTCCCTCACTTATGTTGACCAGCTCGGTCATTTTGAATGTTCAGTTAATTGTTGACATCTATTTTGCTTGGACGTGTTTTGGCTCGTCTTAGATTTTTGCCTATTCCAAAAAATGGAACAAAGAATATGTATCAAATTTTGTATGAAAAACAAAATTAAATGCGCGGATGCATTCCGAATGTTGACTGTGGCATATGGTGAAGCTACCTTGGACCAAAGCAACGTTTATCGGTGGTACAAAATGTTCTCAGTGGGTCGAGAAGATGTGAACGACGAAGAGCGTCCCGGACGCCCGAGCTCGTCAACAACAGACGAAAACATTGAAGAAATGAAGAAAATAGTATTGGCCAATCGTCGAATCACCGTTAGAGAAGTTGCTGAGGACCTAAACATATCGATTGGCGCGTGCCATTCGAATTTACCAATGATTTGGGCATGAGACGGGTCGCCGCAAAATTCGTACCAAAGTTGCTCAATATCGACCAAAAACACCATAGCATTAACGTTACTAAGGAGCTGTTGAACTCTGTCCGCGACGACCCAAATTTGCTCCAGAGGGTCATAACTGGTGACGAATCATAGGTTTATGGTTATGACGTGGAAACTAAAGTTCAATCATCCCAATGGACGCTGCCACACGAGCCAAGACCGAAAAAAGCGCGCCAAGTTCGGTCGAATGTGAAGGTTTTGTTTACAGTTTTCTTCGATTGCAGGGGCGTGGAGCATCATGAGTTCTTGCCACAGGGTAGAACGGTCAATAAGGAATATTACCTGCAAGTTATGCGCAATTTGCGCGAAGCAACCTGCCAGAAACGCCCGGATTTGTGGAAGAACAAAAATTGGCTTTTGCACCATGATAACGCCCCTGCTCACACATCGTTGCTTAGCGCGAATTTTTTAGCAAAAACAACACACTTATGATACCGCAGTCATCGTACTCCCCAGACCTCGCCCTCTATGACCTTTTTTTGTTCCCAAAACTGAAGAGGTCCATGAAAGGAGGACGCTACGCCGATTGAGGAGATAAAGGCGGCATCGAAGGAGGAGCTTAACAAGATCACAAAAAACGATTTTTTAAAGTGCTTCGAGGATTGGAAAAAACGTTGGCACAAGTGTATAATATCTGGTGGGGATTACTTTGAAGCGGACAAAATAGATATTCATGAATAAATAAATACTTTTTGAAAAAAAAAAAAAAATCGCGATACTTTTTGAACAGACCTCGTACAATAGTCATTTTATTTCACTAACCTGTTACAACAGTTGCTCACAGTGGTATTTTTTTTTGGTCGGTCCTGGTGGTGTAGTGGTTACCATACTTGCCTCCTAAACCCAAGATCGCGGGTTCGAACCCGGCCAGGACCGATGGATTTTTTTTCGGGGCGTAAAAATCCTAAGTATGGCTTCCTTCGGAAGGGAAGTAAAGCCGTGGGTCCCGTGTCGTACATTTACGGCACGAAAAAGAACCTCAAGCTTGAAAGAGAGGCCTCTGAGCAAAATTAGTCGGCCGTTTCACGCCCTGAGTTGAATGGGACGCTGATGACCTGAGCTGTTAAAGAGCGTCCATAAATAAATCATAAAAAAAAACAGTGGTATTTTTACATATTCCGACATTTATTGATGAAATTTGCATTCATGTGCAAAATATCTTTTGTAATTCTTTATATTGCCTTTAGTTCATCTATAGTGTGTGGGTTATGTTTATAGATCCTATTTTTTAGGATTCCCCACAAATAATAATCGCACACGGCAAGATATGAGGGCCATTACCCTTTAGATATAATTCTGTCTTCAAAAATCTCCCTTAAGCCTCCAAAGAATCATGGGGTGTGGCAGAATCTTGTTAAAAATATGCATATTATCTTTCATGATTAGTTAACTGTTTAAGTCCGAGTATTTGCCTACGATACCTCTCCGAGTGGATTTTCTGTGTTCCAGGACCGTATTGTTCTTTGAACATACGTAAATGAAACCATGCTTTTTCAGATTACCTAATTACAGGAATTCATTCGACTTTCGTTGTCTTACGGCCGTTATTCTTGGACTATAAAAACTCTATAAAGTTTCAATTTTAAAAGTTTATTGGCAGTATAGACCGAAGTTTTTGAAACCCCTGCTTCTTGTGCTACACGACGTAAATATTTATTAGGAGAACGTTTAAGTAATGCTCCATTATTATCCAGCTTTACTTCTGTCAGAACCATACGTTTACGCCTACGAATTTTAGAGTTCAGCAATCTAATTTCTTTAAATCTATTGATAAGGTTTCTAACTGTCGAATACCAGGGAATTTGTTTACAAATTGCCTACACACTGGTTGGCATGATTCCGTTTTGATATAAGTATCGTAAGTAAATATTCGTTGTTGTAGAGTAACATTTTCGGCCGGCATTTTAATTATCTAAATAACCAATTTTAATATACACACAGCACACACACCTTAAACGTATTTCGAAAAAAGTACAAAAGCAAACACGTCTTCTAGCCCTTCAAACTATGCAAAGCAACGACCGGGTAACATAGAACCTTCACAAACACGTGTTCCATTGCCAACATCTCAACCTGTGCCGAGGATGCGTATGGGCTCGCATAGAACTGAAGGAAAATTACGCATCTAGAATGGCGCTGCTTACTTCGCATTCTACCGGCTATCTCCCGTTCGCTTTCTCGGAACAAGCATGACTCGAACTCTCCGTACTTTCCACTATCTCCAACTTTTGTGAGCAGACAAAATTAGAGTTATTTCTAATAGTGTTTATGACCCGTTGTTACTGCTGAGGCATCATTACTGGTGATACACTAAAGGATATTTTTAAAGAAAGGAAGCATTTCAGGCCTAAATTCAGAATAAGTCCCCAGCATTTCTCATTTATGAGGACTGAAGGAAACCTGGAAAAACCGGGTCAGGGAGTATAGTCAGCTCGAGTCCGTACCCTAACTACCTAGGAACTCTTTGAGAAAGAGGTCAAAGGTAGCATATGAAGCTCTATGAGCTGGCAACTACTAAACGGAATATTGGTGCATATGAGTGTGGCTTAATAAACAACACAAACCTATTCACGTTATCTGCAACAACTTACTGGTTCCATTTCTCGTAGGTAGTTCATTAGGTTGGACATTCTTGTTTCAAATCCTGGAGCGAAACATCCTGCATCGATTGCAACAAAGCAATGTCCTAGATCAGGTGCTGATGTATGTCCCTCTTGCCAATGTCGGATGAACGGGCCATAGGCAGATCCTAAAACAGTGATCAGCATTCTGTCCATAAACTGATTGGAGAAAGAAACTTACATTCTTAACGAGCTTAAAGCTATTGCGATAAAAATATCAACGAAAGAAGAATGTCAATCAGGGCGGCTCCTCTAGGAGGTTGCTGGTTTGCACTACCCCCTCCCCCTAATTTTCAACTTTTAATTTCCCATAACCATGCTTAATGGGTTTTTATGCCTAAAAGAAAAAAACAACAGTAATGTCGTAGCCGACTTCTAAGATGTATTTGCGGTTATTATCTATAAATAGCTCGGCGAATCTGTGGAATGTTTCGGCCGTGCAAAGTGAGAGGTAGCGGTAGGAGGATTCCCTTGCCCATAAGAGCTATTAATGTGCATGCACCACCAGAAACACATTTCACCATGTGCGTTCCCAAAAAAGACGACATATCTTTAAAAACTTGTTATTGTCTTACATTAGCTCTGTCATCTATTTAACTAAACCTCTAGTATGAATAAGACCTTATGTTATAAGCCAGCGATTCTCAAACGGTGGTCCACGGAACCCCAGGGGTTCCACAGGTTCCCCGTGGGGTCTACGAAACATTAGAGTATTATTAAAAATATTATTTTTAAATGCATATACACTAACAATAAATTACGAGAAAATGAAAGATTACATATTTACGATGTGTATTTATTGAGATAAAGTAAGTTAAAATCAAATTAAAGGCCACTAATTCTTCCGGAAGGAGCTTTCAAATAGATAAGCTTTTGTTAAGGCTAGGACTCGCCTCTGGGGTAGGCAAGCCCCCGAATTTTCCCTCTCACAGAAGCCTATGTAACAATTTACTTTTTAAAATAATTTTCTGCGCTCATTAATCTTTAAAAAAGGGGGGGGGGGTGGAAACAGTTTGGGAAACGCAGAATTACAACTCATAAAACATTTTTTCCTCGTTCTAATCTCGATATATCATGGCTTCTATGTGAAATATACTATCATTCCTCTCATTCAGTAATAACAATTAACAAATAATATAGTATGGTTAGTTATTATTAATATTAATGTGTTACACACTTTAGAATGTAATATTTTATGATTATTACTATTGTGTAATGCTACACTACAATAAAAAGGCAATTTACTGAAAAAAGTGAATTGATTCGTTTATGTTTTTAAATTTCGTCCACCAGTGATGAACAACTTCAAAACATATACAAATGCAAATTTAGGGTGTTAAGCTTTGATTTAAATCTTTAAAAGTCCGCGGTCAAGGAAAGTTCAGAATCGCTGCTGTGGATCTTCAATTCAATTTAACCAAGAGGAAAAGTCCTTACTTTTTGCTCTTACCTGACAGAATGCCACAGAGTGTGTCCCCTAGAATGGCAAGACCGTAGCCTTTGTAACCAGAAGTCGTTTCTAGACCACCAAGTGGCAGCATGCAACCCGCCTTACAGGCAACCTCCGGGTCAGCAGTGACATGCCCCTTATTGTCCTGTGCCCAGCCCTCTGGTATAGGCTCTCCCTTCCGCTTCTGAATTTCTATCTGAAACAGAGAAATGTCGGTCCGACTTAGTGCAACAAGGTCGCTTCAAACGAACTCTTGGGACACTATTTTCAAAGTTCTACATTTTTCTGAAACATTTACCATGATTGCAATGCTGTTAATTTGCTACGTATACCAAATTTCTTCAAATTGGATAAATGCTTTGCGAGGTATAAATTATTTCATAAATTTTATTACATAAATATTCGCATAATCAAAATGTCCCATGCGGCTTATGGGTTGAGAAAATTGGTTGGCATTGTTGCAATTGGAACTTTGAACCAAGTATAAAAATTGTATAGAACGATAATTTTAAATAAAATTGATGAGTAAAGCGTGATTTTTAAAGCTATAATAAATTTTAATCTTTAAAATTAATCATATTTTTTACATAGAAAACATTTTTTAGCAAATTCCGAAGGAATGAAGCTACTGCGGTCGGCTCCGTGAAAAATATGCTATTTTTCGTTTTTTTTTATAGGGAATTCAGAAAGAGTGTAAGATATTGTTGTTGTACAATTGAAAGATTTTTTTACTAATCTATCCAAATCTCCATCGATCGTAATACCTACTAGGCACATATTTTTTTTTAAAAAAATATTTCGAAAAAATGCTTATACATAACATAAATGAAAAATAAAATAGCACTATTAAAATCAAGTCTCACCTGTTGCCCAACATGCCCTGTCTCACTGTAAGGCTTTCGATGGTGTATTTAATTTAACACTTATTGATGCGTTACCGACGCATAGCTCTGAAAGTTTACTCAGAGATAGAGAAATGGCAGCTATATTTTGCATGGGGCGCGTATACCGCCGGGTATAAATCTTAGGAATTAACATATTTTATATTCTATCTTTCTCTCTCTTTCTCACTTTTGTTGCTTGTTTAACCTTTTTCCATGCAGTGAATTACTTTCGATATTCAATATTTATTTTTACTACCTTCACTGTTTCCTTACCTTAGAAGAACCCCAGAATTTTTAAATATAGCGAGATATAATCAGTGTGTTATCCTTTTTCTCCTTCTTTAGCTAATGTTATTTTATAAGTATATATAATATAAAAGAAAATAATGTAACACTATTAACAATGTAACTAAATTAACAATAATTAGTAAAGCAGAAAAGAATAAAACACTAAGAACATAGAGTTGTAATCGTTATATGTTAACTAGTGGAGTTCTTCTATGGAAGAAGACAAGTGTGTGTGTGTGTGTGTGTGTGTGTGTCCGTTCTCTCTCTAGCGGTCGCAATTTTTGTTTTTTCTCAACGAAACTTGGCACATAGACATAAATTAACAATTGTCGAGTTCCGAGTTCGTTAAGCAGCAAAATTGGACCATTGGGGGGACGGGTAACCCAAAGCGAAAATTAAAAAAAAAAAAAAAAAAAAAAAAAAAAAAAATGGAAAAATAAAAATAAGCTCTAGTGACCGCAAATTTTGCTTTATCTAAACCAAATTCAGTAAAAGGCTTTTAAAGAAATTGATAAATGTAATTTTCGAAATCATGGCAATCGCCTACTCGGAGTGGGAATATAACTGAAAAACTTTTGGAAATTAAAGCGAAATTTAAAAATTGCTCTAGCGGCTGCAATTTTAAACCTTTTTAAAGGAAATTTGGTATATACCATTGAAATAAAGTAGGCAAAATAGTTTTCCAAAATCAGTGAAATCAGGTTTTTAAGAAGGGATTTTTACCTGAAACCCAAAATTTAAAAATCGCTCTAGTGGCATTATACATGTTTTTTCATAACGAAACTCCATATATGCCATTTAAATAGAATAACAAAAATCGTTTCTGAAAATCAGGGGGTTACCTGAACCCAAAATTTAAAAATCCCTCCAGCAGCACCAATACTTTTTTTTTCACAACAAAACTCGATATATACCATTTAAATCAAATAAAAAAATAGTTTCAGAAAATTATCAGACTATTGGGAATGGGGGTATACCTGAAAAACTTTTGGGGGTTAAGCCCAAATTTAAAAATCGCTCTATCGGCATCAATATTACTTCTTCACAATAAAATTCCATACATACCATTTAAATAAATTAGATGCTTTCTGAAAATTAGGAAAATTGGACTATTAGAAATAAAGGTGTACTTGAAAATCGAAATTTAAAAAGGACTCTCGCGTTTAATTTTCTCTGTATCGTTTTAAAATAAAACGAGAAATTAATTCAGTATATAAACTGTGTTTATAACGTTACATATGTTTTATATTTAACAAAAGTATCGTCGTTAAGATAGCAGCTATGAAATATTAATCTAATATGTGTTTGAAAATTATATTTGTATGTAAGAGAGCTCTGTAATAACCCAAAAAAAGAAGTTTACATTATATTTTTTTCTACAATAATATTTATATTTGCTTAGTACGCCGAAATTATTTTTAAATAGTAACATGTTTTTGTTTTATTGAAGCATATAAGCATCTTCTTAAATACACAATGTAACTGGAAACTTTCTATTATTTTTCTCTATTTAAGTGAATGTGAAGATATCAATAGGTAATTTCACAACATAGTTACATTTAAAATGTTTAAAAATACCCACAGAGTATAGCTTTATCTATCAGTGATCATATACTTAATTTAATTATTAGTATACCACTAATACTTGGGTTTAATATCAACTACAACAACAACAACAACAATAATAATAATAATAATAATAATAATAATAATAATAATAATAATAATAATAATAATTATTATTATTATTATTA
Source organism: Metallyticus violacea (assembly GCA_030762175.1). NCBI lineage: Eukaryota > Metazoa > Arthropoda > Insecta > Mantodea > Metallyticidae > Metallyticus > Metallyticus violacea. The sequence continues at coordinate 41,263,006 of CM060834.1, read as the reverse complement.
TTATTATTATTATTATTATTATAAAATGTGGTTTCTCTTTTGTGATACTTATAGATTGCAAGAATTCTAATTTTGTTCCCCTAATATCACACAGTAATGCCATAACTTATTTCATTTCATTAATTAACGAGGACTAATTGGAGTTTTATGTTTATTTGTATTAAAATATTTGCATATTGGTGGTGGCACATGTTTTGTCCTATAGAATATTACAATGGCTACTTATGCACATTCTGGGAAATTTTAAATGAAAGAGAAAGAGAGAAAGATATTTTATTTGATTTGGTTTATTTATGGACGTTTTGACTTCAGTTTAGGCATCGTTGTAGTTAAGCGATTAGTTCAGTGATGCCCGCTAACTTAGTCGTAAAAGAGGTAACGAACCAGATGGTCGTCAAAAATTATCTTACGAATAAGCACTTCCAGGCGTTGAACGAAGCACTCGTATGATTTGAACCATTTCCTTTCATCTCCCTTCTCCCTTGACTACGAGAGCACAAAAGGCGACTAAGAGCCTCTGAAAGATCCGGGGTATGGAGTGGGATCCTCGGGTAGAAGCTGTACCAGACATTATTACATCGAGGTGGTCGCGGCAGTTAATAACTAATCATAATTCGATCACTTGGAATTAGTGTCTGCCCCGCGAGCCGCTCACATCAACATCGACGACAAACCCACTTTAAACTTGGCGCCCAACGTGGGGCCTCATCATCTACAACAATAACCGCTTCAAAATACCATCTTCAACTGCATGTAAACATGCACGCCACAGTCTTTGAATCCACCGTGCACAAATACTTCTCATGCGCAACTTTTCAGTTACCAACGCATGGGTTGCGCCCATTGAAATTTACAACAATTCTGAAAACGTTCTTAACGTTATTCGACGACCCTCTATCACAACGACAGCAGTGGTGTTAACGTTTTCTTCCATTAGAGCATAAACTGAAGTCCCGGGTCCATCTTCCTTTGACACTGATGGTCTCCTCTCTTTAAATATTTTACTGATGGCCTCCCCTCTTTAAACGTTTTAAGCATCTTCGAGCTGTACTATAGGGAGCAACAAAGTCTTCAAGGGCCTTCTGTAACGTTCCATAGGCCTTGACTGAAGATTTATTGAGACGAAGCAGAATTTCAGAGCAGCATATTATTCGACAGGTGTCACCTTCATTTTGCTGTAGACGGAACTGAACATGTACAACATGTTCATGGTCACTTGTACAACTCTCACAGATGGGAACCAAAAGTGACACTAGTATCATGTTACATTACGCATTAGGCTGGCAAAACACTGTAAAATTTTAGCGCGACAAATCATGGCTTTAAAATAATTATGATCATTCTTTATTGAACAGTCCTACTAAAACGTTGGTAACTACGTGTGATATAGTGAACATCAGCTTACAATACTCGTAGCGGCTAATGTACTCAATAAATGGAGGCGGACTTAAACGTGCACCACGTTTTAGAATCCAAGAATAAATAAGTAAAGCCATGGTAACATGGTAGCAAGATGAAACGGGACAGAAAGAGAAAATAGAAAACAATTTATATTAGTGGAAATGTAGCTGATACTTCATTGCCTAAAAATGAACGTCGAAATTATATTAGAGGGAGACTGTATTATGCTGGAAAGGTGTATGGTTACTTTAATACTTTTTACGAAGTACTATTCAAAAGCCCCCAGCGTTTATGACACAAATGGAATGTATTCAGGAAGTAATTTTTTGAGTGTGTTTAGCGCCGTCTGAATTTTCTAAATTGCGTCAAATCTTCGCTCCTTCAACTTCACTTTCCTGCTGGGAAGAGAAAACAGTCGCACAGAGATATATCGGGCAAATATGGCGGCAACAGACAACCACCACGTTGTTTTTCGGAAGAAAAAAAAAACACTACTGTGTGCGTTTACACCTTGATTATGCATCACTTCTCTGGCGTACTGTCTCAATTGCCTGAGATAGCTCACAATTCTCCACAAACCACAATCCATATTTAAATGGTCGTCCTGAACGATCATCAATCAATGTATGACCATTCTTAAATTGTTTATACCATTGATAAGTTTTGTATGTCGTCTAAGGCTTCATCACCAAATATTTTCTAAGAGATCTTTCATATCGGCCATTGCTATATTGCTACTTTACGGGAAAAACAATAACCACCTTCGCCAAACATAATGGCTTCACTTAGTTTTAAGCTTAGTACACTGGTTCATAAAGAATGTATGAAAGGTACTTAGCGCGATTGGTCGTATTTATACCCCTCCACTCGCCTAAAACCAATTCGGGAACTTATGGAATCATTTAATGTACAACATAGTATATCATGTTTAGGCATGACGAACCATCGGCGATTTCACTTGTCGCCTAGTCTACTGTGAACATGTTTCTTCCTTAAATATATCCTCTCATTACGAACAATTGTCATCATGATAGGTTAAATACTTCTTAATCATGTTCGTGTCTGATGAATGCTTCGGGTGAAAACCGGGCTCACAACTGGTACCTTCTCTATACAATGCGGCCCCGAGAGAACTGAACAAAACATTTATTCCAGTCTCTTCTTATTGTTACGCTACTTTACTCTAGCTAGTTTCCGTAGTCTCGGTCAGCAGATGACTCGTGAAAGCGCGATTTTACGTATTATTAACGCTATTAATATTTACTTATTTTCTAGGGGGAGATTAATTCTAAAAGGTACAGAAAGATAAGAAAGTGTTAACTGGTGGGATGTTGAAGGAACGTGAATAAATCAGTGGCGGCCGGTGCATATTTTATTTGGTGGGGGACAATATTGCATATAATCCACGAATATCAATTTATCCTGCAAAAATACACTGCCAAGCAAAATTTATATATACAAAATTGAAATTTTGCGATAATATAGCCATAAGTAATTTTATGTGCCGGTATTAAATTTTTATTTCTCGCAAGATATTCACTACACGTTTAATAAAATAAATAATTCACATTCACTTAGTTTTTCATACATTTCAGATTTTTGTTAATAGTTTTGCTACATAATTACTAAAAATAATTTAATGTACTTGGCATTCAATTTTTATGTGATGTAAGATATTCACTACACATTCAATAAAATAAATAATTCACCTTCACTTAACTTTCTCATGCATTTCAGATCTTTGTTAATAGTTTCGCTATGTGCTCTTGTTCAGAAACAAGAATTAATGACAGCAATAAATACAAATAGTTAGAATGCAGCAGTATATTTAAACAATATTACTGTTTGCAATATTACTATGCAATTTTTTTATTATTATTTTAGCTTGACAGTGTATTAAAAGCAATAGTAAAATGTAACATTAAAGGATGCAATAAATAGACAGCGCTGGCTACTCAATTCTCATTCCACAGATGTTTAACAAATCTGTGAGAGGCAGAAGTACAAAATTGTAGAATTAATCTCATAAGCCTCCTCTCACTAACCATTAACATTTATTCTTATTTATGATAATGCTGGTTCTTTTTAAAACATAAAGTTATTTAATACATTAGTTAAGTTGCCTTTGTAATGGAAGAGTTTCTTATAGTTTAAATTACTCATAAGCCATTGGCATGAAAGAGCGAACAGCTAATGGGAAGTAATAACATTGGGCTCAAGACAAATCGCTAAGGAAGCTCCTCTTGCAGATGCTGCAATAGGGAAAACAGGCCAGTGCGCATGTGCGAGGAAAGTCCACAGATTCTGCGAGCCCTTTGTGAAGCTTGACTGCAACACCCCTCTCATCCCCTTGACCACCAGCTTCATAACAACTCCTTTTAAATCAAAGCATTCTGCCCTGCTAAGCCTGGCACAAGGAGAAAGTGCCCTAGCCCATTCTCTTCACACATACACACGCCAAGTTATCTGCATTTGCAGAAGTTGTTTAAATTGCAAGCTTATCTTGTATACTACAATGCAGGTGCTGAAACATTCATGGCTTATGTCTATGAAATTCTATATATTTTTGAGTTGACACTTTATACAAAAATTATTTAAAAGAATATATGGTTCAAAATTAAAGGGAGGGCACCTGCCCTTGCACCCTTTAGAGTGAGCCACCACTGGAATAAACTGAATTAGGGAGGCAAAGGGAGAAATAAAGATTGCATCTCTTACCTTTCCCATAGCAACCACTGTTGAGGCCATGTCCAAAACAAAACTGTCACCATTTTCCCCAGGAGCTGCTAAAGATATTGGATTAGTGCCCACTGCAGCCTATAACAAAATGTTAATTAAATATGAATTATTTAATGCACTTAAATTAATATATCAATGATCTGGGAGTCTATTAGATACCATATGCCTTTTCATCGAGTTAATCCCAAGTTTGCTGGTAACTAGCATACTATCCTTGAAACCTTATCAGTGAGAAGATCAAGAGGACCATCTTCTAATGGTAAGGTATTAATCTCATGTGAATAACTCGGAATGGGATGGGATCGGCGATCTTGTTTTAGAAAGTGGAGCATTACGATTAGAGTTTGTTTACTTTTAAGATTCTTGTTCAGCTCTTGGAATTAGTCAAAGTATACAAAATTGTTATTACATATTTTATAATTTTAATGTAGAAATTTAAAAATGTTTTTACAATAAGAATTTAAAGCACAGTAAAAATTACTAAGTGTAAAACAAGTAATACTTTAGTACATAATTGTATACTATACTGGATGACCCCTTTATTTGCCCAAAAATAACTTTTTTCTTTGATGTGTCAAATGGAAAAATTGTTTCAAACATAAGTTTTTTAAAATCTGGGGAGTTCTTGCTGAGGGTATATTTTTTTCTATCTGCACTTCTTTTATTTGACAGTGTTATAGTTCATTTCTTTGACTAAATCATTTAACCTCTTCAGTAATGTAATAGAATAAATCATTACTTGCTAACTAACATTATAGATCAGCAGCATTTCTACTTTCTCTTCATGAGTGTATATCTTGTAAGAAAAAGTGTAGTCACAATAGTTCAGTATTTACTAACTTACTCTGATGAATGACTACAGTACATTGGTATATAAGCTAAAAGAACCACAATTTGAGGAGTGAGGGAAATGGGTTACCTTTTCTCACCTATCTCTCAGGGTACCTGTATTTACATGAATCGGCAATCATATACAAAACCTAGAACACTATTATGGTACTACATTGGGTAATAATTTGTATGAACAAGGCATTAAAAAGTTTGGTTTCTTCATAACTATGCAGGAATCCAGATAGAGGTGCAGTAATGGTTAAGTTAAATAATGGATTACAATAAACTTGATTTATTATGAAATTATTAATGTAATATGAGTTTTGAAGGTGGATTTCATTGTAATTTTCTAAAGATTATTAAATTGATATGAAGCTCTATAATATGTACATATTGCTTGCACACCTTACCATTTGCACATCTACTGTTTTCTTGATAAAAATGGTACAATGTGATACATTTATGAATAGCTCTTGGAGAGTGTAAATGTATTCTTGAAAAAACTGTACATGGTGCTATTAAAAAAACAAAATTTTATTCCATATCTCCTACATTAATGGAGAAACACAAACGTATACCTTCAGCAAGCACTACCTCATATTAAAAATAATTTTTTTGAAACAGTTTTTCATTAAAAAAAAATGGGACAGACTGCATAATGAAAAACTGCTATATTATATATGTTGTTTGTGAATTAATGCTACAACAATTACAATATTCACATGTATGAGTTCTTGAATGAAATAATATATTGCTGCATAGAGTTTATTTGAATCTTTCTCTATCACTGGATAATAATACGAGCAATTTGATGCTAATTGGGAGACATTACACACTCTTGCATTATTAATAAAATTGTTTGACAAACAATACAGATTTGCAATGGGCTTATACAGATTACACTCTTTGCCTGGTGTTTACATTATACTTTTGTATATTTTTAATGAACTGATATTGGTTTTAAATGTAAAAAGAGTGTAATCAATCTTATAAATATGGTGAATATTACTTGTACCTATTTTTTCAAGGGTTCGTCCAAATGAATGACTCTTTTCCTTCACTTCAGTGGTGCCTTAAAGATTCATTTCTCTTCTTCACCCTTTGGCCCTCCATTTCCATCCATGGTCTCTTACTTCAGCATAGAGCATTAATAAATATTCACTGCACCCTAGTCCCTAGTTCAACATTTCAGTCTAGGCTTATGCAAAGGTAGATAGCAAAAGATTGACCCATACTCGCATTTGGAAATTTGTAGCGATCCATTTTTTAAAGGGGAACACTTTAACAGTTATGATAATTATACACACAAAATGGGATTCATATTATTTTAGTAATCTACAATGGTTTTTGTGCTTTCCATGATAACAAATTATTTATTTAGGAATTTTAGAAAATGAATACCTTGAAAATAATATTATTCCCATTGCTAATTATATGATGTCCACCAAGCTGAAGCATGGAAGGGGTTTTCTTAGAAAATCCCTAGCAACTACAGCTAGCAGTTGCATTAAAGGTAAAATTCTTACCTTAGTAGCTCTTGTAGGCGCCATGATTGGGGAACCATTTGTGAAGCTCATACCCTAAGAAACAATAAAAATATATGTAATGCAATACATGACATTTAGACATATTTGCCGAAGTCTCCAATCATTCAATACATAAGTGGTGGCTTTAGACAAAGCATACAACTTAAAAGTTCATGCAGAGTGGAATGGTCAAGGTGTTTTCCATTGTGAAACACTAACAGATATCGCTGACATAGCCAGGTTTCCTGCTAGAGACTGCTAAAGGCTGAGTGTGCACATTGAAACATTTTGGTGATCAAGTTCATTAAGATCCTATTGCCAGCTCGCCATTAGCAGTATGTCTTTTGAACTCTGAACTGGCTATTTAATTTCACAGCTTGGTGCTAATGATAAGATCATGAAATATCATACACACTCTTTATTATAGCAGTAAAATAAACTAGCAATATAATGAACAATACATCCTGCCTTAAACAAATTGTTATTTTTGCCCTGCAACCAGCCAAGGTCATGCCTAGTCACCAGCTCAGTAAATGAACAAATTTCTCATTGCATTTGTTGCATTTTTACTTGCACATCTTGCATTTGTTTGTTTTCATCTGAAAACACTTTGCACCTTCTGCCCAGGAAGATCTGTTTGATTATCTTTAGCAAATATCAAATCAATTATAATTCTTATAATCTTACCAGCATTCCATGCTTCAAAGCCAATCTTGAGTACCATCCTGCAATGCCAAAATGGTTGGAACCTTAAAGTTAAAGAAAATAACAAATGTATGTCATTATTTTAAACAGCTAATCTACTGTAAGTTAAAGGAAGGTATGTTTAAGAGGCTATAATGGTTTTATTGTTATTTTTATTACACACATGTCAAGATGATAATATTAACAATAAGATTTATATATGATTGTTTTTGGAAAACATTTGTTATTAACTATAATTTTCATTTTAGCACACATTAAATTTTGTGTTAACACTAATTTCCTGAAATCTTTAGTTAAACTGTGTTTGTGGAGAAAGCTCCAATAATCTTGAGTTCCAAATTTATTCACTAAAGAAAAGATCTAGTCTCATTTAAAATGAAAAATGGTTACTGTGAGGGAAAATCATTCCAGATGTCCACTCTTTGCATTAGTTTTCTTGAAGTGAATTCCTTATAATTACCATGGTCACAGAAAGGTGCATATCCAAAAATCCATTAGTTTACAGAGAACATTAGAAGTTTCTGTTCATTCCTGAAAGCAAAATCTCTTGTTTTGAAATTTGGTGGAAATTATTGCTATTCACAATTAAGATAGAAATATGAAATGAAAATTAGATAATGCCATTTCCATATTTTATTTATAGTTACTTATTTTTTTAATTTAGGTTTGGCATTTAACATATGAATATATATATATATATATATATATATATATATATATATATATATATATCATAAATGACATTCATTTTTAGTAACTAACATGTTTGATAAAAACAATGTATCTAATAAAGGTAGAAAATTCAAAATAGTTGTTAAAACCTCAGGAAAACCTAATTAAAATATAATTAAATAATTATTATGCAAGACTTTCTTTCTGAATGATACCTGCTGCCTTGCTAACTGTTAACAATAATTTTACCTTTATTTTCGGCCTATACTAGTTCCTTTAGGTACTATAAGGCTTACCGCCACGGGTGGCCGAGGTCGTTAAGGCACGGACTCGTGAGCGGGAGGTCTGCGGTTGGAATCCCGCCAGGACTGTCCTCCTGACTGGGGCTTTTTCCAGGTTTTCCTCAGTCTTCATAACTGGCAAATGCCGGGGAGGTACCTAAACTTAGGCCTGGAACGCTTCCTTCCTTAAAAAAAAAAAAAAAAATCCTTTCCCAATTTATCATTTCATCTCATGTATCATCAGTGTCCACCGCCTGTGGTGCCTCAGTAGTGAAAACGGGCGTTAAACACTACTCAAAAAAAAAAACTATAAGACTTTCCTCTGAATTTTGGAGGGGAAAAAAAATTAAGACATTATTTAAAGCACATCTAAATTACTTATGATAAGGGGAAATGCATAGTAAATTTCAAGCACAGAAGATTTAGGATAAATAAAGAGGAGAGGTATCTTTCATTAGGCAATGCTTCAAAATATAATTGGAAAAAAATAAAATAATAGCCCTGTCTGGTAGTGTTCTCATTGATAAACAGTTCTGTTTATATGCAATTATGTGAAGAATTGCATAATGTTGACTCATAGTTTAGCTTTAAATAGTGTTAAATTGCATAAGAGTAGGGAACTTGAAACAGCAGGCCTCTGACTCCAAACAAATGTGCTAACAGTGACATTGTATGGGTCTAAAACAGTTGATAAAGACACATACATATCTGCTTTTATCCTACTGCTTAATTCCAACTTCATAAATTAAATATAAGCAATTATTCACCTACTAACCACTCATCTACCTACAAGTTATGGCCAGTAACTCTTATTATCCTTCGAACTCCCAAGTTTTCACTGTATCACCATTTACATTACCATTAAGCGAATTTAGGTTAAATTAATGTGAATTTGTGAAAAACATAAAAGTGAAGGGGGAAAAAAAAAGACTAGTTTCTTTCTCTGCCAAAGTTCAAACATAAAAACATTCTGTATTATTTTTGTTGTTTCAAATTAAAAGGTGTTTCTGATTCTGTTTTTCATGTTGATTCCAAAAATGTCAGTGTGTTTAATCTGTCATTCCACAAACTGAGAAATATGTTCTAAATAACACATAAAACTATAATAATTCCTGCACTCTACTGACTGTTAGGGTGTTTCTTCAGATTATTTTAAGTTGATAGGCTATTATTTTTGACACGTGTGACAAAACAGATACTGAATATTCTGCTGGGAACTGTGGTCTGGAAATTTTTTAAAAATTTATCAATTTCAGGGTAAATATTGTATCCCTTTTATTTTTAGATTCATATTTGTAGATATTGAATTATCCAATAATATTCAAGGTATTAAACTTGATTTCAATAATAAAAATTATATTCTGAAATTAATAGAAAACATTTAAAAAAGTGCTTAACTGTTCATTGAATAAAGAAAGGAACTAAATACATTTTTTCAAAGTTATTTTGCCCCAAATGTACTAAGAGTTAAGTGAGTGAAACAGTATGTATTATTAAAACTATAATAAAGAAGAGAGAGGAAAAAATTAAACAAAATTATTTGACAAAAATTTTACTTTCTAAACAGTTTATTCCCTCTCCTGAAAAGTAGTTCCTTTCTTTACTAATTGATCCAATTAAAGCATATATATATATATATATATATATATTTTTTTTTTTAAAGAATATAGTGAGGGAACTTAAGCATATGCTTGCTTCCAGTCTGAATAGTACTATCTGAAATAATGACACAAAACCCTTGCAATCGAGTGAGACGTGTTAGGATTCTCCTTATTAATCCATTCTAGCAAGAAATTACAAAATATGCATTGTACATCTTTTTTATTTAGTTTAACCACAAGGACAAATCAGATAAGAGAACAAAATTTTTCAACAGTAATATATGTTAATCACAAGAATAATAGTGGAAACTTTCCAAAACAAACCTTTCACAGCAACCCAACCTACTCCAGTATTCTTTGCCTTTTCAATTGCCAGCTTCATAGAGAAATTGCCAACTACTGGACCCAGGCTGTTGTTTCCATCTACCCATGCTGTGGAAACTCTCTCTTTTAATATTGTTGGTTTGGCATTGGGATTGCAACCTCCTGTCTTGATATCATTTATGTATAATTCTGAAAACAAAAGCATTGCTAGTGATAAGGAATATTTCTTTTCTTTTCACTCCAATAATACTAATGATGTAGCCTAAAATTATAAAAAAGTTTCCCAATAAGCTAAATACACAGGTTGTAAATAAGAGTCTTGGTAACACTTTTGAGAGGCGATTATGCGCATGCTCGTGCGTGGGATGGGTATGAATATTGGTAGTTCAAGCCAGTGTCCAGGCGTGCAGTGCCGAAAGCAGTCGGTAAAGTGTGTGGTTGTGATAAATTTCTCTCCTTACCATGCATCGTAGCGCAGTCCATCACCGAAAACAACCTCGCCAATGGCATACGAGACTACCATGGATTTGGGAAACGGTGCACGACAACGCAGAATGTTATATCAAAGGCATGTAATGTGGTTCTCACTATATGCTCAATAATACGTAGTAAGCCTGAAGTGTCCCAAATGACAGTGATCATCTGCTTGTTCGCAGATGTAACAGCACGAAATTTCGTCTGAAATAAATATGTTGCCAGTATTTTATTTACAGCCCGCCACTATTTTATGTACAGCCCACGATGTTGCCTTCTATCGCACATAATGTGTTTAAACTATACAAGATAGGCTAAAAACACCCAGTCACTGACAGAACTTTCAAAAAACTAGGTGATACGCCAGAAATAAGTGTACCCGATATTACGGATAGCATTTCTATATTCCAATTGAGTCTCGCTTGAACTGCATGTCCCAAACGACATGGAAATCCTAAACAGGTTCTAATTAATGCTGCTAATAATATCATTGGTTTTATATTGTAAGTTTCCAGCGGGAGTCAAAATACATTTACATTTGTCTAAAAATTACTTTTCTAAGAACAGCCATCCCCAAATTTACTGTCGCTGTAACTTAAAAAATATAACGAAGAATGCAAATGATATTTTGCTCCTTGTTTATCAGTAGGGTGTTTTATGGACTTACGGTATTCCTAGATTAAATAAATGGTGATGTAAATAGTAGAGGAGCCCTAATGTTAAACACGGATTTGCTGTCTGCAATCTTTAAGATAAGGTGAATTCCATTGTCAATTGTCTTATCAGTGGAGTACCCAATTTGGCGGATACATGGACTGTTTTCGAGTCAGATTTGCTGTCGCATATCATTAAGATAAGGCGAATTCCAATGTCAACTCTCTGATCAGCAGAGTACCCAATTCGGCGGACAGATGGGCTGGTAAACTAATTTCGAGTCAAATGCACATTGGTGGGCTACATTGCTGATGAAGATGGAGCGATTTGTAATACACATGTATGTAATCAGTGGCAGGGAAATCGAAGTGTTCATCAGACCGTCGTTTCAATGACCTCTTAAAGATTGGAGTTTTAATACAAATAGATGATTTAAAAAAGTGAAATATCTCAACTTCAAATATGGGTAATGTACTAAAATGTTATAACGAAGAGAGCAGAGAAAGCTCATTTGTCTGGAGGCAAGTGGGATTTGAAATCAAGCAAGATTGATTTGGATTTCCAATAGTACCTACCTACTCTTCTAAAATACGGATTCGATATTTTTTAATTAAATTACTCAAACCATTGCAATTCTCCAACTAAAAGTTTCACCTTTGCTCCCATGACTTAAAAACCGCTTAAATGTTTTTATTTGCTTTATTTAAGAACACTCTTTAATAACTCTGGTCATTAGCGTCTCATTCAATTCAGGGCATAAAACGGTCGATAAATTTTGCTCAGAGGCCTCTTCTTGAGGTTATTTTACGTGCCGTAAATCTAAGACACAGTACCAAGGGCTCTACTTCCCTTCCAAAGGAAGCCACACTTTGGATTTTTACGTCCTAAAAATCTATGAAACCTGGCCGGACGCTCCAAGATATTCGCATACCTGAGCTGAATCTTTCAACATCGTCTTTGCACAAAATGAGGGATGTGATTTTATCACAGGTGGCTTGCACCAGCTGAAACACTCCTAGAGGTGATCAAGGATGTACAGCAAATGCTCGCTGTATCTTTTACAAAACCTCAAATTCAAATGTTGCCCACACAAGATACAGATTTTCGGAGAGTTTACATTTCACGCTATTAATTTTTTGTTAACCAAGAGGATTCTGGAAACTTAGATAGTCCTAAGTAAACATAGAAACGGCTACTTCTAATTTCATCCTACAATTTTATGAATTAATTTGATTTACTTACTCATTACTTGATTAAATCTTTTATAGTTTTAATAAACATACTACTCCTGATCTCCTAATTTTAATTTTGATTGAATGGTCGACAATAATTTGCAACACCATTAACGACATAGTTACGTATTTTCAAGGAGTCGCTTGCTATTTAAAGCAGACATTCTTTTTAATGGGTATGTTTCCATGGCTTTCTGCATTTAAGTCAGTAAATATTTGTAGAGTGCTGATATCTTTGTGATAAAAGCAAATGTTGATAACAGATTTAAGCGAAAGTGAAGACTGGTTATGTTGAAGGTATTTAATGCATTCTAACAAATACTAGCATACCCTACAATTGCACCGTCAAATTTATTAAGGAGATAAACCAAATATAAATCAGATTATTTTGTGCAAATTATTGAAAGTAAATGGTATAAAATGGGTTAGAGTTCATTTTTCCCAGCAGTTGCTAAGCTTCTTAATCGCATTATCGAAGAAAGAGAGGGGTTGGTTTTTCAGCCAGTTACGCACGAATTCTTCCATGAATAGTCACTCTTTTATCAGTCGAAATATCGCATTTCCTCAAGGAAATTTCCCTTGTCCATGGCAGTTGAAAGCGGATGGGCGTTATCTTGGAGAAAACTTCTCGAATTTGTTGTGAATGTACTTTTTGGTTCATAAGCACATTTTGCCTCAACCAGAAGTTGATTGTCGGACGTTTTGCCCTTTGGAGTACCAGAAAATTGTCAAGAGAAGCTTCCCAACTTTGCTTTGACAGGCAGAGTTTTGCTTTGACAGGGACGGATTTCCCTTTTCCCCTCCACTCCGTGCTCGTTTGCTTGGGCTCATGTACCCATGTCTTATCGCAATGCAAACATTTCTCCTTGATTCAGGTATTGAGACAGAAGCATACGTCATACTGCCACATGTGCAGCCTTTTGATCCCCAGTAAGAATTCGAAGACTTCCTTGCCCAAACATTTCGGTAATCCGAGTCATCTGAAATTATGGAATGATCACTTCCATAACTTATCCAAGCCTCAGAAGCAATTTCATAAATCGCCAAATGTCGATCACATTCGATAAGGCTCGAATGTTTATTCCCGTTACGCTCTTTCGAAGGCGTCGTTGGTGACTTTCTTTTTCCACAATTTCTTGTCCTTCTATGAAGCTTTTGTATCACCAAACACTTTTGGCTTAGACAGCGTCTTATTCCCTGTGTGTAAATTTCGCCCGTTTTACACCCTCCGCCCCCGCCCCCCCAAAAGAAGAAGTGTAATTGACGAGTGTATTTAGATGCTATTAACAAACGAAACGGTTGTACGAGCCAAAACGGCCCCCTCTTCTACTCATGAAACTCTATGCGTAATGTTTCAAAGGCGCGTTTCGCTCCTATTTTTTTTTGAGTAGTGTTTAACGCCCGTGAGGCACCACAAGCGGTGGACACTGATAATACATGAGATGAAATGTTATATTGGGAAAGAGTATATTTTAAGGAAGGAAGCGTTCCACCCTAAGTTTAGGGTACCTCCCCGGCATTTGCCAGTTATGAGGACTGAGGAAAATCTGAAAAAAAAAAAAAAACAGTCAGGGAGGACGGTCCTGGTGGTATTCGAACCCCACACTTCCCGCTCATGAGTCCGCGCCTTAATGACCTCGGCCACCCGTGGCGGTCGTCTCACTCTGTACTACCACTAAGGTAAAGTAAAAAATTTGGTTTTATTTTAATTAACCTTTGTAGAATCAATGGAGTGTTCCAACCAAAAAGAGAGACATAACAGGAAATATAAAGACGCTAAGAATTAAAAACATTGTCGTCTTACTTCATCTGTTATTGTTATATCTACTGTTGCAACATAAAATATGTAATTAGAGTGTTTTAAAGGTTCTCGGATTGATTCAGAGATGTGAAAATGGCCAAATCAATATGACATTTGTTAAGTATCGCCCTTTGTTTTCGAAGGTTAAAAAATGGACTGCTGAATTTAAGAATGGTCGTACATCCATTCAAGATGACCAGAGCTCAGGGCTACGACAGACGAGATTGTGACAAAAATCCACAATGCCCGTACTCAATGATAGCCGATTGAAGGTATGCGAGTTGGCTGACATTGCAAAGACCTCGAAAGGCCATGTGCACTGCATTTCACACAAAGTTTTGGGTATGAGAAAGCCTTCCGCTTAATGGGTGCCGCGTTTGTTAACAAGAGATCAAAAATGCATTTGAGTGAACATTTCTCAAGAGTGTTTAGACTTAACAACAACAACAACAACAACAAACCACCATCACATCAACAACAACAACAACAACAACAACAATAATAATAATAATAATAATAATAATAATAATAATAATAATAATAATAAAATGCTCCGTCTGCAGGAAAGTCATGACTACGGTTTTCTGGGATTCCCATGTGGTGCTAAGGATGTTATTAAGACTACACACCAGGCGAAAAAGACGATTCTCTTTCATCACGATAATGCGTCGTCTAGGATTGTTGCTGCAAAACTGCATGATCTTCGCTTCCAAATGTTTCCATGCCCGCCATATTCGCATTTTACTCCTAGAGATTACTTTTTATTCCCATACCCGAAGAAATGGTTGGAAGGACGAATATTCGCATAAAATGACGAGGTTAAAGTTGAAGCCAGGCGCTTATTTTTCACACTTGGACAAATCTTATTTTACCGAGGGTATTAAAAGTTGGAAAGTTATTGAACTAAACGAATTGATTTACAAGATGACCATGCTTAGAGAGAGCGATATACAGAGAGAGAGAGAGAGAGAGAGAGACTCTTAAATCTGTTTTCTTGGCCAGGCGAGAATTTTTAGACTGTCCCTCGTTTTCAGATCATTTGCAAAATGTTAAAAACCCGCAGTTTCGGTCTTATTTGTTAGTTTTTAGCGAAAAACGTGAAACAGTTATTTTATTTATTTTAACGGCATAGTTTTGAGCGGCAGGGATATTGCGGTATCTCATAGAGGAGGTTCCTGAGAAAATGATCCATTTTGACCTACTTAAATCAAGATAAACTCAAAGGGTGTATGCTTTAGAGGAATGATAATGTATGCTGACATAGGACGTGACGGTTATCTCTGCTACCATAAATGTATTGCGTCTCTTCACTAGAGAGCTGCTGGAAGGAACCATATGAATAAGGGAATTTTTTCATGTTTCTTCCTGTAAAAATGTTTGTAGAATGAATATTTAGAATGTTAAATTTAGTTGTAGGTAATAGTTATTACCGAAAATGATTCAATTACTTTACATAAAAGCATTACTCGAAGTTTATTGTCAGAGCAGATAAAATGACCAGGCTTGTTTTCCATTAGCAGTGTCTGAACATTACAGCAAAATTAAACGTAATTATTCAGAGGATTATCACGTCACTTAAGTTAGTAAACGACCCGTTGATCCCGTAGTTCGAACAAAGTGGAAGTTCCAAGTTAAAATACTGCTTGGTTTATGCTACCTGTCTGAAAATTTAGCAGGCACAAAAATTGTTCATTCTTCTTAATCATAAATTCGAAACTTTGAAGAAGTAATCAGCACAAGATGTAAATGCCTAGTGAACAAAAAACATCCTCGCCAACATTTAAATAAATCGTCTCACGATTTATTTAAAGCGCGATATAGCATAAGGTAATTAATAATTACGGCTTTTCTGGACATGTGGTTCTCTGTTAATTTTAACAGAACTTTTTTTAGATGAACTATAATTCCTGAACAAAATGCAGAAATCTTGAATTGGATTATATTAAGTTTCTAGATGTCCATTCGACTAGATGTCTAACAAGCTTTTCCGTAGATATTTTCAATTAAAAAGAGACTGAAACTTCTTAACAGTATTACAATGCCGGCTTTTGTAGGTGTCAGAAGTATTCGACAATATGAGAAGCCATGAGGAAAGGTATAAATATGCTGATAATGTCCCTTGCTCATTAAAAAGACACCCTCACCTCAGCTGCGGTAGCATAAATCCGTAGTGCGCGATTTTACTACTGCTATTGCTGAATACAGATCACACACTTCTAGAATCTTAATAATACTCGTAGATTAACACTCATACACAATAGAAAGAAGGAATTTAATGATCATTTCTTACTAAAATTCTCTAGTTTTTATGGCAGTAAACTTATCGATAACCCTTTGATTATTGTTTGAAATCTGTAAGATGAAGCCTTCCTATACAAACATTGTATAATACTTCCTCTGTTTGGAAATCACAGTTTGACTCAAAGTAATATTTGGAGTTGGTCTCCCAATCTTTTAATTTCAAATTTCTCTTCCAATGATCCAAAGAAAAGAGCTTAGAATGTAAGCTTCGAATAGTTAATTTTCTTTACATTCAATAAACACAAAACGAAATAGAACAGATACTTCACGGATTCATATGAAACCAGAAACACTTAGTGCTAATGGAGCGATTGGCTATCGCTGCTGGAGAGTGTATATATGAAATAATTGTTACTTCAAATGTAATAAATAAAATAATTTTTCTTATATATGACTGTTGCCATTCGTATGCTATTTTACTGTAACCATCCAGTAGTCTTTTAATAAGTATTTTATTCAACGTTGCAATGTAACAACAATCAGTTGTATAAAACTGGAGGTAAACGTCCCTGGGAACGATCGTAACGAGAGGTGACGTTTCAGGTGGTCCATACACATGGTATTTTTTTTTTTTTTTTTGGCAAGAGACTCCTCCCACCAATTCTCATTTCCCTTGATCAAAATATTTCACACACTCAGGCTTGTACCGCCACTGCAAACCAAGTCTCCTACAGATAATAATTGCAAATAAAACAAACATTCAGGCGCAAGATAGAGATTCCCCCTACAAACTAGTTTTAGGCATAAAACCGCATTAAGTCGTAGTTATAGAAGATGAACATTGAAATTTTTGGAACATTGCAAACCAGCTATCTGTTACAGGTTTGCCTAGTCAGTACGCAACTGCAAAATGCTGAAACTTAAGATAGGAATCTCAATACAATAAATTCTCGCTTCTCCACGTATGAGAAGGAACGCCTTTCCCACTACCTGCAAAAGTGGAATCCCTAAGTCTAGGAAAGTAAATTAGCTTACCCAATCGATTCAATCCATGACTGTAGTGACCCTTGTAGTCAGCATCTACCAACACGTCAGCCAGTTGTTGTGCATGATCGTTTATCGTACCAACAGATTCCAAGGCATCTACTATAAATCTTTTCGCTTCATCTAAAGCGACAGTCACCGTGTTGCTGCTAGCCATTCTAGTAGCTCTAGCTTTGTATGTGTGAACTACTCGACTGCATATACATAATGAGTCACTGCAAGGCAACCACAGACAACTTTCCGCGAAGCTCATTCAAGGTGAAAGGTCATAGATTATTTAGTGTTTAACGTCCGTTTTCACTACGGAGTATTAGAGGAGACAAACATTAGTGGCATGCGATGAAATGATAAATTGCTTATGAGGGAGGGAAGGAAAAGTTCCAAGCCTAAATTTAGGGCACTTATCTGATATTTGCTATTAATGAATATCTGAAAAAAAAAACAACAAAAAACAAACAAAAAACAAAACAAAAAAAAATCTTCAGAAATCGAACTGTGAACCTCCCGTTCACGAATCTATTTTTAAATTATTTAGTTAAATTATAGCCAAAAAATAAAGTATTATGAAAATATGAACATAGCAAGAATCTAAGTAACCTTAATTTATTAATGTAAAAACATATAAACGTCCATAGTAGCATATGCTTGTATTAGGTAATTGTAAATATGATAAAAGCAGATACCAAAATCATATTCATCATTCATAAGGTTTGAACAGGAATTGTTTATTAAAAAGTTATACATGCATTTATCTTATAATTCTGATAAAGACTGCAAAGTCATTACTATGTAACAAATAAATTGGTAGATAATTGGTCATTTTTTTTTTACACATGTATTTGAGAGTCTTCTACAAAGTGACTAAAACAGAAAGCATATTGCAATAGTTACACAGAGAAAACGAAACAACACAGCAGCCTTTAAAAGAGCATTCCATATATGAAGATATCAAATACCATTTGAATTATGTTCTTGAAATTGGAGAAATGTACAGAAACATGTGCTCAGTGACTGTGAAGTTTACTGCAGCATTGGGTTATAGGAATAGATTAATGGGTAATCAACAAATGTTCATATATTCCTAATAAAAAATTATAATTGCACCTTCCAGCATGTAGGTCACAAAGTCATTTTAAAAAGTGGTTTAGAGCATTCAAACTTATAAATATATCCAATTTTGATATTCCTAGGTGCAGAAAGTATAGAGAACTAAAAATGTTGAAATGTATAATTTTCTGGTGCTTTGTCATGCGTTGATGGCCTTAAAAGCTTGAGAGTGAATTTAGTCATTTATTTTCAAATTTTTCATTAGCTCAGATTTAATTTGGCTACAATGCAGGCATTTGATCTAATTATACACAGATAATATTAAACTAAACTGTCGATTATTATAATAATATTAAGTATTATTTAAAATAAAAATTATAAAAAGTGTAATTATGCATAGATTTAGCATGAATACTGTTACAAAGATTTTAATGAAATACGCAGAGAGTTTTTCATACATTTCAATATGCTTTTTAAAGGAGGTATTTACATTGAAATTTATATTTATTGAAATGCTAAGAAAAATACAAACTACAAAGGATCTCCACCTATCTGGCCCAGGCAATTTTAGGTAAACCCCCAAACAATTACAAAGATGGAGGACAATGCAACTACAGAAGATATGTGAAGTTAAGTATAAACCAGAAATTTTATTTTACTTTTGTGAATAGTACAGAGTGAGAGATGCCTTTGAGATGGTATTCTTGGGGTTTCTGCAGTGAGTGAAACTGTTTCACCTTACAAAGCCATTTCACCAAGATGGGTGGCCGAGGCTGTTAAGGCACAAAGTCATGAGTGAGAGATCTGGGGTTCGATTCCTGACAGAAATATTCTCCCTGAGAGGATTCTTTCCTGGTTTTCTATAGTTCTCATATATTGCAAATGCCAGGAAGGTATTCCTAAACTAAGACCTGAAATGCTTACTACCTTAAAAAAAAAATTCTCAATTTATAATTTCATCTCTTGCATCATCAGTATCCACCGTCTGTGGTGCCTCAAAAGTAGAAACAGGCATTAAACACTATTAAAAAAGAATAGCTATTTTGTTTGTCATGCCGAAATAAGAGATACACTCCTGACTGTGCAATGCATTATTATAAAGTTTTGGTGCAGGACAATGTAAAACTGGCCAGCATTTTGCAGATTAAGGGCACAATTTGGGGACTGATGTTGTCTAAGACACAAGTGTATGAATGGCACAAAAGTTCCAAGAAGGATGAGAAACGGTTAAAAAATGAAAATCACCAATGCTAATATCAGCAACAGGCCATTTGGGACCTTATCATGTATGACTAATATTTAACAATTTTTGGAATTGCTTCTGAGGTTCAGATAAGCTATGGAAGTGTTCAATCCAAAATTACCAAAATTCTCAACAAGTTCTCATTGACGGTCAAAAGCTGCTTGTTTGGGAGTGCATCAGAAATGTTTTGGCTCTATACCAGGATGAAGGAAAAAGGTTTCTACATCAAATCATAATTTGTGATGGAATATGGGTACATCACTATGCTCCTGATTCAGCATGGAGTGGAGGAAAAGAGAAGGATCCCTTCCTGTCAAAGCAAAAACTCACCTGTCAGCTGGTAAGGTTCTCTTGATGGTTTTCTGGGACTTTCATGACATTTTGTTCATCATTTTCTCCATCAGTGTCAAACAGTCGATGCACTTATTACTGTCAGCTTTTGGTTGAGGCAAAATGTGCTTACTGACAAAAATTAAGTAAATTGTGTCAACAACTGATTAGAGAAGTTTTCCTCCAAGAAAATGCAAATCTACAAACAGCTCTTTGGCAAGTGGAAATCTTGAGGAAATCCACTGGTAAGCTTTGGAACACCATCCCTATAGTCTTAACTTATTTTCTTGTAATTAGTGAATGTTTGGATCATTAAAAGAAGTGTTGGGAGGTTGGCAAATTGACAGCAATGAAGATATGGAACTATTTGTGCACAACTGACTGAAAACCCAACTTCCTCTTTCTTCCATAATGAAATTATGAAACTTTCTCTCTGCTAGGAAAAGTTTGTTTGTAAATAGGAAAGTTATATAGAAAAATGAGAGTATCCAATTTTTATTTAATTTGTTTTTTTAAATTACTAAATTAAATTCTGGTCAATAAATATTTACTGTTGAATACACAAAATATGTATTTTTACAAGATATGGTGCTTGAGGAAAAAAAGTTTTGCATTGCATACTGAATGCCCCTCATTAAATATACTGTAATAGCTTTATCATTTCCTTAATATGCTAGTTGAAGATTATGATATCTGCCAAAGTTGTACTGCTATTATCTACACATGAAAATACCTCCAAACACTATTTGTTCTATGATGGACTGTAATCAGGATTTGAAAAAGTATCAGAATGATTAATCAAGATAATGAATGTTTATATTTATTTTCCTCTATGAGGTAAATTATGCATCACCCTTCAAATAGTGACTAAGTGCTGCTTATTAATAAAAGCCAGCATGAATGGACCCACCAATCCAGTATGGATAAATGAACTTGCAAGTACATTGCTGGCCATTAAAATTGCAACGCCCATAAGAGATGCATTGAACCAATCCCACATTTTCTCCGAAGTAAAAGTATGATTTGTGGAAAATACAGCAGGTATCTGAATTTGATCAGGAAAAATTATGACGTACAAAGAGTGCAGAATGTCAATCCAAGAAATTGGTGCTCAAGTTGGACAAAATGTGTCCGCAGTAAAATGAATATAAGATCAGTGAAGGATCCGAATGGCCCTGTCAGATAACCAAATGAAAAGAGAGACATCATTATTTGCATAGATATTATGAACTTCTATAATATGTTGCAATTTTAATGGCCAGCAGTGTATTTTATTTTTTCAAATGCTAGAACAAGTCCCTTACTTATAAATAACTTTCATACACATTTATTATAACATATTTTTATTACTACAGAGTTTTAGTATTTACAAATCTGTTCAACTATTTTATTTTTTTACAATGCATATATTCCAATTTTTAAGAGCTTTTTATTAAAGCTTGAATACAATACTGCATCATTATAATTATTGGATCAGAAATGTGTCTCAATAATGAAATATTACAAATTATTGTATGTTATTTGGTTTATTTAAGGATGTTCTTAAACAACTTTGGTCATTAGTGTCCAATTTAATTCAGGGTGAAATGGCTGATAAATTTTACTCAGAGGCCTCTTATTTCAGGCTTGAGATTCTGTTATGTGTAGTAAATCTGTGACATGGGACCAACATTTTACTTCACTTCCTAAGGAAACCATACTTGAAATTTTTATGTCCTGAAAACCCATTGACCCTGGCTGCAACCTTGGTCTACATAGTAGGTATGGTTACCATTAGACCACCAGGAAATCTGCCAGCACTGTAACAGAGAGCATTTGCAATGAAACAATAATGTAAATTATAAATATTATTGTACTGTCTGAGCCTGAGGACCAGAAATGCCTACTTACTTTAAATCTGTCCTTGATTTGAAGAGACCTTTTGGTAAATTCCAGTTTCTAAGAAAGTTGAATTACTTATTGGTGAGTCAAATGTCCCCTCCCTCCAAAAAGACACCAGTTTACTATGTTTTAAATAACAATAAGACAAGGTTATTTTTAAAAGTACCTAAATTAACTTTCTGCTCTACACTACAGGGAATCAGAAAATAATGCCTCCTATTCTTTTCTCTTTAAATTACTTGTGAAAAATTATATTTTGTCATGATTCCTCAAACCTTACTTTATATTCTTTGGCAATAATTGCTTGTTTAGGCTAAAGGTTACAACACTGTATCATTTTAGAAAATGGCTGACATGATGAGCAGTTAGGGCAGAAATTTCTCAATGCAGAAGGCAAAGAACCTGGCATTTATGAATGGCCGATGAATGTTTACAGAAATGCTACAGTGGAAGTCTATATTGCTAGATGCTGGTTTTGGTATAATAACAAAGCTGATGGACCATCCCCATTGATTCAACACCAATTAGTCCTCAATGCAGTTAGTTTTTCCACACCATCAATGAGATCATTTATGCTGATTGCTGGATAACAACTGAAGGCAGTAGGATGGCAGAGTTATTAAAAATCTGTTTTTCCAGAGGTTTAGGAAGAGTTGTGAGAATAAATGCTCTTTTAAAAGGTGGACAAAAACAGCTGAGACCATATCCATAGTCTAGTTGTACTACGTATCTAGGTAAGTCTTTTGGAGGTTTTCCTTATCCTAAAAAGGAGAGTGCCAATAGCTTTAAAATGCCAAGGATTCAAGCTCATTTGTGACATCATAAATTCATTTCATTCATCCCTACAGACTACATCTACATATTCAAGTTAATTATCCACAGATAATATGATAAGAACAAAAGCAGTCAAATCAGAGCAGGAAAAAGAGAGAGACAGAGAAAGGAATCAATAATTAATAGAACTATGAATACATTTAAGGCAAATTTCACTTACACTTATTTTCCATGTAAAATAAAATTAAAAAAGGAATGGGGTAAGGAATTACTTTGGGATTTTCCCTTCATAATGTAGTATAAATAATGTTGAACAGTTTGTTGCAGTATTACATAA
Organism: Metallyticus violacea; assembly: GCA_030762175.1. Taxonomy (NCBI): domain Eukaryota; kingdom Metazoa; phylum Arthropoda; class Insecta; order Mantodea; family Metallyticidae; genus Metallyticus; species Metallyticus violacea. The sequence goes on along the minus strand of CM060834.1, from coordinate 41,239,868 downwards.
ATAATTATCTTTGAAAACTGATACACTTTTGATTATAATTAAAAGCAAGAGCACTTAATGTCTGTCATACCATTAGAAGTATCTTTTAATTCGCTGATTTCTCAGCAGTTCTTCCCGGACCTTCAAAGCTCTCTGGAAAGCATTTTGTTGCAGTTGTAAAAACTCATCGGTTCCGGCAGATAAATCTGAAGAAGATAACAAGAAATTCCCTTCTATTTTATCAGTTAAAATTAAAGTCTATGCTAACATAGTAATGCACTTTAAATTGATTTTACACATATCCCTATCTCACTGTGTACAATAGGAGAGAGTGAGAGAGAGTAATACAAGATATCATACTTTTTGTAGCCACTAACATCCTTTGCTGATCAATGTGATTTTCAGGATGGTAGTAGAATGGAGCTGTTGGAACATAGCTTGTTGTGGAAACCAAAGTGCTCAGAGAAAATGCATAGAGATACCATTTTTGCAAATCATAAGTTCATGTCTGGGCGATAGGATTGAACCAGGCTGTCTAAGGTAAGCATTCTGACTACTAAAGTATGAATATTTAGATATATCTTAAGTTTCAGCAACAATTATAATTTTCAATACTACAAAGAAGTTATTTGAGTTAAGGCTGGCAGAACATGGCTATGTACTGGGAGAAGCCAGTTATCAAGGCTGCACATTCCAAGTGCAAAGTTTGAGGTGGCTTTATATGCATATGGTTGGGTGTTCATGTGTTACTTGGAGCTTTGATTATATGTAAATGATGTGCCGATTGTTCTTTGTTAGTTAAACTACTACATAAATGTAGTCTTAAAGAACAAATTTTTATGTATGATATATATGTGAAAGCAGTTTCTTGCAGAGAAGTGATGAGGCATTTTGCAAGAAAATTTCCTGGTAATCATGTTCCATGCAGAGAAACTGTTTGCAAACTTGTTAAAAAGCTATGAGAGACAGGATCTCTCAATGACAAGAAACATGTTTTTATGGAAGAAAAGATGAAATATGGGAATTTTCTATACAAATGTCAGCAATGTATTGTTGCTGAGGGTATAATTTTCAACATCTCTTATAACATGATTAATGCTCATTGTTATTATCATCAGTTATAAATAAGAGTATCATGTTATACTTTCAGTAAAAATATAAATAATGAAATAAAAGCACTATCTTTATACATGGCAGTCCTACTTCCCTTTTTTCGGTTGTGTCAGCTGTACTCAAACAGCTTGTAATTCAAATAACCTCACTATACATATCCTGGTGATTTCTCAAGGATACTGCCACAGGTGGCCAAGGTTGTTAAGGCGGGGACTCGTGAATGGGAGGTCTGGGATTTGAATCCCTCCAGGACCATCCTCCCTGACTGAGGTTTTTTCCAGGTTTTCCTAAGTCCTCATAAATGGCAAATGCCGGGGAAGTACCTAAACTTAGATCTGGAACGTTTCCTTCCTTAAAAAAAATCCTTTCCCAATATATCATTTCATTTCATGTATCATCAGTGTCCACCATCTGTGGTGTCTCAGTAGTAAACATGGGCATTAAACACTATTAAATTTTTTTTTCATAAAGATACCTTATCATTTTCATCCTTCATTACTGTTGTGTTAGATGCATATTTTCTGAATCACCACACATGAGCTCTTTTTAGCATTTTCTCATCAGTAATTTTATAATACTGCTATAAATTCTTTAACAATCAGCACTAACTGAACTAAGACCTATGGCTTGTTTGGTTGTTATTTTATGAAAATTAATTCCTAGCTGTTTAATGATATAAGTGAGGCAACAATGACTTTCCTAAATGCAAATCAGGCTCATACTACTAATCTTCAAATCCATTACTAGGGATGCAACCATTATAATCTGTTTCATGAGTAGAAGTATGATTTCTGCAAATATTTTTAACAGGACTATATCATAGGGTCTATGGGAAACAATACCACAGAACATCTAATGGATAACTCAACTGCTACTGTATTACTTGTTTGGTAAATGGCACGATGTTCATATGTACAGCATTTTAGCTCATCTTGAAGCTTTTTTTTTAAACTTGTTCTATCCTCAAATGTTCTTTTAAAATTGAGAAAAAAAGTCTAGCATTATTTTGTGGTATAAAAAGTAGCTCAGAAGAAACTCTTAATTGTCCTATTAAATGTGCAAGCAGTTAAAAGGATGTATGCGTTATAAGATACTCACCACTTGTTGATGCTGAAGAAGGCATTCTTTCAGCTAAATATGCAAAATCTCTTTTTCTCTTCTCCTCTCTCATTCTTGATGCACTGTCTAAAAACAAGAACATTTTTTTCTTCTTTTATTTATTCCCCTCTAATCTAAATATTTCAACAAAGAAATTTTACTATAATATACTTCCTCCATTGTTAGATTCTCTCACCTCTTAGCCAAGACTGTTGCTTTGAAATTTGCTCTTGTTGATTAATCTTTAATTCCCTTTCTTCTTCTTGCATTTGTGCTACTTCTGTCAGTTTTGACTTTCCTTCCTCAACAAATTTCTGTGTTAACTCCTCTACCAATTTCTTAACTTCTTCTTCAAGGAACTTTGTGTCTACTTCCAGCTGCATCATCTAATTTACAGAAACAATTGGACATAAACAGAGTGCTTGAGTTATATTTGAAACTAAATGAAAATTAAAATTTCAAAGTATTTTGTTCGTTTAATTGGCACACGTTATAACTTTTATGAACTGAATTTTAGGATTATACACTAACAGGCAGGATAATTTTTCTTTCATACCAAGAATATCTGCAGTATAGTTTTATTGTTATAAAAATAGCTTATTTTAAAACTTTTCACTTCTTCTGTTACAACAAATATCGTTTGAATCATGTATATTTTTATACATAGGTCTTTATTTCAAAATGATTAATGTGTGCAGTTTATCCACTTTACACGTTATTTTATGTACTGTTTCTTGCAGAATGCAATACAATATAGTGTGTTCCAATTGAAATGCCCTAATTAAATATTCTAATATTAAAGTAATGTGAGCATATTTTTGTTTTTTCCAGGAGGCAAATGGTAAAGTATCTCTCCAAGGTGATACTGTTTACTTCACAAGAAATAGCAGGTATAGTTTGGACAGTAGGAATTGTGAAAATGGCAGAGAAAGCTCAAGTTGCATAGTGATATGCAGAAATTTGTTCAATCACTACACTGCAATAAGCACTACCTGTTGCAAGGAGAATACATGGAGGGCCACATTTTTGGAGATGGAATCAGTGACTAAGAGACATCATGGTGGCTGACCAAGAATGTCAGAAAGGCACATATCAAAATTAGCTTGCGCACAGGATTGTTCATATGTGACTGTGAGTTTATGTCTATAAACTGCAATTATTAAATACACTGAAACCTGATGACAAGCCCCAATGATTAGCATTTTCTGAAGACATCTTGGAATGAATCAATGATGATTAGTCCAAGGTAATGTTTTGGGTGAGGCAACTTTCCACTTTCAGGGAAAGTCAACCGATATAACATTTAAATTTGGGATATGAACCATCCTCATAAGGTATAAGAGTTTGAGAGAGACAATAACAAAAATGTGCAATATGCTCTAATGCAGGATATGGTTGTAGATCCTTTTTTCCTCATGAAGCATATAGTGAATGACATGTGTTATTTGGACATGATAACAAAGTTTGTGTTCCTTCAAATCAAACATGCCATCCAAATATTTTCTTCCACTAAAATGAAGCCCCTCCATAATGAAGAGAACTGGTTCTGACTTTTCCCAAAAGATGGGATGGAACAGACAGTTCAATCAGTGGCCACCCAGATCTCATGACATTATCTCTTTTGTTTGCTTGCTGTGGGTTTATGTCTAGGACAAAGTGCATGCAATCAAAGCTCAGTGGACCAGAAATCTAATTAGTAGGAAAAAATTACATATTGTAACTACAGATATATCTTTATTTTGCTGTAGCAAACGACAGCTAGACAGTTGCCCTTCACAAACATATACAGATAAAGAAACATTAAACAAATGATCCAGCACAGCAGATCTTCAAAGCTGACAATTCATAAGGTTCATTCTCCAGTCAGCATTAGATTTATACTAAACCTTGTGAGGAGAGGGTGGTTTGTGAGTTGCTTTTAAATATTAATTTTTTCTATTACATGCATATATTATCTAGAGGCATGTACTTCAGTTTTATATGGTTATACATTTTTAAACTTTGTTATCAGAAATGTAAATACCATTTAATAGAATACCCATGAAGCCAAAAGATACACTTTTACATTATGAAGATTTGTAGGTTTTCAGAAAAAGTTGCACTTGCTTGTAGTGTGGAATCTTCATTAAATGTTATAAGCAATTCTCAGCTATAGAACACATGTTGAATTTAATGCTTTTGGGTGCCTGAACTGTATCTTAAATATAGGCCATATTATTGTGGATGGTAGGACAGCCAAGACCATGACCATCACTTGCTTTGGAATATTTTATTAATTAATAAAGAAGCAAGCACCAAAGTTCTTTTATATTATGCAATTTTATTAAATTGAACAAGCAAGACTGCTCTAGAATTTTTTGCCCATTCTACAGAAAATAGTGAGCATTTTTCAAGAACAATTTTGAAAAATGCTGGATAGAATGAAAGAGAAAAAAAGCAGATTTTTTAAATCAAGAGCTAAATTTCCCTGCAAATATCATTAAAAACGACAAAACTAAGTCTTTGGAAATTTAACCAAAGTCTTCTGTGTAGAAAGATGCAGAAAAGATTTTCAGGAGGCTGGAATAAAAATTAAACAAAATGTTGTTTGCACTTTGGTTGAAGTGTATTCTAAAAATGAATAGATGCTTGCTACAGAAAATTTTCTGGGAAAAGTAGAGAAGAGAGAAACTATTGTGTGTTAAAAGAAGTTATGCAAACTACACCCAAATGTGCCATAAAATTTAAAAAGGCTGTAAAAACTTGCATTCTTCTCCATACTTGACAAGACAAAAGAGTAGGGATATTTAAAGGGTGGAAATGTCAAACATTATAAGTGACATTTCCTAAATTTTATGGGATAAGCAAAAAACTAATTATTTTTTATAACAAATCATTGCCAAAAACATAATGGTAAGGTAGAAATAATGAATAATCATAAGAAGGTTTAAGAACTATATGATGGAAGGGTTGGCTACAATTGCCATTCAACCTTTTGTTACATTTTATTTCAGGTTTTAGAGGGAAAAATTACCAAAATAACATTAATGATTAGCAATTACATATATTATAATGTTATTAAGCACAAAATATGTTATTAAGAGCAAAAGTACAAAAATGTATTATGAAACATGTACAAGAACACCTATATTCATATTTTCTCTTCACAACTTTTTTTTTTTTGAATGGTGTTTAATGCCCGTTTTTACTACTGAGGCACCACAGGCGGTCTCTTCACAACTGACAGGAAGAGTTTAGATTATCATTGTTACACAGGGACTGAAATTGATGTGTCAAAAAACCCTCTGTGCTCTTCAGGAAGGAATGGCACCTGGACAAGAGGTCTTTCTTTCTTTCAACCGTTAAATGGGGTTGATCTTTCAGACAAAGCACAGGTAACTGTATATCAACCACTGATTTCTCTCTCCTTAAAACTTCAAAAACCCTCCACCCTTCTACGGTGAATATGCTCTTTTAATAGCTATTTGAGATGAATGAGCTACATATACTTTATGCATTTGTGTTCTTTTAAATGTTGCACTTATTTAAAATTAAAAGAAATCAGCAACACTTTTAAAATAATAAAAAACCACTTGACTCCATTGTAATTACTTGAAAAAATTTATAGCTGAGCTTAATCTACAATCATATGTAAATCTTGGGGAATGAAGACCTTACCCTTCTTCTTTTCTCTATAATAGTGAAATCTTAATGTCTAGAAGCTATGGCCATAAATATTTCTGTACTATAAATATTTTCTCTTAAAAACTAATATTATCATGGCATGGCACTTAGAACAGCAGATATATCATGGCATTTAGAACTAAGCTATCTGTTAACGAGTACTTGAACTATTTCATCTGTGCATGGGCATGACTAAGAATATGCATCTAGACACATAGAACATACTTTTGAAATAAAATAATTAAATTTAAAAATGGCACTAGAATTTTTGACATTTCCACTCTTCATTTATTCAAAATAAATTAACATATTATGGGAAGCTAAGGAATGTTGTTCCCCCTAATTTAGACATAGCAGACACTGATGTGTCAGTTGAAATGAAACTGTAGATCATACAATTAAAAGATTGTTGAAAATTTCATCACAGCTAACAGTGTCAAACTGAAGATGATATTTAATGGGGATGTGATAGAAGCAACAGTCATTGCCAGTATATGCAGCAATTTGAAACTCAGCATCTTGATCAAGATTCATACGACCATTCAGATGTATTTTTTGTTTCCATAGCCCCTGTACAACTGCTAAGTATTGATGAATCTTTACAGAATGAAACCATTTTATGTAAGCATCTAAAACATTGTTTCCCAGATTTTGGAGTACAATTAATTCTACAAGAAAAGGCTAAGGTGGTCACTATGAAATAGAAATGATACAGAAGCAAATTATTGAACCAACACGTCCTAATCAATATGAATGATACATAACTAATAATAAACTATAATTTCATTCTGGCAATGATAGATGGTAAAATCTGGAACTCATACAGTTTTCGTTACAAACATTTTACTAATGCAGAGCAAATCAATGGACAGAAATAAAATTAAGACGAGAGAAAAACCTACAACCTGACATTACTTCATAAAAATTTATCTTTCTACTCTTCATGCATCAATTAGGTTCACAGAATGTTTGTTTTACATTGTGTACTGACTACAGGTAAAAAAATGGTAAGTGAGGTCAAAAGAAGACAACAATAATGTAGTGCCAGGAAACAAGAAATAGTAGTCATTTAGATCTCAAACTGCACTAATAATTGACAGGCAAAGAGCAGAGGTTGCTATAGCAACATAGCTTCTTGACCCTTCCTAAATCAAGAAGTGTCTGCAGCCATCACAAGAATAACTAATTATGTAATAGATATTCTAATTTTCAGTAATACTAATGTATTTCATAAGTATGTACAACACACAGGCTGATCTGTATTTACAACTTTATCCCTGGTATTATATTACAAGATACTGATCCATGGAGCAAAAATAATTGAATCTTATTTTATCAATCATAATATACATAAGCAATTAGAATGTACAGAGAAGGATGCACTGAAAGCATTCATGGAAATAAAACTTAAGAGTCCTTAATCAACTGTGAGTAAGCTTAGATTCATTAATTTCATCAATTTTATGTTGCCATTCAAACCAAGACAATACCACAATAAGTTTAATGTCTGCTTAAAGATCCAGAAGTAAACAGAAAGAGAGAATGAAAATGATCAGTTGGGGAGAAAAAGAGGACAAGGAGCAACTATAATAAGCTAGTATAATGACACAAGAATGATTAAAATAAACTGGTAACAAAAACATGGTTTTCCTATTAGATATGACTTCTGGCCCACTGTGAGAAGTGAGAACCTTGGAGCAGCTACATAAGCACATTAGAGTGCCATGGAAATAATCACACCAAATATGTTGCAAGCAACTTAATATGAAATTTAATGCTGTCTGGACATTCTTGGTGTGACTCAAGGGGAATATGTTGAGATGATGCAATTTTTTGTAAATGCTTAGTACCTGTAGCTTTCAATGTATGTAAGATTTATTTTCACATGTAACCTATGCCCAGATATAAAGAGTACCAAAATTAGGGTGTTTCAAGTGGGACACACTGTATTTTAGTAAAATAAATTGTTTCAATATACAATTATGCTAATTCAGAACTTGTACCTCTGTATTAGTTTGAGTTTTATTAAATTAAATCTAGTAACCCCAGTAAAAAAAGGTTAAAAATTAAATGCTTTTGCCTCTCCTGTAAAACACACTTTTAGGTTACAAGGTTTGCTAATTAGACTAACAATTTATTAATAACCTGTATGTTCAATATCAAATATCTTACTGGTAAAAATTATTCAAAATAAACAATTTTAAACACTTTTCAATGTAAATTCTATCTAATCTGTTGTTTAACACATTCTTATGCTTAACTTACTTTTAAATATGGTGGGACCAGTTTCGGAGAGACCTCCTCCTCATCAATTTGTTTCAATGTCTTGCTTTCAAAACAAAGACTGTTTATTTCCCCAAAATTTTAATATCATATTAGTATGAAAATGTATTTAATGTGTGTCTAAATATTATTGCTTAATTTGAATAAAATAATTTTCTTTGCTTCACCTTCTCTTTAATTTAATGTTTTTTTCAGCTTATTTAAGTACAGAGTAATTCATCCAATAATTTAATTTTATCATCAGAAAACAGCAATACAGATTTGTTTTAAAACTACTTTTAAAAATATGTTTTCAACAAATGGCTGTAGCACTTTGCCAACAACTCAGTAATCCCTGACAATAACCTGCTGCATTCTCCTGTAAAATGTGTTTTCTTTGATAGATTACCAGTCAAAGGATCTTTCTTTGCAATCCAAGGCAATTTGGGACAAAATCTAGAAAGCAACAAGTACTACAGAACTTGACAATAAATGATTTCACCTTAAAACTGTAAAGATTCCTTCTGGAAAGGGTAAACATGGCCATCAATTCTAGAGAATATCTGTACAAATTATATGTTGGCAGATTGGAAATTTTACCTATGAAGTCATTATGTGGATTATTATCCTAAAAAAAGGATAGTATTATTTTACATGTCAAAGATCAGTAAAGACAAGAAATCTTTAGCTGTATAAAATAAACCAATGCAGAACCTGATTAAGTATTTGATTTGTCAAAGTTTCAAGACCTCTTTTAGAATCATCCTGATATAATGCATATTTTATAGCTCTTGGATAAGGTATCTGTTCAGATATACCAACCCCCAGAATTGCACATATTAGTCAGTCTGTCACAAATCCAAAGATGCAACAATTAGGATTACAGTAGAGAGAGTATGGTGCACCATATGTGATGTAAAAATTATGGAGAATTTTTTTTTTTCCAAAATGTGCTGGCATGGAGATTAATGGAGATGTTCACATAGTATGCACAGCAACTGGATGACTTTAAACTAATGTAAGAGTATTTCCAATATGATGAGGTGATGTGCCATACATCATCAACATCCAACATCCACGTATTTGTTAAAATATTGAAGCTATTTACAGTGAAGGTCTTGTATATTGATTGATACACTGTGGGTAATTTTCCACAGTGTATCAATCAATCCAACATCCAATTCATTTCTGTGGGTCTGTGGCAGCCATGATTGCTGAATCAACCAGCCCTGATTTTTCCTTATAGAGAAGTCTTAATCAAAGAATTTTTAATAACATGCCCCAAATCTTGCACCAGCTGGAAGACAGCATATCTAGGGAAATAGAGAACAATGATGGGGTGATACCAGTGAGCATTCTGATATAGTGGAGGATGGCAGTTACTTTCAGCACCTGATTTCAGGTACACCTGCTTCAGATGAAAAAGTATGCCTCCTGAAACTTACACCAGTTAGCTTAATTTATTCATGAATTGTTTTTAAAACAAGGAGTTTGGTTCTATAAAATTACCCTATGTTAACAGTTCTGTATCTATTATTCCTTTATTCTAAAAAATATTTTGATATTCTTCTTCTTCTCATTTGGCACTACAGCCTGCGGTGAACCTTGGCCTACTGCGGTGACCTCTGCTTTCTCTACCTCCATCTTACGACTTCATTAATAGAGGACAGTATTGCAGGGGGGAGGGGCACATGACCAGCATGCAGCACCCCACAGGAAAGAATGCTATCTCTCCATCAGGAAGCTTTCCAATTGTCCTCATGAGGCTGGGTGGATCCCATTCCAAACCTCCCTAACCTAGAAAAATTCCTAAGTAGGTACTGGAAATCGAACTCAGGCCTCCCAGCAAGCAGTCAGCAATGCTAACCACTAGACCAAGGAGGTAGTCACATTTTGATATTCCTGGCATAAAATTAGGTTTTTGGAATCTGCGAAGCTTTAAATAAAAGATCACTAAACTTTTATTACAGTGGTTCTATTCAACAGCTAGGCACATTAATATGCTTCTGATCACATGCAAATTGGGAAATCCAAAGTCATGATAATGCAAGTTCTATTTTAAACTTACCTTCACATTATCCTGCTCATTTTCAAGACTTACTTGAAGCTCTGCTACTTTTTTTGCTAGAGCTATTTCTACCCTATGAACAAAATCCTCTGCTGCTGTCAGTTTCATTCCCATCACTAGCTGTTTGTTACGATGACTAGTACTGCTTTCTTCATGCAACTGAAAATGTTCACAGCTGATTATATTGATTTTATTTAGTTTTCCAGCTCCATATTGAACTATACAACATTATTTCTTATTTCCTAACATTTGCAATCATAATATACAATGATAATTAATGTAAAACCAAATACTGTCGCCTTTCCTTAAAATATGTTTAGGTTCAAATTTGAGATATTGGTATACTTTATGTGATTTCTTTAAAAAAATGGAAATTAAATGAAAAAGAAGTCCACTGTACCCAAAGACCAATGAATTGCTATAGGAATAATAAGGTAAGCACAACAGACTGCAATCCTAAAAATTCTTATATAATTGCCATAGTACTGCTCACTTGCTTTTAATGGATAAAACCTCAAAAATTGATTACTCATGAACTATCTGTATTAGAAGCATGTCGCAAACTCCATTATTATTCTAATTTAGTTTATTTTTGTTATAGTTATAGCTGTTGTTCTATTTAAAAAATATAACTTTGTGCTGAAAATACTCTTTTTTATTATTAATAAATTATCTATAGTGTAGTTTTGTGACCCTTATTTGCCTTGAAGTTAGTGAAAAAGTGCTTGATATCAATAATAGTATAGAAGATATTTGAGGTGGTAGTTTTATGTGCCTCATCCTGTATATACAATATACTGTTAGCATGACATTCACACACACATATGCATAATACAAAGTCTCTACTGGTAATAAATGATGGTTGACTGCTTGACCTATAGAATAACAATTTGATCTGCTTACCTTCCTTAATTCTTGGTCCAGGTGATCTTGCTGTAACCTTACATTGTGGTGCTTTAGTGATGGAGCTACTAATGGATCATGTGCTGATTCCAGCTGTAGTTCAAGATTTTCCTTTTGGGCCTTAAATGCAGCAAAATGACATTTGATTTCCTCTTCTACACTAGCCAATTCTGCATCTTGTATTCTTCTCTAAAATCATAAACACTACATCCTTAGATAGAGCAGCTTCCTTTCTTATTTTTCTTACCTTACAAATCTTATTGCATTACTATTTAAATAAAACAGAGCACTTAGATGAAGAGGACAGAGTAACAAGATAATTTATTTCCTTATGTTTTTGGAGAAAAATAACTCTGAGTTTAAGATAAAAATATATGAGGGATTCTCAATTAGTTAATGAGATTTTGACCTCTGCAATTTCCATGTGGCACCTGTGTGTAGTGTGAGAGAACTTGAGTGTAGGTGGTAGAAGAGTCTAGTTGATAGTATTGCACTTGCACTTCATAGATAATGAAGTTCAAATCATTTTAAGATAAAATTCTTTAACCTTCTTGCTTATTTGTTTGCATAATATTGACTTTCCAAATCACTTTTTTTGAAGTTTTAAATTATTTTTAATATTTTTAATTACTATCAAGGTCAGGAAGAAACTTAAAGCAACATTCTTATTTCAATGTTTGCAAAAATAAAAATTTTGCAAAACAGCAACCTGTGTATATGTGAGTGAGGATGAAAGGGTATACATGAAAAACCAAAAATAGATGTTGTTGATTTGGTTTATTTATGGATGCTCTTTAACATCTCAGGTCATCAGTGTCCCATTCAATTCAGGGGGTGAAATGGCCAACAAATTTTGCTCAGAAGTCTCTTCTTTCAGGCTTGAGGTTCTTTTTTGTGCTGTAAATGTACGACACAGAACCCACTGTTCACTTCCCTTTCAAAGGAAGCCATACTTAGGATTTTTACAACCGAAAAAATCCATTGATCATGGCCGGGTTTGAACCTGTGATCTTGGGTTTAGAAGGTGAGTATGATTACTACTACACCACTAGGACCAACCCAAAAATAGATGAATTAACCAAAGTTAATTTTGCGTAAGTCTGAAATATAATTAAGCAATAAAAATTCATGCCCTAATTCATCATTCTTGGATTATCTTTCCTGTATTTCAGAATGCAGTTAAATAAGCATGGTTTGCATTAGCACATATTGAAAAATGCAGTGTCAAAAAATACACAATTCTTTAAATCTTTTACTTTGAGAACTATTATTATTTTTATAATAAACGTCATACCAAAAGAATAAGTAATTTTTTTAAAAAAAATATCAAATTTTATTATTCCAAAACTAAGTAAACCATCTTAATCTACAGTTTTTTATACTTTTTTCACACAATTCCCATTTTCCAGCTTGCCCAAGATATTGGCATATTGCTAACTGTATAGATTATGTTGCCTTGTAGCAGTGGCTTATCATCTATTCCTTTGCAAACTCAAAAATGATTGTAGTCTGGGAGTACCATATTAGGGCTGTAGGAAGGTGTGAAGAACTTTCTTCCATTTTTTTCCCTCATTTGTTTCTGATGTGAATCAAATGGAGTGGAGAATGGTCATGCTGAAAATGACCTTTCTTCCAATACATTTATCATGCAATGCACTAGGGACTAGTACAGTGTCTGGACTTAACAAGTAGAAAATAATAAAATTCACTCTTCTGTATTCCATACCTTTGCAGCTGATGGCACTATCTTTGCCTTCATTTTGCTGGGGTGCCATTAATGTTCTACCATTTCATTTTAGGTTCAATGGTAAAATATGTTTTATTAATTGTGAATATAATGAAAAATATCCTCTTCTTTATTTCAATATCTCTGTAGCAGTTCTGAGATGATTGTTTTGTTCTGAACAGTGTGTCTTCAGTTGTTAAGCATGAGACCCAATGAGTGCAAATTTTCCTATAGCCTACAGAGATTTTACCATACATGGTTACATGCCCTTAAATGGCAAATGGAAAAGACATTCATTAATATTCTCTTCATACTCTTATGAAAAGTGCTCCCTTTTCTTTAAACATCACTATGTAGCACTACTGGAAGTCTGAAAAGAATTGGCAGCATAGGAATGGTCACTAGTCTTGTAAATTATGGCATATAGTTATGTATGCCTTTACAAGCTTGATGGTCACAATATGCATATCTCCATAAAAATACTTAAGAAAACAGAAGGTACCATCTTACTATTAGCTGTAACATAACTACCCCTGCCAGCTCCGGTGATTAGAGAGAGTAACATAGATGTGCCATTAAGTGGAGGTTATCCCAATTTTCCATTACAAACACACTTTTCAGTTTCTGAATTCTTTGTGAAGTGGCTGGTGTGAAAAATGAAGTCAGTTGTAAAAACTTGTTTCATGGAGAGAAATTTTTTTCTAAGTCTGTATAATAAATGTTGTCATTAATACAGTGACCTACAGTTTTGTTAAAATTGTCACATGGAACAATAATAAAAAAATGTGAATAAACACAGTGGAATTCACTCTAATGAAATACATGAAAACTGATACAGGAAATTATAGGTAAATGTTTTTAACAAGTTCAAGTCTGGCACTGTGCATGAATCCTATAACTCACACATACATGCTTTTCAGAAAATAGCAATATAAAGTTAAGAGGTCTCTTATGGAAAGATGTATAATTCCTCCTTCTGATGCAAAATCTGTACCAATTATAGGAATCATGATTTGTTGAAAGATTAAAGATAAAACAAACAGATGATGCCTTTATCTCAAAAGCTTACTACTTAAGGTTTAGGACATTCATGTATGGCACCACAGAATTAATTATAAAAATCTCATGTGTCCCAGTTATTTCAGAGACTACGAGTTGCCTCTGATAACCTAAGCTTTCAGTTGACTCCTAAACTGCATTGTGCTTTATTCTAAGCATTTTGCTGTTTTGTTCACAGTCATATGTCTGTATCTGTTAATGATCTCATAAATTTTCTTCTGTTGCATTCAGTTAAGGCCATTTAGTTGCTTGTGTTTCCATCTTTAAATGTTTCATCCATCTTCCTACACTGATAGACTTTAACATACACATGTTGAAGTCTATCAGTGTAGGAAAATGGATGAAACATGAAACATATGTATATTAAAGTCTGTGGTAAATCTGCAGTGAAGATTTTCTCTTTAACAGAAAATTTAATAGAAGCATTAAATAAAAAAAAAAAAAAAAAAAAATTAGTCATTTTATGATCACCTGGTATGTAATACAAGCTGCTAACATCATAGTTTACTCAAAATGATTACTAGAAATGATGTCACCTATCAACAATAGTTATTCTTTTGCTGTTGCAGATTTTCCTATAAAATTGCTGCCCATATATATCCTCAAATTTCATACTTACTTCCTTTAGAGAAATTTTCATAAAAAGATGTGACAGAATGAATAGTTGATTGAAAAGTATAAAACATTGTTTTAAAATCTATACAGTTAAGTTTATTTATTTTTTTAATATCTTCAACTTGTACTATTTATTCAAATGCAGGAATAAAAATAAAATGAGAAAAAAATCTCTTTCCTGACATGTCATCTGCTTAATTTTGTCTCCAAATTTTTAAATAAGAATATGATTATTAAAGCTGACTTTTAAGTTTCAATGTTCAATAATATATTTATAAATAATAATAATAATAATAATAATAATAATAATAATAATTTGGGAAAGGACTCTTATACAATAAATATGTAAAGAGAAATGTTGGTGGAAGAAGGAGGAGGAAGTGAAAAAAGTATATGCTGCAAAACTCAGCATTTATGGATCATAATGCTTAGAATTATCCAATATGTTCTTCTAAAATCTGCACTAGTTTCTCTATTTCTGCATTTATGCATCCTATGAAAACTGACAGACTTCAGAGACTTAAATCTTAAAAAATACTTAAGACAAATAAATATCTCTATATTTTCAATGCAATTTCATTCAATAAAAACCAATGGTCTTGTTACTGTAATCTGTGTAACAATATACAATGATATTTGTTCCCTGCTCTGCAAGTATGAGCTTAATAATGGTAAAACTGAATTATTTCATTTTTACCACCATCACCACTGCCACCACAAATCATGATGATAATGATATTTTGCACTACAACTCCACAGTGGGCCTGGGCCTACTACACAACCACTGCATCCTCTTATTTCATGTTTACCATCAAGGATTAACTCAATATCTAAAAACATTATGATTTAAAATTACTTTTAAATTAAGCTTTACGAACAAATTGTTTAGTGTCCTGCACTAATACATTAAACATGTTTACACTAATTCCACTTATAGCACTATGACATGTTTTGGAAGCACTCGCTCCAATCATCAGCTGTTTGGTGGCTGGGGATCCACCAAATCAACAGTTGATGATGAGAGCAAGTGCTTCCTAAACATGTCCTAGTGTTATGTACGTAAGTAAAGTTATTGTGAACATGTTTAATACATTAGTGTAGGATTTATTATACTACATTGTCTACAGCTTCATAAGTACAATTTATTTAAGATTCTTTAATATTTACCTCTACCTTGTAAGATAAATTAAATTTTTAAGCAAAAGCTAGAGAATGGTTTACCTTTCTTTCAATCTCATCCAGCATCTGATGCAAAGCTTTTACTCTTTCTTCAACATTTTTTTTCATCAATCTACTTCTAGTAGAAGCTAGAAGCTCCAATTCCCGATCACGCAAATCTTTGCGAAGAAATGCAATTCTGACTCTCTGTTTAGCCAAACGGTCTTCCTCCTCTTTTAGTGTTTTGTCACACACTGCTTTAAGATCTGAATAATGATTAATACATAGAAATGTTGTACATTTACGCATCATAATTTGAATCTGTAGCTACATCTAGCTTAAGCTACATTAAAATTAAGCATCTACTGCACTTAGTTTTAGACACAGTAGTTAATTAGCTATTTATAACTAAAGAACTCCAAATAATCAACATATTTTAAGTAACTGTAATTCAATTTTTTAGTAGTGCAATTAGAACAGAGATTACTTTTTGCAATCTTCTCTCTCTTTAATTAAAACCAGTTAAGGGAAGAACATTGTATTGAGATGCCCGAGCTATTTAAGGAGTCATAAGAGCATTTCACTTCCTTGCTCCTCTTTGGGCCTTAATGCATATACAGAGTAACCTAATAATTCTTCTCAAGAAAAGCATTTCTGGCTGGGAAAAAAAAAATATATATATATAAAATTCATGTTCAATTTGTTTTGACTGCTATTGATGACATCTCGCTGAAATATTTTTAAGGTTGCTGAAGGTATAATATAATTTGCAAGAGGAGATAAAAAGGTCTTTTCTTTTAAAAAACCACATTGGTTGTACAAGATAACACTATCTCAGTTACCAACATTTCAGCAAATGCAAATTTATGAAGTAATAAAATTATTTTTATACCACATGAATTTTGTTGCAATTTAAATACACATGAAAATAAATTAATATTGAGTAAGGTTCTGTACATACCATGCAAATGCTTTTCTTTAATTCTAGTCTGCCGTTCTTCTTTCATTCTTTTATTTTGGGCAATTTTTTCAGCCATTAGCATTTCATTTTCCTTCAATATTCTTTCTTCTTCTCTGCGAATTTCTTCCAATTGTTGAGTCTGCGACAGATACGAGAAATTCACCATTCATCTCATAAGCATAATTAAAAAGCAAAAACAGAAAATATGCTTAAACTTAGAGATTTAGTTTCATGTTAAAATACTTTCTGTTGGAAGCCATGTGGAAAATATTTATAATGTTTTGAAGTCATTACAATCTCATCAGAGAAGTTCCTGGCCTGATTGATAATTAACTAGAAATTGATTGAATGCCAACATCAAAGAGGGAGAGGGGAGTGGTGCATGGTACCATTGGCCTAAGTTATCTTGGAATCAATCAATGAAAACAAAATGATCTAGATTTCAACTCATGTATACACATTCTTACACTAACTCCATTTTTTTTCACTTACTCTTAAGTAAGACGCGTTTCGGGAGACTCTCTCCCATCTTCAGTTGCTGACTGAACCTCTGCTATTTGAAAATATGGCTGGACAAACTGCTGTTCCTGTGGTGGCCTCTGTTGGTTGAAGTAGGAAGTCGCTGAGCTCGTCTATGGGAGGAAACTCGAAATTCATTAGGCTTTGTTTATTTTTCAATATGAAAATTCTTTCCCAAGTGGACAACTCCAAAGGGCTATGAAGATGTTTTAACAGCTTCATAGCCCTTTGGAGTTGTCCACTTGGGAAAGAATTTTCATATTGAAAAATAAACAAAGCCTAATGAATTTCGAGTTTCCTCCCATAGACGAGCTCAGCGACTTCCTACTTCAACCAACAGAGGCCACCACAGGAACAGCAGTTTGTCCAGCCATATTTTCAAATAGCAGAGGTTCAGTCAGCAACTGAAGATGGGAGAGAGTCTCCCGAAACGCGTCTTACTTAAGAGTAAGTGAAAAAAATGGAGTTAGTGTAAGAATGTGTATACATGAGTTGAAGTAGATTACCACTCCATTGTCAACAGCTTCGTAAGTACAAGACTTAAAAATGATCTAGAATTTAACTTTTAGCCCATCTCATTTATTCATGATCTGAATATGGGGTTTCATGATAATCCAAAATGGAATAACACTAAAATATCTTCAGATTTATTTTATTTACATGCCATTTCTTATTTGATTGTCCATTAATACTAGAAAGAAAACAAATTAAATATATAAATGCACATACAGTCATTTTATTAGGGGTAAGTATCTCTATCTACTGAGATTTGTCCTTTTCAGAAGAGTTCAAGAAATCTGCAACACTACAAAAGCACCAGCACTAGTAGAGCTGTTTTAATTTTTTTCTTAATATGCTCATTGTGTATAACTGTATTGCAGATTTTTCTCTACCTATACATAACATGACATTTATCTTGTGGTTCTCAAACTACTGACTAGTGAAGATTATGTATTTGGCCATAAATGGTAAAGCTTGGGCATACTGCAATATTAATGCACTCTAAGGAACTATGCTCTAAACTGCTACACAAGAACATCTGCTGTTTCAAATTTCTGCCAGGAAAATCAACTTTATTCAAGAATATGTAAGTAGGTAGTGATAGTTTTCAGCCAATATTATCAGTGAATGCTTCACTGAATACTAAATAGTAAATACTAAGTAAATTACAAAGCAATGGATGTCTCTACAGGTCTTATGTCATTAATTTCAGAGCACATCCCAACACAAAAAGAAATAAGATACAATAAATTTATTATCTAAATAAATGTTAACAAGCTTGGTTCATCAGAAGTTATGTGCAGCCAATATTATGATTAAATAGGATATTTTCTGAATAGTTTCCTTAAGACTGCTATTCAATAAGGATGGTAATAAAATTATATCCTGCTCCTAATTTTTAATTGCTTATATTTTTTACTCATGCTTACTATGTTTCATTTAAATAAAATACTGTATTCAAGCGAATCTAATGCACCATAGAATGTAATGCAAACCCCAAATTTTAAACTTAAAACCAAAAAATAAGATTTTGACTTATTATGTACAGCATCTTAGAGATAAGCACGTCCATTTCATAAAATGATCAGAACATAGAATTTATATGTAGACTAAATGTTACATCTTGGAACACGTAGAACATTATCTATCACTCGTACTGTTGTCACGACAACTGGCCTAGGTCAAAAAAGAAAAAGTTATTTTTTTGGTGTCACTGGTCACAGATTGCTGTTCTTCCTCCTTTCATGTATGAATTCCAAAACTTTTTCTTCAATGTCAGGATGTTTTCCTTTGCAACAACCAGTGAATTTCTTCCTACTAGCTTTAGTACAAATAATGCCAATTTCTGTTACCATTTTTTTCAATATAAAGAATTACTTTATGCTTGAAAGTAGTTTTTTTTAAAATAGTGTTTAATGCCCATTTTTACTACTGAGGTACCACAGGTGATATTGAAAGTAGCATCATAAGATATTCTTCTCTGTTTGTCCTCCATCTCATGATTACCTACTACTATTTAAATGCTCTATGCAATAATAGCCAACAATATATGTAACAAAGTTGAGAATTGCAGCAATGCATTATGACATAATAAATGATACATTTGAATGAAATTACCTGCAAACTATGGAATAGATTTGACTTAAATCTAATACCCCATTAATAATGTGCACCACAATTTTGAATATTACATTTGTGTAAATAAGATATGCGCTTCCAAAATGCATCTTTAGGTGATGTAGAATATAAAAGCTAATTATATTATAAATACAGTGTAAGCAAAGCTTGACTTGATGTGTTTTGTTTACCATGCACCAGCATTACTAATTTACTTGGCAAGAGGTCAGTATTTATTATTTATGCATAACTTGGTAGCAATATCAGCAGCCAATCAACTTCAATTTTCCCATTCCTATAGTATATAATAACAATATGGTAAGCTTAGCTGTAATTTCTTTGATATGTTCCAGTTTATTAGCTCACACTACATTATTCCTAAATGTGTGTGATTTCTAACAGAGTTTCTAAGCAATTTTTCTACAGATGCACCTTTAACAACAACAACAACAACAACAAAGTTGCAAGCAAGCTTCACATTATTTACTTCCTTTAGATACTTTAGTCAATAAAGTTCTTAAGCTTAAAATTAAATTTTAAGATAACATTAATTCAATATGGAATCAAAAACAGTGAAACACCCATTAATAACCTCTTCTGAGTTGGATGTTTAAAACACTCTTTATGGTTTCACTTAAATGAGATTTACTCAGGACATGTGTTTCGTGGGACTATTGTCCATATTATCAGCTGTTAAATGACTGTTGGATCATATCCAGCTACTACAAATGATTCAACTGTCGTTTAACAGCTGATGATGTGGACAATAGTTTAATGTCCTGAGTAAATCTCATTTAAGTGAAACCATAAAGAGTGTTTTAAACTTAGAAGAGATTATAAATTTTAAGAGTTAAATATTCATTTATACACCCAATAATTGCAGCTCTCTTTATTTAAAGAGGCAACTTAAATCACCTCATAAAGGAGGGGTAAAGATAACTGTTTAATGATCTATTTATACCAATTCAGGTCACAGCAGGATTCAAACCAGACATCTTCAGCCTGTACTGGCTCTCTAACCCACTGAGCTACCATGTTCTCCTACAAGCACAGAACAACAAACTTCTTTCATCTGATTCAATATATCCCAGAGACCTTCCTAAGCTTTCTGATTCTATATATCCTGGAGACTTCCCTATGGAAAACCTTAGGATAGTCTCCAGGATATATAATGTAGAATCAGATGAAAGAGGTTCTGGTTCTGTACTTAGAGGAGGACATGGTAGCCCTGTGGTATCAGCACAGAAGACTGAAGATCTGTGGTTTGAATTCTGGCCATGACCCAAATTTTTGAAGTCTTATGTGAAAGAACTATTTCTATAAATTTACCAACCATTTGCCCATATCTGGAAATTTCAAAACTTGAAGAGTATAACTTGAAGATTAAAATTATGGTTGTCAAAGAGAAAAATATTATACCTATGATAAATTTAGAGAGGGTATTGCATTATTTAGGTCTGGAGCATAGAAAAATGGTCAATTACGATTAGCTGGAAATCTAAAAATCTATACATATTTTATTCGATTGTGGTGGTACTAATTTATGGAGGAGAGATGTGATGCAACAAAATGAAAAAAGGTGGCATTAAAAAAATTGGGATAATAGACAATTAAGATCTCTGGCAGAATTTTTGAAGACAGTGAAGAAGAAATGAGACTGAAAGAAGGGAAGTGAATAGTGAAAATAGATTAGGATGGATGAAAGAATTTCAAGTGTTGTGAATAGTGGAAATTATACAATATTGAATGTTTTTATTGGTGAGATTAGCAGTCAAACAGTAACACTATTATGCTTTACTTATGTGTTTAAAACACACAACATGTTTCAAGAGCATGTGTTCCCATCCTCAGTTGTGGTCTAACTAAATTCCTTTGGCAATGAGAGGATAAGTTTACTTAAACAGTCCAGTTGCCGGGTTGCAAAATTCATGACAATGTCTTTATTTTTTAGAATAATTCTTTTCCATGAGTTACTAGCTCTGCTGGACTCTTGGCATCTTTAACAATTTTGGCTTGTTTTTAATGCCATGACTTTAAACAAAATGTGATGAAATTGCCAAATTTCTGTTTGATTATATTTAACATTTCTGAAATGTTCTTTGGTTCAAATTTCTAAATTCCTCTTCATTTTCCGGGCATATATCTGTTTAGTCCTTGCAATTAATTTGATAAATTGCAGACTTTTTGCAATTTGGCACTGTATATTTTTTTGAGATGATCTTAATACATTTTAATGCTAAATTTATTCTGAGGAACCATAATGTTATAGTCTTTAAATATTTAAAAAACATTTTTATACCTTTTGGTTAGTATGTGAACTTCTTTATTTTATACTTTCATCCATTTTCAAAGTGTGCATGTGTTTCTGGTGGCTTTAATTTTTTGTATTATGCAATTGTTCTGTCAATTAATCTTTTATTGAAACTGTTTCGATGTGCTGTATAGATGATGTATTGGTATTATATTTTATAGTCTCCTTTACCAAGCGGGACATTCACCAATCTGTGTTGGTTGATGATAGTTTTTTTTTGTTGTGGTTTGGAATTGAAGCTATTGCTTTTAATGTAATTATCTGTATGAGCTAGTTTGTTATATATTCCAAAGTGCAACCTACTGTTGTTCTTAATTACTTTTAGATCTAAGAAAAGGAAATATCCATCTTTCTCAATTTAAAAGGTGAATTTAATGTTATTAATTTATTTTCTTTTTGTACATTCAAGAGTTTCAAGGTTTCTTCAGTATGAATTTTGGGAACTATTGCAAAGATATCATCTACATATCGGTGCCATGTCTTGAAAGTTAAAGGAAAGGCTCTAGTAATATGCAGTTCAAATGCACTCATGAATAAATTTGTTAGGAGGGGAAAGAGTGGATTACCCAAGGCTGGTCCAGAGGTTTGTTGAAAGAATTTGTTGTTAAAACTAAAGAAATTTTTATTTAGCAAAGTTCTGTAAGACCTGTCAAGTCTTCTATTTCATCTATGGATAAGTTTGTTGATAGTAGCCAATCCTTTAACAATTTAAATAATTTATTCCTAGGAATGTTAGGAAATAAAGCAGTGATATCATTATCTCCTTTAGATAAGTTTATGTTGTTAATTTTGTCAATTAATTTGAATGAGTTTTTTACTTGCAAGACTGTTGAACTTGTTGAGGGAGTTAAACTTATGCGAATGCCATTTTACTAGATTATATGTAGGTGAATAAATGTTATTAACTATTAATCTCATGCTTGCCCAGTTTGTGAATCTTTAGCAGATTATATATTCTTGGTAAAATACTATTATTGTTTTGATTTTTTGTTTCCGTTTTTATCTTTCATAGCTTTATTGATGCTCATGACACATTTTTTTAAGGAATATTTCTTAATTTCAATATAAATTTCATTATTATGGTGAGTTTCCATCCTGTTGATGTAATCTATCTTACCTAGAAGTACTATTTTATTTACCTTATCTGACTTGGAGAGAATTGCCTGTTTATCATTCAGGATTTCAAAATAAGTCCAATAAGGTTCTCCACCCCCTTTTTTGCTTTAATTTGTTCCTAAAGTTTTTGTACCACTTTATTGTAAGTTTGTCTGTTTCTCCTAAGCCTTGATTGGCCATCTCTATTGATTGTGTTTTGTTTACCATTATTTGATAATTCCCGAAGTTTGAAGAATAATTAACACATGTCTTTAAGCCTTTATTTAAAAAAATTAATTTCCTGTTTTGTAAAAATTAAGCATAGAAATTGAGAAAAATGCATATTTACCTTTCCTAAATCTAAAGAAATTAAGGATGACAATAGGTTGCACTTTGGAATATTAGGAAAACTATCTCATACAGATAATTATATTAAAAACAACAGCTTCAATCCGAATATGTAGCAATAAGTAGTCATAAATGCCTAACACACAGATTGGTGAAGGTCTCACTTGGAAAAGGAGACTCTAAAAAAGAATACCATACATCATAAATACAGTATGTTGGAATGGTTTCAATTAGAATTAGTTGACCAAAAATTGCTAAATATAAAAGAATTAAGGCCATCAGAAACCATGCACACTTATGAAAATAGATGGAAATATCAAATACAAGAAGTTCACATATCTCCCAAAGAACATTAACATTTTTTAACATTTCTGTTTAAAAATCATGACATTAAAAAGAAGCCAAAATTGTTAAGAACTGTCAAGTGTCCAGTAAACTACTTATCCCACCATCCATGGAGGACGTTAGTTAATCTACAGCTGAGGATGGGAGCACATGCTCTTGAAACATGTCCTGTGTTTTAAAAATGTAACTGTCAAAACTTCTACTTAATTCTTTAATTGGATGTTGTATTTTATATTATGTAAAAACAAATATTTTATGTTTTTAAGGGAAAATGGTTTGAGCGAAAACCTCTAGATACCTTCAGTATACCACTTAGCACTTACATAAATACTTTCAAATAAAATTAGAGAAAATGCTAAACGCACTTAAGGATAAACTCAATGCTGGGTGAGATGTTGGAAAGCACTATTGAGCATAAGGTAATAATAAACTGACATTAAACCCTAGTTTATCAATCATCATTTTCATCTAAGAGCAAAAAATTAAATAAAGATGAAAACCATATTTTTCATAATGATGCACAGTTAAGAACTGCTTGCTCATATGCAAGCAGTTGATGACTGATAAACCCCAGTTTATCAATCATCATTTTCATCTAAGAGCAAAAAAATAAATAAAGAAGAAAACCATATTTTTCATAATGACACACAGTTAAGAACTGCTTGCTCATACGCTAAACATTAATGTGCCATTTTATCAATTTAAGAAAAGAAGCTAAATGCACGAATAATATGCCTTAAAACAGGATGTTAATCCTGTAAAGAATCATTTGTTTCAGGTAATTTGTTTCTTTTTGACAACTGTTCAAAAGCACCATAAAAACAACTCTCATTTCAATGTAGGAACAAATAATGTGCATAAAATGAAAGCTAAGACTGAAAAATTTATTATCTGATAGTGAGAGTAAGAAAAAACTTTGTAAGTATGCTTATATAGGAAACAGTATTCTTAAACTTTTGCAATTGAAAGAAAAACAAAAATTTAGGGACAAATATGGATAACAAACTTGAACACCCACCTTTGAATTGCAGTTAGATGAAAAATGTAGGATAGTATTTTCCCTGAAACAGATTAAAAAAATACAGAACCCAATAGAACAGTTTAAAAATGGGAACAGATAGTATATTCAGACAGTAAAGGTAGCTCTTTCTGTATTCCTTGTAAATTATTTCATTGTGATAAACCTTCTTTCACAACTGATTTAATGAATGGAATATAGCTTGATTAATTGAACATGAGCCATGAACATTGTTAATGTACAGGGCAGTCCATGGGAATAGGAAATTTGATTAACATAGCATTACAATTCCAGTTTTTAATACATTCAGGAATCAAACACAGTGAAACATGCATAAAATCTCTTCTAGTTATAATATTTAAAAACTGTTTATGGCTCCATTCCTATGGGATAAGATCAATTTGAGTTAAAATATTTAAAATATTTGAAACACTCTTTATGGTTTCACTCTAAAGGATTAAAAAACCAGAACATGTTTCGTGAAACACTTGTTCACAATGCCAACTGATAAATGATCAACCAAAAAATAAAAAGATTCTAGAAACAAAAAAGAATTAAACAAATTACAACTTTGGGTGCATTATCAGGGGAAAAAGCCTTAAAAAAATTCACTTACGATCCATCAGTCAATAATAAATTTCAAAAAATCTTTAAACAATATAATACTACATTAACACTTCCAAACAGATATAGTGTTAACAAATTATTGAATTAAATAAATTACACTCCAGACCAAAAGAGAAAAAAATCAGGTATATACCCGATTAATTGCAAAGGTTGTGACATAATACACATAGCAAAACCAAAAGGAATATAGGCATCAGTTTGAAAGAACATTGGAAAAACATCCGTTATAAACAAATAGATAAATCGGCTGTGGCAGCATATTTCTGGAATTAACATCATGAAATAGAAAAAGGTATAAAGTTATTTAAAGCTGTTCAACAACGTAAGGAACTTAGCATATGGGAAAAGATTTTCATAAAAAAATACGAGCATAAACTCATGAATTTTCATATTCTGGAAGTAGACAGCACCCTGTTTAGGTTCATCAATAGACCCTCAGTCTTCGCAAATACCT
The DNA here is from genome assembly GCA_030762175.1 of Metallyticus violacea. Lineage (NCBI taxonomy): Eukaryota > Metazoa > Arthropoda > Insecta > Mantodea > Metallyticidae > Metallyticus > Metallyticus violacea. The sequence goes on along the minus strand of CM060834.1, from coordinate 41,214,428 downwards.
ACCTTTCTGACTTCCTGTGACTCATTAGTCATTTATCAGTTGATGTTGTGAACAAGTGTTTCATGAAATATGTCCTGGTTTTTTAAATTCTTGAGAGTGAAACCATAAAGAATGTTTAGAATATTTAAATATTTTAACTGAGACTGATCTTATCTCATGGGAATGGAGCCATAAAGAGTTTTTAAAAAATTTAACTAGAAGAGATAGCACTATAATTTGAAATAATTTTTATTTGTATATAATCCTGGTAATTGGAAGCTTAATCCATACTATTTATTATTCACATAACAGAATTCATATGTTGAAGAAAATGTGCTGTAAACAGCCTCCTTCACTGCATGCAAGTTTGCCACAACTCTCCATAACAAGTCAATGGTGACTGATTCAATCATTTCATGAATCCTAATCTTTCATTAAGGGTGTGAAGACAATTGGTATACACATGGTTCTTTAAATGTTCCCATAAAAATATTACACTCTTAAATCTGATGATCTTGCAGGACAGTTCATATTGAGTTCAACATATGTGCTCTAAAAATTTTCAAAAAGTGGCAATTGATATTCTCACCATGTGAACTGTGGCTGCATTTGCTGAAACCATGTGCATTCATCCACTGAATAATTCTGTAGTACATTGCAATGAATGTTTCAATCATACTGACACACCACTGTGATGTTACAGAAATGCTGTTAACTTTGCTGAATCAAGGCATTGGCTACTTGGACAGTCTCTGGAATTTGAACTATTTTTCTTCATCCTGGAAGCTTCTTGTTCAGTGTAGAGCCTGTTAATTCAAGTCTTTCACAGCATGGGCTGATGGGATGGAATTGAATTAAGGCTGCAAAGTCGCAAATGACATCAAAATTCCTACTGTGCAGCTTCACAACAATATTATTTTTTTATATAGTTTTATCATGAATATGCAATGCTCTCCCAGCAAATGGGAATCTATTATCTTGGGTTCACAATACTACAAACAGTGTGACGTTATACTAATTAATTCAAAATCTCTTATTCCTGCACACTACTCTGTAGAAAGAGTGTATGAGATAAAATAGTTTTTGCATTGCATCAACAGTATTTACAACAAACAAATTTTGCATTGACAGAATAATTAAATTTCTTTGTATATATAGTTATCATTTTGAGGTGAAGAGGACAATAAAATGTTTGATTCAAATGAAAAGAGGAATTATATGAAACTTTTAGAATTTAAAGCTGAATATGAGAAAACTTCTTAAAAGCACCTTAAAGTACATGGTAACCCTGAAAATGATCTAAGAAATTGCATAATGAATTTACGGACTTAATTTATGAAAAAATATTAAACATACTAGTGCAGGAAATTAAGACATCCAAGTATAGCTCAACCAATCCATCTCCTGGTGTCACACATTTTGTTCAGCTTATGCATATAGTCAGATGTTCATTCTAGTATACTAGAATTCTAGTAAATTTATCAAATTTTCAGGGAAAATTGCAAATGAATTCAATAGCCAACTTTTTAATACTCTGTCATCCTTAAACTCCTAAAATGATATAGAGGACAATCATATTACAATGCATCAAATATGGCTGGGCATTATTCAGGATTACAAGCTACAATTTGTTCTCACAATTCTTTTGCTATTTTTATGCCAGGTTCAGCACACTTTTTAAATCTAGTATGTATAGCTGCAGCTAATTTTTCTTCTGGTAACAAAATTTGTCATTATTTTGTGTCAGAATTAATACTGTAGGAACTTGGTGAGTCAATTTAATACTCTTATGGTCCACTTACCATTTAATTATTCAGAACATGCCAACAAAAGGTTAAAATAGGATACAATAAGAACAGCAAGAAGAAACAACCATTTACAGAAATTTACCTATCATCCTTGGGTCACCAAAAAATTCTAGAAAATACTGAGAGAGTTAGGTATTATCTGTTCCCAGTGAAAACATTCAGCCTAAATAATCTGCTCACCTCCAGTGATGACAGAATCCCTAATGAGGAGAAACCACATCACTTTTGGAGAGATAAACATGATATAAAAATGGAAATCAAATCACTGAAATTTGTAGAAGACCTTTGGAACTGGGAATATGGAAAACATTTTTATAACAAAATATGATGATTAGGTTATTAACTTCCAGATCCCAACAAAAACCAAATTAATCCAAAAGTTCATAAAATGTCCATGAGAGCTATACCAAGTCCATCTAATCATCAACAAATCTAGCAGTCAAATTGCAGCTGATGAAGAGAACAGTGGCATGTGAAACATGTTCTGAATAATTTAAAGGTAAAAGGAGCACAAGAGTATTAAATTGACTCACAAGTTAATTAAGAATACAAAATTTTTCATGCTTCTGAGAGAATTATACACCTTCCTAAAGGTTTTGCCTTCACATTAGATGAAACTTCCAAGTTAAAATTCAGAAAAGTAACAGTAGTGACAAATTGCTTACAAAAAATTATCACTTATGTATTGATCTGCAGGGTTTAGACAAAAAACTATTGTACATTAACAACACATTGGAGGATGTAGCTCAAACTTATGAGAAATTGAAGTTAGTGCTCAAGTATTTGGAATATGAAGTATTTTTAGAGACTAGAAATAAGGATTTTAACTATATTTTAGATTTTCAACTTACATGAATCATTATAGAATGGGAAAACTACCCTAAGTAACATCATACTTCTATACAGCTCTCTTAATTATGTCAATGAACTTGAGAACCAGCTTTAATTTTATTAAAAAAAGAAGAATAGAGCTTTCTCAGATTTAATCAGAAAGTTACCATCAGTTACATGAATGAAGGGAAAAAATTGAGAAGATGAGAATCTTAGTGATGAGACAGAAAATCTGATGTGAATGATAATGCATATCTAAAGATAGTAGATATGATTATGGTAGAACTAGAAAGAAGAGCAGCTGTAAGTAAATATTTCTGATTTTCTTAGTAACTTACATATTGTAGGCATGCATTCTTCAGAGGACATTAGAAAATAGACTAAACATTTTGTATACAGATGCCCAAATGACAATATCTTTTAATTTACTAAAGAATGTTTGCTTTTTAAAGAACTTTTTTAGGTTTTTTTGGTGTTGTAATGTAAATAAAGATGGAAAATGTTTGAAAATTATTAATGAAAAAAATTCAACAGTTCATGGCATAGCACAAAGTACTCTTGAGAATTCTTTCATCTAACACTATCATCCACTGTTTTAAAATGAATGAAAAACTGCCCTAAGAGGGCGGCGGCACTGGAGGAGGAGGAGGAGGAGCAGTAGCAGTAGCAGTAGCAGTAGCAGTAGTAGTAGTAGTAGTAGTAGTAGTAGTAGTAGTAGTAGTAGTAGTAGTAGTAGTAGTAGTAGTAGAAGTAGAAGTAGTAGTAGTAGTAGTAGAAGTAGTAGTAGTAGTAGTAGTAGTAGTAGTAGTAGTAGTAGTAGTAGTAGTAGTAGTAGAAGAAGAAGAAGAAGAAGTAGAAGAAGAAGAAATGGTATTAAATGCCCAGTTTTGCTACAGAGGCACTACAGGCAATGCAACAGTGTAAAAACTGTGCTTGACCTTCAGTGTTGATGTTGTGGATGAACAAATGGTGCAAAGATTGTTTGAAAGATAGCTTTAAAGATGACACACAGAAGTGTTGCTTTAAATTTATCCAATAATCTGTATATTGTTCTCTTGAAATGAACTGTTGGTCCTGGTGGTGTAGAGGTAGTCATACTTGCCTTCTAAACCCAAGATTGCGGGTTCAAACCTGGCCAGGACCGATGGATTTTTTCGAGCATAAAAATCCTAAGTATGGCTTTCTTCGAAAGGGAAGTAAAGCCATGGGTCCCGTGTTGTATATTTACGGCACAATAAAAAACCTTGAGCCTGAAAGAAGAGGCCTGTGAGCAAAATTTGTCGGCCATTTCACGTCCTGAATTGAATGGGATGCTGATGACCTGAGATGTTAAGGAGCGTCCGTAAATAAACCAATCATCAATCAATTGAAATGAACTTGAGAATATGAGAATTTTTATGGCACCTTCTCCATTTAAGTCTTCTTAATAAATATACAACATATAAAAGCACTTTCTTTATCCATGTTTTTATTGTGTATAAAAATTACATGCTTCTCTGACTATACAAAATGCACAAAAGACTGTAGCTAATTAGATCAGTGCACATAAATACTCTGATTTCTTTCTTCAAGCTACATACTGTAATACAACAATCACCAGCTGTTAACTGTGCAGAGGTCATCCAGAAGAAAGTGATGCCATCAGTTCTCAGATGTATTTTGCACATGATCCATGCCACATCAAAATAACTTCCTGTTAGAATGTTAAAATGCAAAACAAAAATAGTCAAATATAAACAAGCCATACCTTATAATTCACATATTTGGGGTATTCATTATACACAGGATATGCTCCCTTCTCTAGAGCCTTAAACTCAGTAAGACACTGGCGTGGATGAAGGTCTTCCTTCACAGTCTTGCAAAGAATGTATATCTTGGATATAAACCTTTTCATGTCCAAAGTATTTTGATTTTGGAAGAAAAACTGAAAAATTAAATTTTAATCAAGTTTAAAGCATGTTTTATTTATTTATTGAGTACTAAGCAAAATACAAAAGAAATAAAAATGTACAGGTTCTGACCTCGGCCACTTTTCCTATAGACCATTACAACCATGCAAAGTTGACAAATAGTAAACTATAAAATCACAAATGTATTTTAATTCCATTTCAGTGGCCAGTATTCCTGTCTTTGGATAGCCAGAAGGCAGAAACACTGACCACTTAAGAATGAGGAAAGCACCTCTGGCAGTCCCAGAGGCAAATGCCCCATTCCTCTATTTTTATAACCTGAAAGAAATTAATTATACATTACAAACTCTAAACTAAATTAATGCTTAGCATGTACAAAGTAATGATATGACCTTAATTTAACATAACTACCTTAAAATACAGCAGATATAAATAGTTACATACCTAACATTACATTATCTAATAGCCTAATAAGATATAATTTAGTTGGAGATGCTAATTGGAACTTGTACAGTGAAGCCAATCATATAATTGAAATCATAGTATGATTGAGTTGAACTAAACACTCGTATTGCTCCACTTACTTGTCTATAAATGTAGAAACAGTTTCAGGAACCTTCATTTGCATCGTCAGATAGAAAGTGAACTGCTGGATACTTCATTATGCTGTGGGAATGTAAAAATGGTGGAGGTGTGATGAACTTAAAGTTTATGTTTTCATTCCTGGAAGTGTCAAAGTTCATTAAACCGTCTTTGTATCTGTATGTGTTGATTTTTTTCCAAGTTGCTAATTCTGTAGGTCCTTGTACTAATTTCAATAATTTGGCTTTATTCAATATGTTGTGGTTTTCTGTCCAGAAATGAAATGCAACTTCTCCATTTGCTTTTATTTCATGTTTCTGAAATGTTCTTTTAACCATGTGCCTATATTTCTCTTTGTTTTCCCAATGTAAATTTTTTCACATTCTGCACAACTTATTTTAAACCTGCTTTTTTCTCCTGTGCATTACTGTCATTAACATTGTTTTTCAGGTGACTTTTCATATTAAATCTGCTTACCAGGGCTAGCCTGATATTAAAATCTTTAAGAATATTCTGAAACTTTTTTGTAGCCCATGGATGATAAGTGATTTTTTTAAAAATTAAGCTTATCTTCTCTTGCTGAAAGTGTTGGGGTTTCTTTAATAAGTTTTGCTTCTTGAATTGTTGCACTGTACTAGTTCTTTCTTAAAACCATTTTTAGCTGCTGTACTTTCTATTTGTTTGTATTTTTTGAAGTATGCTTCTTTGCTAATTTGTAGGTTAACTAACCGGTGTGTTAAACTGTTTATAATTTCATGTTTGTCTGTCAGCTGTGGTGGTGGTGGTGGTGGTGGTGGTAAAGAAACTACAAAAATTAAAAAATCTATCAAGGAAGGAAGCAGTTGCTCCTTTAGACTGGCCACTGGACATGATTGTCTGGTGGAACATCTACACAGATTTGGTTTTATGAATGATAATGCATGTAACATCTGCAATACTGACAAGATTCTAAACGGAGAACATCTATTGGAATGCACAGAACTGAGGAAAGCTGCACCTGACGGGAAAATACACAACTTATATTGGCTGGCCAGGAAAAATTGATGGATCAAAATCCTGCACATTAGAACAACAACAACAACAACACTTTTCTATCTTCTAATGATGCTGACAAATATCTACCCCCCCATATGTTCCACTTCTTGATTTAACTTTGTATGGAAAATTTCAGCTAAATCATTTTACATCAAATAATAAAAATAATAACAATAACAATAGATATTAATAATAAAGTCAATGGGTAATAGGTTAGTTGGCTTTGCTAATTATGCTAATAAAAGAAAACATTAATACTCTTCAAAAAATTCTTAATATGAACAAAAATAAATAAATAAATAAATAAATAAAAATTAAAAAATAAAATAAACTGATGCATAAAGGTTGTAGTTTAGTGCTTCAAATTTTAAAGCATTAAAATTACCTTAAAATCTTCAAATCGTTCACATGTTTTCAGTGCTTTATGGCAAACTATATTGTATGCCACAACTGCCATTAAGAGAAATGAAGGCTCATTCGAAATAATATGATCCCAGAGACGCAACCATTCATCTCTAGATAACACCTATGAGAAAACAAAAAGCGTCTGAAACATTATTAGAACCAATATTAAAATTGCTAATACTTTACTTCAATTTACTGTCTGCTTATTTTAATGAGCATTTTCCTTGAATTTTATTTGAAAAATTAAATTTAATTGTAAAGGTATACAGCCAATTTTTCTATTCAGCTACCATTTTTGCTTTTATTTCTAGCCACAGTTATTATACATGTATTTTTAAAATAAAGTCACCAGTGTCTACAATTTTGTCTCATCCTCCTAAAGCTAAATTTTTGATTAAGCTAAACAACTAAACAACAGATTTTAACTTATACAATTAATTATTAACATTTTAAAAAAATTGAGTTGAGATTGTAACATACACACCACTAAAATTCAATAAAAAGGGAGGCTGGCAGTCGACCAGGAACTGATGATAGGAGTGATGGCTCCCGAAACTAATCTTCCCTTTTTATTGAATTTTAGTGGTGTGTATGTTACAATCTTGACTTAATTTTTTTTAAAATGTTAATATTTGACATCACTGTTACAAAAGTTCACTAAATTTTATACAATTATACATCAATGCCTGGATCCAACGAAAAGGCACCCACTTTTAGCCAAACAAACAAACAAAGAAAACCTAATTATGTCAAATCCATAAATTTTAATAATACAGTATCTGCTTTGTTTAATGTAACTTTCATATTTTTTTTAAATAGTGTTTAATGCCCGTTTATATTGCTGAGACATCACAGCTGGTACATACTGGTGATATGAGATGAAATGATAAATTGGGAAAGTTTTTTTTTTAAGTAAGAAAATGTTTCAGGCCTAAGGTATAGGTACTTCCCAGGCATTGCCATTTATGATGACTGAGGAAAAAAAACCTCATTCAGGGAGGGCGGTCTTGGCAGGAATCAAATCCCAAACCTCCCGCTTACAAGTTGCACTTAACTGCCTCGACCACCTGTGGCAGTAACTTTTAACATGAAGAATACTTATTTCTATGTATGTCTAGTAACAAAAATGTTCCAGCAGTTGCCCACTGTTTAGGCAATTTAAATTTCCTGGCTATTGGCAAATGAACAATTGCAGCTACCAAATTTGTTGCTACTGAAGCTAATACACATACCTCAGAAAAGGCTGTTTCCAACAATGGCCAAGCATACAAGTGGGTCGTAACCCCATATTTAAAGAAATGAGCCAAAAGTTCTGGATCCTGACTTGCAAGAATATTCTCAATAACAGCTAAAGTGTTGATTGGAGGAAATGGGAAGAACTCAAACCAATGCTGACACCAATTAACTGCAGACCAAAAAAGAGTATTCCATAAATTTGTACATACATTTACAATATAGATATATGATATATAATTTATAATAAAAATATTTCAAAAAATTTACCTATTATAGTAACAACTACTTCAAAGCAGATAAGTGGATCACTTTGAAAAATCCTTGCAAATGGAAACACAAACAAAGGAAGAAACTTCACTTCAGCAAATAAAGATGACCAATGTGCTAAGCATGATAACAATCTGAAACATAAAGATATAACAATGTTCAATTCAAATTTTTAAAAATTAGTTTTGTAGTGTAATATAAGAAATGAATTCCAATATTCAAGAGTATAACACATATTTTAATCACTGTTTAAGTTATTAGCACACACTGAGCACTTGCATTTCATTTTATTTACTAATACTTATGAAAATTATATTTCTTCCTTTATGTGCAGTCACTTCAGCAGTACATGGTTAAGAGTAGTTGAACAGTTGACAATGTGAGCAAAGGTCTCATGAAACATGTCCTGAAATTTAAATTTTGAAAGTGAAATGTTGTTTTATTATTATATTAATATTTTAAATGTTTTTTTTTAACTCAGTCTCTTTTCTTGTTCATTAAGAGCAAGACCATGAAGGTGTTTTTAAGCATTTTAAAATATTTTATCTACTGGAGATTTTAACACCTGGTTAGTTGATGTAGATCCTGTTAGGTACTCTCCAAGATTTTCTCTCAATGATGGGATCCAGATTTCTACAGAGACATATTGTACATATATACATATCTTTATCCTATATAAATAGAATATAGGACAATCATGTCTGCAGTTAATCAGAAAAGAGCAACAGAGTTTCTTCATGATGAATGAGAAAGCAAAGTTTTTTTTAACAGTTTTCTTGACACTTAGGTTGAACTGTATGTATCTAAGCCTTGATATTATGGAAATTTATGCTCTGTGCTATTGTCTGACATGCACAGCTTGTTTTGTAGTTAAGATTCCTTTCATTTCCTGTTATTTAACAATGTGAAGGTATCCACTGATAAGTGATTTCTTTCAACATCCCTTTAAGTATTTTTACTGCAGAGATATTAATTTTACACTTATGTAATCAATTTGCTTACACTAAAACTCCACTTACTTTTATAAACTATGACTAGTTTCGGAAGAAGGTCTCTTCCATCTTCAGTTTTTAGCCGTACTGTTGTTTCTCGAACTGGTGGCTGGATATCCGGATGTTCTTGTGGTGTCATCTGGTGATTGAAGGATGAACTCGTTAAGTTCGTCAAATGAAGGAATTTCAAAATTCATTACGTTTTCTTTGTTCTTTAATATGAAAATTCTTTCCCAAGTGGATAACTCTATTGGGTTGTGAAGATTTTTTAGCAATTTAATCTCTGGTTTTATTTCGTGATTCCTGGTCCAAAAGTGAGCTGCAACTACTGATTTATCAACCTGTTTGTACCGAATATTTCTGAAGTGTTCTTTTTTTCGAATTTCCAAATTTCTCTTTGTTCACAATCAGCACACTGTATTTCGTAAATTCCTGATTTCTGTTCTGTTGGTATGGATTCTTTTAATGTGCATCCTACTAAGTTCCTAATATTATATTTGTTCTTCGGGGCTAAGATTATCCCATGTTCTTTGAAAATCTTCTTGAATTTGTTGTGGTAAATCGGATGGTATGTAAAACTTTTAAATTTGTATTCTTCTTTGATGTTCTTCAATGTGGAAACTTCCCTTATCATTTTTTGTCTTTTGAATTTATTGATAATTTTTGTTACTGTGTCTTTGTTGAAACCATAGGTTGTAGCTGTCTTTATTATCTGTTGATATTCTCTCTTGTATTCTGTTTCTGTGAGTGGGATATTCATCAGTCTATGTGCCAAACTATGAAAAACTGCATATTTATGTGGAATGGGGTTATAACTATCATTTTTATGTAGTTTTCTATGTGTGTTTCTTTTCTGTGGATCCCAAACTTCAAGCAATCTCCATCCCTTATGATTTTTAAATCTAGAAATGGGAGCCAACCATTTCTTTCTTCCTCTATGGTAAATTCTATTGAATTGTACTGTAGATTGAGAGATTAAATTGCTAAAAAATCTTCACAACCCAATAGAGTTATCCACTTGGGAACGAATTTTCATATTAAAGAACAAAGAAAACTTAATGAATTTTGAACTTCCTCCATTTGAAGAACTCAGCGAGTTCATCCTTCAATCACCAGATGACACCACAAGAACATCTGGATATCCAGCCACCAGTTCGAGAAACAACAGTACGGCTAAAAACTGAAGATGGAAGAGACCTTCTTCCGAAACTAGTCATAGTTTATAAAAGTAAGTGGAGTTTTAATGTAAGCAAATTGATTACATAAGTGTAGGATTTATCCACTCCATTGTCAACAGCTTCGTAAATACAATATAATTTATATTAATTTTGTTTTGCTCTTTTCAGAATATGTTGATATAATTAGAATACAGTTTTAGGATTATGAATGTTACGGTGAAAAGTCATCTAAGCGTTATGTTTTCTACCTTTAATTCATCATCATGGTGTATTGACTATGGTTCAAGTAGAAACTAACAATATTGCTGAATGATCCCACACCTGCATCATTACTTCAACTTTGAAGAAAGCCCACATATGTACTTGCAAAGTCAATATTCTTATTTATGGTTTCAGGAGCTAATCATTTTAAATTTGTAAGCTCATGTTATTTAGCAGATATAAACTCTTATCAGTTTAGTTTCACAACTTATTTTTGAATGATTTCATTTCATTTTATCTACACTTTATAAATTATACTTGTATCTTATTGATTTCTTGAAAGAAGTTAGGTTGAGCTTTAAGTTTGCATTCATTATTCTTATACATTTTCCAGTTGTTAGATTTATCAACAATCATTAGACTTTTTCAATTTCTGCTTCAACAGGCATCTGTATGGTTGAGGATTTTACTACACATGTTATTCCCCATGTGTGGTAGTGAACTTTTTTCAGCTTCTGACATTCAGCTTTTTTCCTTTATTATTTGTTTTCTTTCAGGGTTTTCTTTTTGTTTCCAATAAAATTTTCCCTTATTAGACTCATTTCTATCAATTTTAAATAAATCACTATTTTTAAATTTATACCATATATAGAATATATTGCACCCATCTCCTCAAATCACATTAATAGTTTTGGTTTGTGTTCATAATTCCATCTGTCCATACCACAGACAAACTGACAAGACACCATCAATGTTAACAGAGGAATTCAGTGCAATATTGCTTCATTTTTGTAACCTTTATTGTAAATATTGATATGATAAGAGTAGGAAACTAATTCTGTACATTAACATTACAGTTTACAAAACAAAGAAAGAAAAACAGAAAGAAAAAGAAAGAAAAAACCCCAGCTACAGTATATTTAGAAAACCACTACTAATGCCACCACCAGCAGAATGGTAAATACAAAATAAATTTTGTAAAAAAAAATATATATGCTTGCATATTAAGACTCCTATGGCTTTTTTCTATCAGAACAGAATAAAAAAACTGCATATTAGGTTCTCACTATAATTCTTACGAACTCTTATATGACAATATTTTGTAAAATTGTCATTTTGTAATGATGTAAAAAAGAGCAAGTGCAATGTTGCTAGTATTTTATAACACATTGTCAGAGAATGTAATCATATGGAATGACAAAAGCAAGGAGGAAGATTCAAGCTTCTATGGTACTATAGAAACCAGCAAGTATGAAATTTTATAAATGCAGAATTTTTTTTAAATGTTGTCAGTTCTCATGAAATATGGCTGCTGCACCAAGATGATTTATTAAATTTAAGGTTGCTCTTTTAACATCTGTGGTCATTAGCGCCTCATTCTATTCAAGGCATTAAACGGCCAATAAATTTTGCTTAGAGGCCTCTTCTTTCAGGCTTGAGGTTCTTTTACATACTGTAAATACATGATAGGGACCAATGGCTATTCAAAATGATGCATTGGGTGACCTGTAAATCTATTTTAGTAACTTGCATGTGGTTATCATAGCAAATTACTTTACGCATAAAAAATATGCAAAATTTAAATAAAAAGTTATTGCTATGTGCTGATAAAAATTAATTTTTTCTTCATTTATAAAGGAAATACATAATACTAAAAAATAACTACTGTAACTATTAGTTTAGAATAACAGATTATAGTAATTTTTATTTTTAGCAGTTTTATATTGTCTAAATTCTCAATTTGTGCTTGACATAATGACATAATCAATTCCAGTAGTGAATAACATTTTTCCTACCCTCTATTTGTCACATTAAATGAGATGTTTGTTATATACTGGCCCCCTCTTTTTTGGCTATAAAAATTGGAAATATCATTCTGAGTATATAATGCTCTGTACAAAAATTTGCTACCTTGGAAATATATTTACACACTGCTACTTTAAATTCTTCATTGTCAATGACATAATAATAATAATAATAATAATAATAATAATAATAATAATAATACTTTAAATATATTCAAAAATGCCTACCGCTTCATGCTGTTTAAACTGCCTTTATTTTCTAATGGATACTGCTCCTCCAAAGAGCGATAAGCAGAATGAATACCACGTTTTACAAGACAAATGAACGCTTCTTGATTATGAGGAAGCTGCAAAATAGTCTTCCATATAAGGAATCTATATGACTCTGGATATTCCCCAAATTCCTTAAGAATAGGCTGCAAATGCTCTATATTTAGTGTTTCCTGTATCTGCAAAAATTAATTAGAAAATAATAAATTAAGAATATTGTCATTCTATTCATCCTACAAAAAATATTCATTCCAAATTATACTTACAATAACTTTGATGTGCAAAAGTTATTTTATCTAGACTGTAAGGAAGGAGTGATCATTCAGATAAATCTAAAAATGAACCATATTAACATGCAATTCATAACTACCTTTACCTAAAACTTATAAGAATATGGTAAGATGAACCTTTTTATATTCCCAAAAATATTAAGAAAATTATCCTCCCAACTACCATATAAGAATGATATTAAACTGTAATACCCTATAGCAATATCAATAACAACATACAGTACCCAACAAAAGATTACAATTTAGTTAATGTTACATCTTTCTTCTAACATTAAATCAATTAAAGCATAAATAGTTATGCCCTGATATCTTGAAGCCCTTCCATAAATTGATTATGCTTTGAGTTATTGGAAATTTGAGATACAGAACACATGAAAAAATGTCCCCACTATCTTAATTAAAAAAAATTAAATATTTAGTACCAATTCTGGCCTACTTTGGCACTGGCCTACTTTGAAAACTAAGGCTTTCATGTTAGATATTACAGTATGTTAAATTTACTTAGTTAAACAAGTTAATATTAATGTAATGCTTACATATAACATTTTACAATAAGTCTAGAATATTTTTACTTGTGATTTAAGCAAAAGTTTTTAATTTCTTTTGTTGCATGTTTTGCAAAATCCCATTTTCTACAAAGTTTTCCAGGAGGTTTACAGCTTTAGCACTCTCACCTGATGTCACTTTGAACAATCTCATTATTATTTAAATTTGTCTAACCATACAATGCTTGCTTGTATTGATTCAATCTCTAACTCTATAACTTGTGCCTGTTCACAAAGTAAGGAACCTTGCTGTTGATTGTTTTTGTCCCTCATACACTTCACTCTCTTAAACATTACTTTCCACAGTTGAGAGTAGCTTGATGTTTGAAAAAGTTATTTTTCTGATGCAACTCTTGAATGGTGTTACTATATTTGTTTTTTTAAGTGGTTGATAATGTACCTATACCAAATTCTGCCATGATATCTTTCTTTTTTTCATAAACCTCATAAAACTTAAAGGTATTGTAACTTTGAACAAAAAAAGTCAAATTATCTATAGAACATTTTGCTTTCCAGGATTTTAACATTTCATAACAAAACACAACTTAAGTTTAGTTTCAAAAGAGTAAAGTTTGAAGGTTATAGCATGTCCTTCCTCATTCTATTGCAATGGGCTCACTGAATTGCACTTATGGTACAGCAATCTATAGTCGCTGTACTGATTGACAACAAGACAACAATAGGATAGGTTGATTCCTGGAAAAGGACACTTCCAAGAAAGCAATTGCAATATTTGTTAAAATAATGGTACTTTCTCCAAATCATTAATTTGCACTTATACACAATTATTTTCATCTTAACTTTGAGTAAAAGGAAACTTTTACTATCCTGAGACAAGAAAAATTCAGGATATTGAAAAATTTGAGTTATAGAAAATATATTATGTACAAATTATATACAATCACTACAGGAGATTAAATTACTCTCAGATATTGAACATTTGAATTATCTGAAGTTTAACTTATGGAATTTTGACTGCATTAAGATATAGCTAAGAACTTATATAAAGTATCAAATATGTTTATACACCTTATTATGCTGTCTCCCATTAATAATTGCTTAAACAAGAAAAGAAATCTTAAGTTACTTTCTATCGGTATACATACTAGCCCTAATAAAGAGGAAATAATTTTGAGCATTTAGGAGCAACAAAGGAAAAACAAGGAGTATAATATCCTGAACATGCAAAGGCCTGTACAACTGCAGGTAAAAATTATAAGTTGAGCCACAAGTATATCTATTTTAACTAGAGCAGGGAGCTGCAATGTACCTTAGCTTGCTAAACATTTAACATACCTCCTTATGAGTTTTTAGAAGCTTTTGTTTCATGACTTTTGCTGAAATTTTCTGTGTGTTATAACTCTTCTGCCCAACTTCTTCACCAGTACCCAAAGAGCATTCAGTCTCAACAATATCTGGAGTTAAGGTCTTACTAATATATTTCTTATTTTCCAAAAGACAGGAAGTGATGTGAATATTTATTTCTCCAGAATGCAGTATGCAAGCTAAATATTTCCCATTACCACTGCACACAAATCTGCCTGTGGAAAGTTAAAACTCCTCTTTACATTTATCATTAAATTATTATGATTAAATCCTAATATACATACAGTGTCGCCAAAATGTTTACGGACACTAGTACATTTTTTTAATATTGTTCCTGAACTTTTAATAGTTCAAGGGATCATAATTGTTATTAAAATAAAACATTAATAGCATGCTGTGTTGAAAATTTGAGACTATCTCAAATAGTTCCTGATTTATGAATTGTTTGTCTTTTTTAGAGTCCCTAATTAAGTCCGTTTTACAAGAAAGAAAATTAAATAATTGAAAAACAATGTGATTAAGTGGTTAATTAGGAGATAACAAAATTTTAAAGTGATGGTTATTTGAAGTCTACAAATCATTTTTTACTCATTTTGCCAGAAGCTTAGTTATTAACTATTTTCTGCTAAATTTAAACCTAAAAATGGGCAAATTTTAAATGGATGCAGACAGCACAGTATGGTTTTTATAGCTGGAACTGCTGAATTGTGATGGTGGGGAAGAGTTGCATATGCACCGGAGGCTCTTATGCTGTTTGGAGCATAGGATTTATGCTGCTTTATCTGATAAAATGGGTAGACATTCTGTGATTGTGGACATCAAATGACAAATAATTAGCATGTTATTCTGTGTCATAGGTAGAGCATTAAACATGTCTAGGATTTGAGTGAAGAACACAATTAAGCAATACAAGGAGAGTGGCAAGTGGCTGAAGTCCCCCATGCTGGATGGATCCATAAAGCTTTACCAAGAAAGACATGACTATTAGTTGACAATGCTAATCCATAAAAACCAAAATGCCAGTTTAAGTGATCTTCTAAGTATGACAAAATAATGAATATATGTGTGTGTCTATTACTGCAAGGTCTAAATTAATATTTTCCCCTTCAAAACCATCTAATCAACGACTTAGCAAAAAAATGCCAAAGTGTTTGGTTTGGTGCAGAGCAATTCTTAATGTTAAAAGAAGCTTGGTGATGGCACCATATAATGTAAGAAAATTTGCTACGCTTGACAAGATAGAGTGTGCAGAAAATTGTAGAGTGGAAAGACAGTACCAAGCTAAGCATTTTGAGGTTAGTAATATGGAATTGCCGATGCATTATAATAACAGGAGTGCTGCATGATCATAATTGAAATTTGGCATTATGAAACATCTTCATTTGCCAGTCAAAATGAAATGTAACTCACTGTATATGTACTGTCTCAACTAATGAGTACTGGTACACCATGAGAAACTAAATGTTATATGCAAGTACTTATTTGATATACTGTGGAGGCCACTGTGTTCCTCTACCATTTTTGGTCCATCTGTTACCAAATGTGCAAGGGAGCCATCCTTTTGGAACCATAAGTTTCAGCTAATTTCAAGGCAAGTGTTCAGTATTACCATCCAGTAGGTTTCAAAATACAAATGCTGCATTGAACATCAGACACACCTAGCCACAGTGACTAGTACTGTACAAGAGTGCATTTTGTTTACATGTGGCATGCCACAAACTAGTTTCACAATCTGAGACTCTAACATGACGGATTTAATGTTGATGCATTTAGCTCAGTAAAAAATCTTCTGTGACCCCTTGTTCCTATTCTCAAAATACTTAGTTTGGTATTATCTTTCTACTCTACAATTTTCTGCACACTGCTTTTCCACACCCAGTATAAATAATAAAAAAGCACATGTAAAAATGCATCCCACACATTACCAGTGCTTGAATACCATGTTTAATATTAATGTTATTAAGGAAAAGTTTACTAGCCTAGATCATAAGTTATTTATTATGCACCTATTTTGTATGACATACGATAGGCAATATGCTCAAATCTAGTGAGGATCTCTTTTACACAACAGCAACATTTGATTAATGGGAGTGTAGGAGGAGAAAATAGATCTTTGCTTTTTAAGAATTTCATATAACGTATACATACATTGAATTTATTCTTTGTGAATTAAAATTTCAAGAACTGTATTTCTTTTATTGTATACTCACTCAAAGTCATCTCTGGGTTGCAAGATGACTTCACAAGCTCTGATAACTCTATGTTGAAAAAATGCAATCTCCCAGTTGTTGATATTATTCCCAGTATCTGCAGCATAAAAATAATAATTCAACTAATACAATATGGCTTCTGTTACAAGTGAAAAAAAAAAAGTTTTAACTTACCTTGTTACAGCCTCCATCAAACAGCTGTGGTATGAACTCTGCATGATGAATACCTGTGATGTCTTCTGGTAGTTTTATTACCTTACTTACACACCATGTATCCAGGTCAAATACAACCAGCAGCTGACTGTTTCCACCTACTACCATTGCTCGGCCATTCCTATTTCAAATAACAAATAGCAGAAGAAATTCAAATGGAGCAAGGAGGGGCATCTAAGACAAAATACAAACTAAAACTTAGAGGTATTTTGCTATAAGTTAGAGGGAGAGTGTGAAGGAGGTAGGAGGAGAGAAAATAAATAAGGGAGAAGCTGCATTAATTACACACTATGAGGGCTGTTCAATAAATAATGGTCCTAATTTTTTACAGGTATAATTTCTTGTGCAAAAATTTAACTACAACATTTTGTTAGCTCAATGTATAATGTACACATTACATATTAAGCTACTTTACTTTCATTGTTGTCACTTCCAGCTTCTACCTGTGAGAGGGAGGTGTGCAAAGCTGAAACATGTTTAGTTCTGTCTACAGCTAAATGGAGGTGACATGTAACAAACAATATACTGCTTTGAAATTCTGCTTTCATCTCAACAAATCTTCAGCTGCTTATACAATGCTGCTGTTTCAGTGTATATATTCAACTTTAAATGAAATTATATTTTTGTCATAATATTAAGGGCATCTGTAACAATTTCATTGGATATTTCATTATCTGCCAATATTATTATAAGTTTATTATTGACTTGTTTCAAATGAATTTATGAAGTTAATGAATGCTAAATAACTTTCCAATATAAATTTTTCTGCACTTTTCAATTAGAATTTGCATAGCAAAACCAATCTATAGACTTTAGTTATAGATCTTTGTCCACTTATTTGATGTTTTATGACTCAGTAATTAAGTGTACTGCAGCAAGTGGTGACCATACTTCAACTCTACTTCCCCCTCCCCCTTTGTCATGTCCTTGAACATTGCTTTCTGAACCTTCTTCCCTGTAGATTTTAATGGCAATATAGGTACATTAATTCAGATGGATAGCTAGTTGACTAAAGTAATGCACTTTTGTGTGAAAGCATTATACGAAATACAATCAGCTTATTGTGATGCAGCAGAATTCATTCAAAAGTTTCCTAATAAATTTCCTCCTTCCAGAATTTAATTAATGACAAATTTGAATCTACCAATCCAGTGCAAAACAAAAAACATGAGCAAAAACATAGTTTTAATAGGGAAAAACTAAATATAGCCTAGTCAAAAGGGAAAGCAGCCATGACAATTATAAAAGGATGTCTTTTTAAAATACAATTGGAAGTCAAATGGCTGGAAAGAATATATAATACAACAGTCGAAGCACAAATGCTCTATGGTATCGAAATTTGGGGAATGTAAAATTCTTGGGAAACTGTGGATATAGTACACCATTTATTTGGCAAAGAAATTCTCGGCATATCAATTATGGTTATAAAAGAAGTTGTTCAAATAGAAATGGGAACAGTTACAAGAAAAGGCTTAATTATGGAGAGAGTTTTAAAATATTAGCTTAGGATTCTAAACCTAAATGAAGATAATCTAGTAAGCAATGTTTGATATATCAAGAATCATTTTTAACTAAGAGGCGGTTGAGTAGTTTAAAAAAATATTTTAGAGAGCAATGGATTAGGATATTTATGGAGGAAAGGAGATACAAATGTTAGAGGTTTTTGGAAAGAGGCGAGAAGAAGTTTTGAGGATATAGAGATAGAAAAACTATTTAGTAATTTAACTGGGAAGACATCACTGAAATTTTATGTTAAGATGAAATGGGCATGGGGAAGGGAAATTTACTTAGATAAAACAAATAAAAGGGAAAAAAGGGTATAGCATGGGCAAGAGCAGGCAAGGGAAATGCCCATTATGTGGAGGGAAAGAAGACTTAGAACAAGTGTTTGATTGTAAGGAAACTGAAAACTGGAGAAACGAACCCATTAAGGTAAAATTTAAAAGGGATAATAGAATAACAAAGAGAACATTCATAAAAGAGTGCAAGAGTGTGTGTCAGTATTTATTTAAAGTTAAACAGAATTGGAAATGGACAGTGAAGAGAGAAGAAGAAAATTCACACAAATAATAGTATATAGTCGATAAAATAATGGTATAGACAGAATAAGGTAGATATCATTTTGGTTCCTGGGGTCAGGCCAGAGCTGAGTTCTGTGAAATTCCAGTATGTTGTGCTGATGAACTGGGGACTGGGATCTGATGCAATAAAAGTGAGTAATTGGTATTCTGCTTATTTTGAATTTATATTAAGGCATTAGTATATCATTAATTATTGTAAAAATGGCCTGGGCTGGATTGATGGAGGTCCCTTGTAGTTTTTATTTTCTTAGCATTCAAATAAAAACATAAATAAATGCATATAAAGCTGGTGCAAATCTAGAACATTTACCAACACAATTACTTCCTAATTATTACAAGTGACAAGAAGAACATTAGCACTAAAATTAGAAATATCATGGTGGCCAAATTTAATTGTGTTAGTCAGGCTGTGCTTTCCTGAAATGTCTGTTTAGCTGAGGGAAGTTCTATCATCTTTTATAAGTTTAACATTGCATGTACATTTTAGGAAAGGGTTAAAGAATGGGCACCATTAGTTATGTATGCTTAGTAGCTGAGAAACCAATATATTAGCAGATTTCAATATTAATTCAATTTGGAATCAAACTCAGTGAAATATTAATTAATAATCTCTTCTGAAAGTAAATCGCATGTAAGTGAAACCATAAAGAGTGTTCTAAATATTTTGACTTAGATGGGATTATTAATGTGAGGAGATATTTATAGCTGATACCAGTACATGATGTCTCAAAAGTGATAAGTCAATAATCTGAATATGAAAAGTATAAACAAAACAAAAAAAGCATAAAAATGTGTCTGTAAACAATGGTCAGCAAATTAACTGTTTTCCAGATAATATGTATTTTCTATTGAGATTTTGTGTTGACTATGAAAACACCAATTCCAAATAAAGCTGCAAATAGCAGATTTATTAATAATAAGACAGTGAAATTTATGAACTCTCGCTTCAACAACACAGAAATTTAATTGGACATAAGAGATAGTTTTAGATTTTCATTGACCAGAGACTGCATTGCCTATGCCTGTGAATTTTCCATGCACCGAGAAAGGGGAAAGGGGAGGGAATGAATATTCCTACAAAGTAATTGAAACAAGTCATTAGTGGATCCTAACTTTGTATAAACAGTTGAATTGGTCAGATCAGTGGTCAATTGCAATTAGCAATAGGTGTAATATTTTTAAACAGCTAATTTTCAAACCATTGTTTACAGCAACATTTTTGCTTATACTTCTCATCTTCAAATTATTGACCATTGTTTTTTAAACACCTTGCACACATGCATGAATGTGTGTCTACGCAAGCAGGCATATGTGTGTGTGTGTGTGTGTTTGTGTGTGTGTGTGTGGCGTGTATTTTTATTTTAAAATTGTTCATAAATAGTACAATGTGGAAGTAAAAAACTGTTATTGCCATACTTCAGAAGTCAATAAAATTACGTGATTGCTGAGACAATATAAAAATTACAGATTTCATAAAATAATAGAACATACAATTACATTAGAAAATTATTACTCTTTTTCTTAACAATAATGCAATAGAGTATGTTGATACACAGGACATAAATATTTCGCAATTTAGTTACAAATAAAAAAGTACACAATGTAAACATAAAATTCTAAACTGCATTATAATCAATCCGGTTCACCTTGTAAAAGCAATTGTGCTTATATGATGTGATTTCCAAGCTTCAGGCAAAATCTGCTTAATGCATTTAAATGTTTCCAGCTTCCAGATATTCATGGCATCATCTTGAAAACAAGCTAATATATTATCTGTAACAGGCATGAAAAGTACCTAAAACAAAAAACAAAAAAATGCAACATTATTTTACCTTAAAGTAGGCAAATAATCATTTATAAATCCAGCTATCTGATTCTTCAAATCAAATCTAATAGAAATAAGATTTTGTATTTTCTTTAATTATCTTATATGCAGATTAGTGTTACCATTAACTAGTTGTGCAAAGTTATATTTTTGGTACAGTCAGTTTCATTAGTTCAATTATGAATATATTTATTATCTGACAAGAGAAAATTTTGCTACCTAAGTTTTCATTTAAACCATTTTGTACATGCTCATCAAAAATTATTTCACATAATATTATTATCATTAAGTGCTAATAGATTATAGAAGTGAAATTAACACCAATAGCTGCTGTGCTTCTGTTTATTTAATATAAGTTTAGTACTTAAATGTAAATTGGCACTTGTACAGTGAAACTAATCATATTAATGATATCATTGTATGATTCAGTTGAACTACACACTCTTAAAGCTTCACTTACTTTTCATAAATGTATGGAACCGGTTTCGAGAACTTTTAGTTCCCATCTTCAGCCAGGCTAAAGTTCAACTGTCGGATCATTCGTTGAGCTGTGGGAATGTATATTCTGCTCTGGTGGCGGTGTGATAAACTTGTAGTTTATGTTTTCAATAGCAATGGCGATGTCAAAGTTCATTATGCTGTCTTTGTATTTTGTAGATGTAGATTTTCTCCCAGGTTGCTAATTCCATAGGTCCTTGTACTGATTTTAATAATTTTGCTTTATTTATTATGTCGTGATTTTGTGTCCAAAAATGATATGCTACTGCTGATTTCTCTATTTGCTTGTACTTTATGTTCCTGAAATGTTCCTTTAACTGTGTGCCTATGTTTCTCTTTGTTTTTCCAATGTAGATTTTTTCACATTCTGCACAGTTTATTTTGTAAATACCAGATTTTTCTTCTTGTGGAATACTGTCATTAACATTATCTATCAGTAAATTTTTAACATTAAATCTATTAATCGGTGCCAACCTGATATTAAAATCTTTAAGAATATTCTGAAATTTTTTGTGGCCCATGGATGATATGTGAATTTTTTAAAAATTAGTTTATCTTTTCTTGCTGAAAGTGTTGTGGTTTCTTTGATATATTTTTGTCTCTTGAATTTCTGCACCTTTTTATGTACTAGTTCTTTTTTAAAACCATTTTTAACTGCTGTTTCTTCTATTTGTTTGTATTCTTTAAAATATTCTTCTTTGCTAATTTGTAGGTTAACTAGCCAGTGTGTTAAACTGTTAATTACTGCATGTTTGTGCACTGTGGGGTTAAAACTGTCAGCTTTGATGTGATTATCTGAGTGTATATTCTTTCTGTATATTCCAAATTTAAGATTTTCTTGGCATTTCATTATTTTAATATCCAAGAATGGCAGCATGTTATCTGTTTCTATTTCATATGTAAATGATATGTTTATATCTTGTATATTAAGAAGTTACAAGATATAAAAACAAAAACTTTCCTACATATATATATTTAAATGTTTATCATCAAAACTGATTTAATATGGACTGGATTTTATTCTTCAATGGTGTGCTGATGCATAAAAAGATATATCTGAAAAGATATATTTGAAATGTTTAATTTTAGGAGAGATTGATAATTATCAACAACAATCACATATTTTGTATCATATGGCAAATTTTTAAAAAAGAATTCTCAGAACTTTTCTAAAATGCCAGTTGTCACATCATCAGTATACAGCTATGGGTGGCCGAGGTCGTTAAGGCTCGGACTCTTGAGTGGGAGGTCTGGGGTTTGATTCCCACCAGGACCGTCCTTCCTGATTGACATTTTTTCCAGATTTTCCTTTGTCCTCATAAATGCAAATGCTAAGGAGGTACTCAAAACTTAGGCCTGGAATGCTTCCTTCCTTTAAAAAAAAATCCTTTCCCAATTTACCATTTCATTTCATATATCACCAGTGTCCGCTTCAATAGTAAAAATAGGTGTTAAACACTAATTTAAAATTTAAAAAAAAAGTCACCATTGCCATCTATTTCTGCATCATCAATGTTTTTTGCCAATAGAAAATGCAATTTTATGCCCATTATTTGTAGCTTCCAGCATGTACAGTAATTATGCACATACCCCTCTAGATAGAGGATAGTGCCATTATTCTAGCCAATAAAAATACAAGATAATCACAGTACTGAAGATGACTTATTTTCCCCAGATACTGATAATGCCATGATATACTTTTTGGGACTTCTATAGTGCCTTTCCTCTTATTGTGAAGTTGAAATCTAAGGTTGAGTTGTTCTCCTGTATGGAAAGTTAATTCCTTTTTTGAAATCCTTAAGTAATTTATTAAATTAAACACTTTTTGTTTAAGTTGACATAAATCAAACATTTTAAATCATACAATTGGCTTCACAGTGGTAGTTCCTTACTAAGTTTTTTAAATTTATTCAATGTTGGAGATTTCCTATTTGAATATAGTTTATAAATTTCCTGTGAATTATTTTGCAGGTAGAGTTGTCTACTTTTGAAATTTTTTTGTTTTATTTATTAGCACCTTGGAAATTTCCAAACCAATTTAATTATTTACATACAATCTGCTTAAACAGATTTAATATTTCCTGAATAGGGCTTTTTCCTAATTGTTTTAACAACATAATTATATGCATTAAATACTAATTTCAACTTTTCAGCAGGGAATAACTGGTGTGCATACTGAAAGAAAACAGCATATGATTGGACGAAGCAGGATGAACTCAGTTAATCTGTCCTTTCTCTGCACCCAACATGTGTTCTGGCAAGTTTACCTTTTATGTTAGACATTAATGAGGAACGCATACAAACTTTATCTAACATATTCACAGATACTACCATAATAAAATTTTGCACAGGACAAAAAGGCATCTCCAAATATCATAATGCAGATATCCCTGAAGCCATTAAAATAATTATAACAACTTTATTCTAAGTGTAGTTTTAAAAACTGGAAATTTTCACAATGAAATGTAGTACAATTATGTAATTTTTTAAGAACAAAACCTCAAATTTCACTAATTCTGTTCCACTTACTTGGTCATGTTTCCAAGGCTGTTGTCTTCATGTCCAAGTAAGTAGGAACAGAAATAGTAAAATTTGACTATTATCCTCTTAAAAATTGTATAATAACATTATTCTACTTTTCCATTTCAATAGTGACAACAATGCGGTTTAAAGTAAATAAATTTCATTCTGAAAATTACATCTTTTCATACTTTTTAGGTATCACCGTGTTACTATTTCACTCAATGTAAATACTATAGTTAAAAACTGAAAAAGTATAATAAAGGTTAGTCAGAGATGATGATAAATTCTCAATTCAAAATAACAGTACCAGTGCATATCTGACTTTGCTGTAAATATCTTAATTATATATATGCAATTTTTGCTACATGTATTCCTTCCATAATACCTGTTTTACTGCTATATCCTTTCTTAAAGATAAACGATGGGCTTGTACATTTGATCGAAGATCCCAGATGATTGCATCATCACCTGCTGCTGTTAGACAATAGCAGCCATCAGATGAGTAGGATATTTGCTTTGGTGGTGCAGTGTGGCCTCCCAATGTTCCTGATACAGTTCCTAGTTCTGCAGAGATATTACATTTCAACATATGCATCAGCTGAGTCAGTGTTTCAAATCACAAAATATACTAATTTTAGAATAACTGGGAAAGCTTGTGAAAAGACACTCTTTCTGCACATGTGCTACTAATTAATTAATATTATTTCATGAAACTGAAATTTTGCTTTCATAAGTACAATCTCTTAAGAACTTTCTGCTTGTTCTTGAAACACTAGACAATTTCACAGCAACTAATCATAGTGAAATTTAAGGGTGCACACCTATAATGAAGTTGGTTGAAGTGGTTGTGTGTTTACATTGTCTAACCATTATGTTAGATTTTCATGAGTAGCATAATATGATAAAATGTTGTATTCCCTTAACCAAAAATGCTTTGGCATCTTATGAAGAACTAAAAAGAGTTTATGGCAAATCTGCGATGTTCCATTAAGACAACATTTAAAGATGATTGAAAAACTGTGAATTTCAGAAAAGAGACAGCACATCAGTAACAGCCTTAACAGAGACAATAATCAACACTGCAGTTGCCTATTCACGCTAACCCATGTTCACTATTTGACAGCTTGCATACATTCTGGGAATATCAGTTGAGCATTTCTGCTGTTTTAAGTGACTGACTGTTTATACATATCAAGCGATAGCATGCAATGAACAATGACTGTTTACTCCTGTTGATGTGTGTTTAGGATAAGGTGATGAAAAAACATCATCACTTCGGATAACATGGATGTACTGTTACAGTTCAGAGATAAAACAGAGCAGCAAAATAAGGATTGAATGTGGCCAAACATTTCTTAAAAAAAAAGCATTCCTATTTCTCTAATATGCAGTTTTATGGCTGAAGAGTTTTTACATATGTTTAAACTGCAGCATTCATAACTTAAGAATTAATGAATTCATTAAAAATAAGTGTATGTATCATACTAACCAACATCATAAATTTTTATATCACAGCTGTAGGTCCCAACAAGAAGGTTATTCTCTTTAATTGGTGAGAATGCTAGCACACTACAAGCATCAACATTTGGCAGCAACCAAAACCTGAAAAAAAATTACACAGATTAACTATTACAGTTTTCAATTATTTTTTTGTTACAGAGCCAAATGGAAAATACACTGAATAAGCACTGGCTATTGTTGTAAACCACCAAGTTATTTATAATCAGTTTTATATTTTTATACTTTTGCTTTCATAGTGGCTTTGTTGTTATAACAGGATTGTGGGCAGCTCCTCTTTTATCTATGAAATACTTGTATACTTAGATAATGAGGATAACGTGATTGGACTCTTTCTTGATTTGACATAAGCTTTCATCTGTGCATCTATAAGCTTATTATTGTCAAACTTGAAAATTATGGGATAAGGAAATAAAGTTTGAATTACTAAAATCATATTTGACAAACTCAAACAGTGCATCAGGATAGAAAGTAAACAGGGTAGTAATATTAAAAAATTTTCATTATAGTATGTCAGGGTAAAGTGTGGAGTACTTCAAGGGTTAGTTCCTGATCCTCTGTTTTTGTTCCTAATACAAACTTTGGAGGAACAAAATTGGATGTCAAAATTTATATCATCAAAAATAAAAACAGTATCATGAACTTCTAGGCATATTATTGGGTATCCGATAAATTTCCCCAATTGCCTTACACAGTATACTTCTACTGTTGGTCTTCTGCTGATGATGGGAGTCGATGTTCCCGAAACAATAAAAAAAAACCAAGTAAGTGAAGTATATGTTGTTACCAAACCAACTCTAAATCAATATTAAATGAAATGGGTTCTTTGAACTATGAAATATCTTTTTAGATCTTGGTCAAGATTTAATGATAGAAATAGATATGTAATTTAGCAGCAAGGCTAAAATCGGTACATTCATCAACTAAAACAGCATTTTTATGGTATGATGATTACAAGATTTCCTGATTTAATAGTACATTATGATCTTCTTTTCCAAAGGGTCTTAAGAACAGAAAGTAATTAACTTTGGATGAAAGATTAAAACCACATTAGTCCATTTAAAATTTTCTGGATTTTTAAGGGTTTTAAAATAAGTTTCTGTTCTGAATGATAGATGTACTGAATCCACCACAATTATTGTGATATCATACATTTTCTTGTCAAATGATGTGATTCATACAATACAATATACAATTTTGTATTCCAAAATTCTCTTACTTTGGTATTGATTCATTTCTCTTAAATGTAAGTTACATTTAATAGAAAGTAAATAAGCATTAGTTTTGGGTTATACAACTGAGATTACTATGTGTAATTAAAACTGTAATTCAAATTTATGGAAATTACTGAAATTATAATAAATATGTAATTAGAAACTCTACTACAGTGAAATCTCAATTCACCATTTCCTGAGGAGCATGAAAAAACATAAATAAATTATGGATGGGGAAGGGGTATGAAACATGGGCATTCCTTGGCATGTTTTATACCCCTTAAGGACCTATTGACTAAAATTAAAGGAAGCTGCAGAAAGTAAAAACACTATTATATTCATTTTAAAATACCAAAATAATGAGGGGAGACATGTTTCCTCTGTCAGAGGGGAAAAGATTACAGTATTAAATTTTGGATCTCACAGATTGTAATTCAAGAACTAATTTCTGCATATAACGAATAAAAGAAATGTATGCCCTCTATTTCAGTTTTGTGTATAGTAGAACTTTTGATTATTTGTCCTAATGCAATGGAGGGGAGCAGTGATTAAGTGAAAAATAATGATAGTCTGTACAATGGTTTTCCTATATTACAAAACTATTGATAATCTGTGCAATGGTTTTGTTACAATATTTTTATGCCCAATTGAAGAAATCAATCACTTTTTACTGAACTTTCTACCAACAATTTTTTTTCCCCCTGATGTCCATTCTAATTCCGTCTGAGAATTAAGTATCATGTTCTTGTTCCAAAAATTGCATGAGGGTTTCTGCTGATTTTATGATGCTTCAAACTGTTATGCCATTGGCATCAAGTTTGTTAGCTAGGTTAACCAGCATTTCACATCTTTCTATAATTTTCACATTTGTTACCATATCCAAAACTTTGCATTTTCTCTTAACTGACAACAAAGACATTGTGGGGCAAAATCTGACCACAAAATGAAAAACTGGTTTATAAGAGCTTCAAGTTACTGTATCGTGAATGAGAAAAGTGTTAAAAGAAGAGGTAGTTGTACATGCTTTCTGAGTTTACCATTAAGTAGTAGCCTCCAACAGTATCCCTTGTTAGATCCATAATATTAAAGCACACACACTGAATTTATGTTTGGTTTTCACAATTGATTATAGAAACAATTAATGGTCAGGAAGTTGGTCAGATAATCCAATGATTTGTTAATTAAGATGCAGAAAATCAAAATTCTACTGTATTTTTGTTTTAGAACATAGCATAAATATTTTTATACATGAACTTACCTGTTATGGGCCAAGTCAACTATAAATATGTTCCCTCGATAATCTACAGCTGATAGTTTCTCTCCAGTGGAAGCAAAAGCAACATACATAAACTTGAAATGCAATTCCCCATTCTCTGTAGGAACGGTGTGATGAATTTGTAAAATCAATCTGTTGGAAAAAAATATGAATTAAATTTCAGGAAATTATTTAAAAAAATTCACTGCATCTTCTCTTTCTTCTAGAGTACAACCACAATGCATAATTATGCAGCAAAAAGACATAATGTACTAACAGGTCCCTTTCCGAACAATGTTATTTAAAATGTACACAATTTAAAAATAAAAATTATAGTCCATTCCTAGAGTACAGAGTCAATGTATGTTTAAAAAGAGAGAGAGGGGGGAAGACATGAATTGCTGAGGTTGCTAAGGCATAGACGGGAGGTCTGCAGTTGAAATCCTGCTAGCACCATCATCCTGTACTGAGGTTTTCCCCAAGTATTCTTCAGTTTCCATCATTGGCAAATGTCGGGGAAGTATCCTACTAAGGCCTGATATGCTTTCTTCCCAAAACAATTCTTTTCCCAATTTACCATTTCATCTCACCATAATGTCCACTAGTAAAAGCAGGCTAAAAACACTATTACAAATAAGAAAGATGCTTTTTTTGTTGTTAAATAAGTAGTTTAATTTTACAATACAGAAAATAAATGAAATGGTACTCACCCATCTTTTCTGGATGTTTTCAGCTTAAAAGGCTGCTTTATTATGCCTGCAGCCTTTTGACTGGTGTTAATTCTAAAATCCATCTTTCCTATTTCCTTTCACTGCAAACAATTTACAGTTTCAAGCCATACTGTTATTATTATTTTTCTTAAAATAAAAATTTTTAATAAATATCTATATAGAACATATTGACTTATCTTTAAAATTCATGGCTACAGAACTGTTTTAGACACCTGAACTCAGATTATCTAAGATTGTATACTATGTTACAGTTTCAACATATGCTCTGAATTTATGTTATTAATATTAATCTTTCTTTATTTACCATTAAACTTACAACAAGCAATAGATATAGTATGCAATATGATATAAAACTAGTACAATATATACGAGTATCTACACATTAAATTCAAATTAATTTCTTTGCAGAACAAATACAGTGAAGCAATTAATATATTCTTAATTAGCTAGTGAGTAGATTTAATACATTCAATGCCAAGTGGAACATAAGAGCATTTAATTGACTCATAAGCTAATTAAGAATAAAGTAACTACATTCGTATTTTTATAAGAAGTTCAGATGCAAAAGTTGTGCATACTAAAATGTAAAACATGAACATTATTATTATGATACGTAAGGCTTAAGTTGCTACATTGCATAATAACAAACTACAATATATATGGTGAGCTTACATGAATTTAGGAATAGATTAGATTGCTGTTGGGGTGTTCAGTAATATTTTTGACACTTGAGCCAATACAACCCTCAATGCCTACGAGTCACTGCAGTAAAACAGGCATTTACACTATTTAAAAAAAGTCCCTTTGTCACTTATTCATTCCTATTGTAGTTTCACATCTAGAGCTATAGTTTTTGCTCTAGGTACTGTAATTTTGTTTGTTATAAGGAAAGATAAATTCCAAAATCTAGAAATGTATATGTACAGATATTATTTTTTATAGTTTTGGGATTACAAACACTATGCCCAATTATACTGCAAATAATGGAGATTACATATTTAACAAATTACATTGCAGCTGTAACGATTACACAGAATTATAAATGGTGATAATGTAATAAGCTTTTCTTTATTCCCTTTTAAACATTCTTCCATTTTTTTCTCATTTTCTCTCTCTTTGCTAAATAATGATGTTACACATATATTTTTGTCATGTGTTTTGAATGCTTCATACATGTTCAATATTGCAGCTTAATAACCACCACTTATTACTTAATAAGAACGTCCACCATTTTTAGGAAATTCTGACATAGTCTAATATCATGCCATGATACATTCATTAGTTCAGCTGTGCTGGAATTAATATATTCATCAACATTATTGAAGGCTTGAGTATTAAAAATACTTTATTTTTTTTTTCTTTGAAAAGAATAATCTATGGAAAGAAAAGAAGAGAATCCTGTAGATCTCTTTTCAAAAATTTAAATGTACTTACTCTTACAGAATATATATATGTATGTAGTAGATAATCTCAACATGTTTTAATCAAATTTCTGTACATAGACACGATACTAGAAACAGGAATGATTTGTATAGGCCAGTTAGCTCATCACAGTTTTTCTAGAAGGGGGACTACTATTCTGTAATTCAGTTATATAAGGGCTTGTTCAACAGAATTAAATTATTAAGAAATAAACATAGATTCATATCTTTAAAAAATACTCTTATGGAATAGCTCACAATATAGATGAATATTTTGGATTTAATTCATGTTAATTATGTTTTGCTTTTTGACATGTTGTATATATCCTAGAGCTCTCATTCAACTTGAATATACAGAATGATATACATATCTCTGTGTGTGTGTGCACAAAAATACATACAAAAGTAGGCTGAAATACTACTATTTAATTGCACTGCAGAGTAACGACTACTTTTCTAAAATGCAGCTACCATTCTGCTTTTATAAGCAAATATTTAGGTTTTAGCATTTGAAACTCAAGTATTGAGGTTAGATCCCACAATAGTTAAAGTAAGAAAATTAATAAATAAAAAAATTAAAAAAACACATTTTGGCTTAAAAGGAAGTGTACTTCGGTTGTTCAATGCTCAAAGAAAAGGCCTTAACATGATTTATAAGGTTAGAAAACCACAAAGCTGAATTATCACAAATATTAATTTAATTCCTATTTACCGGCATGCATATTTTAGACCCAATACCTCTCATTAATGAAACATTCTTCTAACATATAAAATAGGTTTGCTCCTGGTACATACGATCAAATCCTAAAGCCTCAAATTGAAGTCATTGAATTTGGCGGCTCCATTTCTAACCTTCAAACACAATGTTATATACTTGCTGTGTCAAATGACAATGGCATGATAACTGTGTTTTATTGGCGCAGTTTAACCAACATACAGCAATTAGCAGTTCGACAGTTGCACTTCTAATAATTGCACATTGACTCCATAAGAAATGACTGAACAGTTTTTAATGCAACATTTATATATTAAATATCATTATTATCTTCTCGTTTTAAAAACAAGAATATCTAAGTTCCAGACCTTGTTAATCCATTTACCGTATTGTTGGAGTTACTGAAAAGTGCAGGCAAATGTTTTCTGACGCATAAATAAATGACAACTGACGTAATCCACAGAAAGTGGGCACCTGGGAACTTGGTTGCTATACATACGCGAGTAGTGAGAGTTACTTATGCGACAAGATGCACAACTAAATTATGCTTTAAACTAGTGATTTATTCTCATTGTAATATATATAGGTCTGTTCACAAGACTATCGTTTTCTTAACGAGGTGAAACGTTATTGGAAGTGTTAATAACTTTTAGGACAGAAAATGAGCTTTTTGGCAAAGGTATTTGGTGGTAAAAAGGGCGACAAGCCTCCAACCACTGGTGAAGCTATACAGAAATTAAGAGAAACCGAAGAAATGCTTATCAAAAAGCAGGAATATTTAGAGAAAAAAATTGAACACGAGATAGATGTTGCTAGAAAAAATGGCACAAAGAATAAACGAGGTAATTTCATAAATTATGTCTTGTAATCTTGATAGTTATACGCCTTGACCTGCATAATATAGACTAATAGTTTCTTTTGGCTGAATAGCTGTAAGGGTTTGAGCATGCACTTTTTGGGCTTTATAATTTGAAAAATGGTTACCGTCAATATTATTGTATTAATAGGACATAATTGCAATGTAACCAGTCCAAGGTTGTTTCTCGAGCTGCTTCAACCCAATTAAGGCAGCCCTGTCGTACTTCCATAGTGTTTTTTATGCCATAAAGGACAAAAGTATAAAAGACTAAGAGTATTTTAATTATGGAGAATTCCGAGTGTTTATATGACATTTAAAATATTTCATAATCATGCTCTGCAAAGAAGTAAATTTTTGAAATTACCAATTAAGTGCTATTGTAAAATGCAAAATATTCAAAAGAACATGAATAAATATATTTGCCATCCCTTACATTCTAGTTTCTAGTGTATTTCTTACTGTTGGTACAGCATAAACACACTACACAGCAATTTTAACTCTGATTTCAGCTATAAAAGTATATACACTTTTATAGGAGGGTGAGTGGTGTACTAGCTTTTAACAGTC
This sequence comes from Metallyticus violacea, assembly GCA_030762175.1. Taxonomy (NCBI): domain Eukaryota; kingdom Metazoa; phylum Arthropoda; class Insecta; order Mantodea; family Metallyticidae; genus Metallyticus; species Metallyticus violacea. The sequence goes on along the minus strand of CM060834.1, from coordinate 41,182,138 downwards.
ACATCTCGTAATACTGTTTTTATTCATTCTCCTGTTGTTCTGTAAGTTTAACAATTTTCATTTCTATGGTGTGCATATATGGAAGTTACACCAAGTTTTATTGGTTTGTAGCCGGTGTTCTCATGGCAGATATTTTTAACTCTTCTCTGATAAAACTCTAAAGGAGTAAATTATTACAGAATTCAGAATTGATATAGCTTAGAGAAACTTACCTAAATTCAGATAAGATTTCAAGATCATAAAGCATCGAGTCTAAAAGTGTAAAATATTCTATAACGAATGTAAGGAATTTTGAAATTTTTTGGAAACACTAGTACCTAAAATAACTTGTGCCACAGTTGGAACAGAATAACAAATGCACATTAATAGTATGCTTGATTTCAACCATATAATTCAGTATATTCATTTCTGCTAAGAGCAAGTTTGTGAGATTAGTGCATTTTGAGACATAAATGAAGATGAAATACAATGAAAAATATGCTGCTTTCAAATGTTGCTTTAATGTTAAACCAATTTTCAGCTGAGGCCTATGGAGTGTTCATTCTCCCCTGTTGCACAGCTTGATGGTTTAATATGTTTAAAAGTGGGAAAACAACCAATTTAAAAAGAAGGTGGGCCTTGTACTCTTATTAATACTGCTGCTGTCAAGTTCATCAAATAATGTTAAAAACTTTTTCAGTAATATCTAAGAAGGGCATTTCTAAACAACGATACAGACCACATCTCCAAGCTACTTAGATGGCATGATGTAGAGACAGTTTTCAGACTGACAAAACAGAAGCACATTCTGCTCCACTAAAGACCCAAGGAAATCACTTGCCTTAGCCGGTGTCTATAGAATACCATGCTCCTGTGGTTCCATTTATATTGGCACCACTCAGCACAGCACTAATACATGCCTTACAGAACATAAGAGACATTGCTGTCTAGGTCAGACAGATAAATCAGATATTACTGAGCATGCCCTCATAGCTGAGCCAGAGCATAAGACTGGTTTTGAAGACACTGACTTATTAGCTTCAACATCTCATTATCATCCTTGCCTATGTGAGGCAATTGAATTTCATAAACACAGAAACAACTTTATAGGATGAAGCTCTGAAATTGCACTCAGCAAGGTATTCAGCCTTACAAAATACTAAGACAAAGAAACAATGCCAATCAATCAGTAACTAACACCCTGCTGGCCATACCCAGGAGCTCCAGGGTAGATCCAACTCCCATAACCAAGCCAACCAATCATAGCTCATTTCCACAGGCATTCCTACCATATATAACACTGTCAATTCCAGCAACGAGTCCTCCATTACTGCCTCATTTCCAAGAATATGATGTCCACTGCGTCATAGACAAAATATCTGGGAAAATGGAGAAAAATCACAGTGGATCAATGTCTTACAACTGGGAAGACTATGTTCACATAATCTTTCAGTAATACTAAAAATTTTACTTGATGCCGCTCATATTGGGTAATTGAAAAAAGGAAGATGAGTTTCTTTGAAAGGTAATCACTGTAAATGAAAGTTGGTTACACCATTTTAATGCTGAGAGCAAAAGCAAAGCTCATGTGGAAATCTCCATCACCAGAGGGGGAAGGGGGGAAGCAGTTATTTCTGCTGGGAAAGTTATGGACATCTCATTTTTCAGTAGTTATCTGCATGTTGGATCTGCTCTCATAACTATACTTTAAGAATAAGTATGATGGACACTAATGATACATGAGGTGAAATGGTGATTTGGGAAAGTATTTCTTTTTTATTAAAGGAACAAAGTATTCTAGGCCTAAGCTTAGGTTTACCTCCCTGGTATTTGCCATTTATGGGGACTGAGGAAAACCTGGAAAAAACCTGAATCAGAAAGGACAGTTCTGGCAGTAATTAAACCCCAGACCTGCTCACAGTTTGTGTCTTAATGACCTCGGCCAATTGTGTTGGTACTTAGAGATGTTCTGAAAATTCTGCAAGGTCACATCTCCCTGCAACAGTACTGCAATATTGTTTGACTGTGCATCACAAATGTTGCTGAATATCTTGTAAAAATCAATGGTATATATATTCCTTATTCTCCTAATAGTCCAGACAGAACTGCATGCAACTTTTTCTTTTCCCAACTTGAAGACTGTGGGAGGAATTTTCCATCATCAAAAGCAGTAATGAAGATGCTTCTAAAAGACCTATCCAAAATGGTTTTCAGCATGTCTTTGAAGATGCAGAAATGCTAGAACAAGTGCATTACATCCAACTGGGATTAATTTGAGAAAGACCATAAAAATTATGAAGATTAGTAAAGGTATAATGTCAGTAAAATGTAACCTTTATTGATCAGCCCTTGTACATTAACCTAAGGATGAAGGAGATAGTAATTGCTGGGGAAGGTTGTAAATCTCAAATTAGTAATCCAATCAGACCACAGTTGTCATATGCAAACTTCCTAATCATGGAAAAATCACCATGAAAGAGACAGGAATTGAACCGGAGACCCCTAGAGGAGAGATAGGAGTCGTGGGAACTGAGGTATCTGTTCTTGCAGATTAATGGTTTGGGTATTAATGGTTTTCAGCAATTAAAGTTAATTAGTGTCAATTTTTTCAACATCTGTTATAGAAAAATCTGGCAAACAGAGCTTGTTTTGCAATTGGATTAAATTGTACTCTTATATTTTTATTTTTCTCACTTTTTCTTCCGCTTTCTTTTGAAGCCATACACGCCATAGTAACTGCCACGGTGGCCGAGGTCGTTAAGGTGCGGACTCGTGAGCGGAAGGTCTGGGGTTCAAATCCACCAGGACCGTCCTCCCTGACTGAGGATTTTTCCAGGTTTTCTTCAGTCCTTATAAATGGCAAATGCCGGAGAGGTATCTAAACTTAGGCCTGGAACGTTTCCTTCCTTAAAAAAAATTGTTTCCCAATATATCATTTCTCATGTATCACCAGTGTTCACCGCCTGTTGTGTCTCAGTAGTAAAAACGAGTGCTAAACACTATTAAAAAAAAAAGCCATAGTTCATCTGTACGTATCATCTGAAGATTGGATAGATCATTCTAGTATTGTGTTATCTTTCTTATGTCTATATATCAACATAACCAAAATCATAGGCATGGTATTCAGAAATGGTGGAAAGCTAGGACTCCATGACAAGGAAATATACTGTGCTGGAGAATAACTAAAAGTAAAAAAAAACTTGCAAAAACCTGGGCATAACACTGCATCTATATGGAGAAACTTTCACAACACACCTCAAAGAAAGAACCATACATGCTCTATTGACCATGAACCTCCCATGCCTATCACTGGAAGCTGCCATGAGATTGTTCAGTTTAAAGATCACTATTGTCATCACTTATGGATTGACGCTGATAAGGAAATTCTTCAAAAAATGCAATGGATAAGCATTAAAAAAATGAAAGTGACTTTCCTAAAGAAAGTGCTATGTGCCTCGAGGACCACTGACTTGTATATTTAATGGCAAAGAAACGTTCTTTCTAAATGACCTGAGGCAACGATCTTAAACTGCCAGCAACAGCGGAATAGGCTTGAACAATCCAAAAGGGAAAGGAAAAAATGGCAGATATACAGCAAGATTTTTATGCTGCATATATAATTTTATATTGGGACTGGATCAAAGCCAACTATGAGTTGAGACATGCAGTGACATGGTTTTTATCACAAATTATGCATATAGTATTTCATGAACCCAACAGTGAATGTCTGCAAACTGTGTGGTGGAAAGTGTGGAAATAATCGCATTCAGTGGCGTAAAAAAAAAATCTTTTATTTACAAACAGCTTTCAGTATGGAAATCTTGTAAACCATAAAATCAAATTGAGAAAAATTACTTCTCTGCACATTTGTTTGCCTTTCTTCTTGTTTATATATTTCTTATGTACTATTTCAAACTTTCCTTTGATATTCTAATATATCAGGCACCTAGTTAATTATTTTTAAACACATTTTCCTCTAATTATATAATGAATAGTTTGCTATTTTATCTATTTATTTGGATTCCATAAGATTTATATCATCATCACTTTTCTGCTAGAATGTGGGACAGTCAAATTTCTTTATAAATTTAGTAAAAAAAAAATAAAGTTTCACAACAGTAGTATTCACACAACTTTGTGGAAGGTCAAGATTTCAACTATATATGAATATTTATAATTAAATATTAACTATTAAGTTTGCATTTTATAAAGAACCATATTTTTGTTTCTCCTTAAGTATTTGATAAAACTTCTGTTTCACTTTTGGGTTATCAACTTAAGAAATATGAGAAGATGTTTCCTATATAATTTAGTTAGTTCCTGGAGTATTCAGTGAGTTTGCAAAGCAGTCGCATAGACTTATGAACATAGAATTTGTCATTTACAATTACCACAGTACACTATTTCTTCACAGCATATTACATCAATGACTACCTTCCTCTAGCAATCAATGTAAATTTGTATATTGCATTCTAATATGCTCTCTACTAGCTACTACAGCTAGCTGGTCACTGGCAGATGGTTGAATAGGATGTGCAGTATTTTTTTTTAATAAAATTATGTAGCAACAAAAGCAGGATGCACTGTGAAATATGCATAGTGCCCAAACTTTATAATCCCGTAAGTTAAGCATTTTACATTGTTTGTTTAATTTAATTATTATAAATGCCAGATAAGATTCCTCTAATTTCTTTTGTATTTATGCAGCTGCAATTTTGGCACTTAAAAGGAAGAAGCGCTATGAAAAGCAGCTGCAGCAAATTGATGGCACACTATCAACAATTGAGATGCAAAGAGAAGCCTTGGAAGGGGCTAACACCAACACTGCTGTACTACAAACAATGAAGAGTGCAGCTGATGCCCTCAAAGCTGCCCATCAGCATATGTAAGTATTGCAGGGACTTAATTTGTAAAGAGGAAAGCAACATAAATTGAAGAAACCTATATTCTATGCTTTTCTGAATGCAGAGTGTTACTGTAATTGGCATTTATGATTTTTAGATGCAGGCCAGGAAAATCATTATAAAAAAATAAAGGATGAAATTTATGGCTTTACTGCACATAGAATGATTTATTTGTTTATATATTTTCTTTATGTGCTTAGATGTTTTCAAACAAGAAAATTGTATATCCAAAAGCTGAATTATTTTTATCAAAATATTTATTTGATATTAACATTACTTACTATTGTGACTACAATATATAGAATAATTCCTTGCGGGGAAAATGTTTACTTTGGTGGAGTGCAGGGGAAATAGATAACTTGCATCAGTCTTTGTCCTTCCTATTGGCTGAGATTGATTAATGAACATATCTACTACAGGGCTTTCATGTAAAAACTATCCCTTATGCAAGATGTTGATTCCTGGTGGCTGGTTATGTCGCACCGTTCACTGGCAATGGAATTTCCAAGCACCACAAGTGCAGAATAGTTTTTACATGAAAGTAGTTATGTTAATGACAAAGGTGATGTCAGTACTATGGCGACTCTAGTTTGTTAGCAATATTTAGCACTTAGGAGTTTAGAACTGTTCATCTTGAAGGCTGAATGGTAATAGCAAATATTAACATGTATTGTGATTAAATCTAGATATAAACAGCTCTTTGCCCAATCAGCAGTGCAGGCAGCATTTCTGTACTGCATGGTCTATACTGTAGCAATGTTCAAACACAAGCGCTGTAGCATCTCAGATGGCACCATTGTGTAAGCAGCACATTACTTTCAGGGCTGTTCTCATGATTTGAATCCAATAAAGGCCTTGCTCACTCCATTTTGCTATATTCTGGTGTTACTATGCCTTAGTTCATCAGCATTTTTTGTTGTTGTTATATAAGGAAAACAGGTATATCTTTTTTAGATTAAAAGTAAAACTACTTAAAATCATGTTAATACAATACTCTTGACTTTCCATTCCTAAAACTTTTAAAATTAAAACTGGGACATGTTTCGTTAGACCTTGCTCAAGTTGTCAACCATAGAATGAGTCTTTAAAGTTTTAAGAGTGGAATTAAAGTATGTTTTTAATGTGTTAACATGATTTTAGGTAGTTTTACTTTTAACCTACCTAAGATTTTATAATCGTTTCACTATGTGGATTCCTACATTCATCATTAATTGTAGGTACACCTTTGTTTTTTTCAATTGCAGACAACTATGTTATAATTTGCTTTCTTTGCAAGGTACAGTTTATACTGCTATATCTAACACAGAAGTGCACTAGAGCTTAGTTATTCACTTTGAACTTGATAACTGTTTTCTAATGCATTGCTACAAGTGTGCTGTTTGTTGACATGGCAAACTATGATTACCACTAAATTTTTGAGTTATCAAGTGCTGTTTATTTTAAATTTGTGAAGTGGGCTATTTTAACTAAAAGCAGCAAAATCAAAATGATAAGGTTCAAAAGTTCAAAACTTTAGCCTGGCTGAAGATGGGAACTAAATGTTCTCGAAACCAGTTCCAAACATTTATGAAAAGTAAGTGAAGCTTTAACAGTGTGTAGTTCAACTGAATCATACAATGATATCAATTAATATGATTAGCTTCACTGTGCAAGTTCCAATTTCATTTTAACACAATTTTATGTTAATTTTCAGTTCAGTTTAGGAATCCATAGTGAAATCACAAATGCAACCATGCATTTTATTACAGAAGTTTATATCAAAACTTCTAACTTGATGTTCCTGATGGTCAGTGCTCAACGCTGAAGCATACTGATTCTTGTGTTGTACTATATCTTTCTATTGGACTAATCTCAGAAATTTCTGATATTTCCATATACTAGAAGATTATGTTTTATGAAAACTAAAAGTTTTCAGAAGATAAAGTGGAGTATTCTTTTTGCTTCAGGAATGTGGATGATGTACATGACATGATGGATGACATAGCAGAGCAGCAGGACGTAGCAAAGGAAATATCAGAAGCTATATCAAATCCTGTAGCCTTCGGTAATGAGATTGATGAAGTAAGTAATAGTAATTTGAAATATTTGTGTTGCTGTATATTTTTTTCATTATGTCTATATCCTCTTTATTCATTTATGTTGTTCAGGATGAACTAGAGCGTGAACTTGAAGAGTTAGAGCAAGAAGAGCTGGACAAGGAGCTCCTTGGTGTTGGACCAACTGCTGATGAACTGCCCAGTGTACCAACCTCTGAGCTTGCCAAACCTACTCCAGCTGCCAGAACCAAAGCTAGTAAGTAAAGTTTTTCTTTATTTTTTATTTAGGTATAGGTGGTAATTCATGACCTTGCACATAACAGATTAGTTTACACACCTCACAGCAAAGAGGAATTCCAAAAAGAATGACAGCACTTCAGTAAGATGGCAGTAAACAAAGGTTTCAGAAAAACTGTAGAAAAACTGATCAAAAACACCAAAGACATAAAAGACACGTGTACCTTGGAAAAAAGAAAAGAAAAATAAAAACAAGTTTTCAAAAAAAGTTTGCTTAGGACCCTTTGGCAGACAATGAGTTTGGTAAACATTTTCAAAAAACACATTATCCTGGCTCCTCAGAACAAATAAGTTTAAGTAATTGAAGTCATAGTATGATTGAGTCAATCTAAGCACTCATATTGCTCCACTTGTCTATAAATTTAAAACCAGTTTCTTATAGTCAGCTGGAAAGTCAACTGCTGGATACTTTGTTATGCTGTGAGAATGTGTATTATGCTCTGGTGGAGGTGTAATGAAGTTTATTAATGGATATCATTGTATGATTAGTTGAACTACACACTCTTAAAGCTTCACTTACTTTTCATAAATGTATGGAACCGGTTTCGAGAACATTTTGTTCCCATCTTCTAAGGTTGAACCTTAGCATGGCTGAAGATGGGAACAAAATGTTCTCGAAACCGGTTCCATACATTTACGAAAAGTAAGTGAAGCTTTAAGAGTGTGTAGTTCAACTAATCATACAATGATATCCATTAATATGATTGGCTTCACTGTGTTAAGTTCCAATTTTACATTTAAGTAATGAAGTTTGTTTATCCCCGAAAGTGTCAAAGTTCATTGAATTGTATTTTTAAATGTAGATTTTTTCACAAGTTGCTAACTATATTAGGTCCTTGTACTGATTTGAATAATTTGACTTTATTCAGTATGTCATGGTTTTCAGACCAGAAATGAAATGCTACTGCAGATTTCTCCATTTACTTGTACTTTGTTCCTGAAATGTTCTTTTAACCGTGTACCTATGTTTCTCTTTGTTTTTCCAATGTAGATTTTTTCACATTCTGCACAACTTATTTTGTAAATACCTACTTTTTTCTCCTGTTGAATACTGTCATTAACATTGTCTATCAGGAGATTTTTGACATTAAATCTGTTTACCAGGGCTAACCTGATATTAAAATTTGTCATTTTCAACATTATTTCCATTTGTGTTGCCCACTCTCCATAACCGTTTTTGTCTCACCTTCCCGATGTATTTTCCAAGATCTTTATATTTTCATTTGATTTTAAATTTAAAATTCTTCTGCCTCTTATTTCATTTGTAAGTTTTCCCACTTATGTAACAGGATCTATTCTGGTTGTTTAAATTCTAAAATACAATGCCAAGTACTATCTGCTTCTTCACACATTGGACACATCTTAATATATTAATTTCTTATTCCACTTAAAACAATTTGTTCCTGTTCTAAACCATGCCGGTCCTTTCCTCTCTGCCTTATTGCAGGTTTCAATGTACTTTAACTTCCCCAATCATTTTTAGTGTGCTATATAATTTCAGAGATTTTTTTGGCATTAAGATATTTCCTGTTTTTCAATATCCTCAATTCTTGTTTTTATCCCCAAAATCATTTACCCATTCTTTCCCCCTCATGCCATTTTGATCCCATGCCAAATTCTGGTAGAATATTACAGATTTTATATATCCAAGTTTCTCTTCCCCCTTTCTTGTGTTACCAAACCTATTTGATATTTTCCTCTTCTAGTCTCCCAATTGTATACCCATATTGCAGCAATCTTTCTATTACCTTGCTTTTATAGCCAATCTTCCTGGTTCCATAGAGCAACCTCATTAGGTATAGATCTAGGTAGACCAGGACAATTCGGTAAAGTAATCTATTCATCACATTTATCTCTTTCCATCTCATCTGGCCCTGAAATTTTTATTTCCCATATCATTCTGCTCTCCACTATTGAACTATGTACTCTCTCTAACCTTTTACTTGCATATTTGGTAATTTATTTACACAAAATCTGATTCACTCATAACCATTTTTCAATTTGCTGATGCTTTTCCTTTTTGATCGCTCCATTTCGTATTACTAGATAAACCCCCACGTAATCAATTTTCTTGACAACTTTGATTTCTATGCCTTCTCACCAGCATTTCTTCTGTTCCTTTTTTCATCATCGTAATATAAGATTTAGTTTTATTTATCTTGAGACCCCATTCTCTACAAAGTGTACCTATAGCCTCTAGTGATTGTTTTAATTCTGCTGTTGTTAAAGAACCTGTTACCAGGTCATCTGCAAAGAGCAGACCCGGTATCTCTGTTATTTATAGTTTGCAAATATGCACAAAATGTAACTAGATATATAGCAAAGAGTAATTGGACAAAAGAAAATTTAGAAATATCAAATACAAATAAATGGAAAAATCTGCAATAGGCACTCACCTCTGGTCATAAAGCTATAAAATAGATGCAAAATCAAATGTATTAAAATTGGCAAAAAACTATAGAACATTTGGAGAAAAAATGTTATGCACAAAAATAAACAATAAGCAGTAAATTTCTGAATTGCATTGAGAGATAATCTTCGGGGACTTAAACCAAGCAGAGAGAGAGAAGGTAGGGGAAAGAAGTAATAGTTGAAGAAACTAGCTGAGGATGAATGCAATTACAGTTGAAAGGTTTCCAGGAAATAAAATTCGGTCCAACCTCATAGTTAGCATTTTTTCAGGGACCTAACTTTTTCGTTCTTTCCTTTGTTTTTAACATCAAATGGGGGTTTATCTTAAATTAGGATTTTTTTTTATAAATCTTCATACATTTTTTATAAATCTTCATATGTATTAACAAGTTAATACCAAAATTACATCATTAATATGATAACAATAGCACATGTAAATACATTCCCTACACACTGCTGAGCAGTTACATAACTTTTTTAATGTCGTAAATACTATAATCCAAGATTACAATTTACTAACATTTACACTGCAATGTTAAAAAATCCACAAAATACATATTTACATGTTGACAGCAACACAAATACTTCGCCTATATGTATATACATTTACACAGCTTTTGCTGTGCCCCATTTTTTAAAATAAAGATGATAGTTTCCTTTTTAGCGCAATTGCATTAAGTTCAAAATGTCCTTCTTCAGCTGATTTACTCCCTGTATAACATAGTTGTTCTCTTTAAATAATGTGATAAATTTCCAAATAAGAGTAGTTTACTGAATGTTGGTGGTTTTATTTCTTCATTCTTTTTGTCAATCTGCTTCATTTGAGAGAAAGAGTTTCTCTATTTGCCATTATAATAATAAACTATATTGAAGCTATCTCTGACTTAACTGAAACAACATGCATGAGCAAGCTTCAGCTAAGCCAATAATTCATGCTACACTATGAGCCACTGAACACTATCGTTAATTGATGCTGTTACACTAAAAATCAAATAAAGCCAGCATATGTGGAAGTGAACTGGTATTGGTTTAAGCGATGTAATATTGCCATTCTTAACTTTGATTGGTCTGTGACCTTTTGAGAACATTCATGCACTCAGCTAAGATTGGATGTATTCATCTGCTATTACCTTGTGCTATATGCTGGTTTTACACTAGTGCAAATTAATGCTAAACTGAATGCGAATTAACATTGCTCTTATGAAATCATTTTTGGGGTTCAGAATTTATGGTGTGAAACACAGGTATATGCAAAATCAGGGTACTGTAGAGCGAAGTTCCAGCTTTCAAAATTGAACCAAACATGATAATTTAAAAGTCTGAATGTGACATAGCTTTTAGAAAGTGGAAATTATGTAGACTTTCCATTTTAAAAGTCATGTAATTTGATAGTACTGCAAAAAGTTAGGTAAAGGTTTAGAAAAATATTTGGAATTTGAAAATTATGCTAGAAGGAAGTGCTAAAAGGAAATATCACAAGCATGATGCACAATAGATCTGATAGCGTGCTACCTTAGAGTTTTACTAGACAGCTTGGTGCAGATGACATAATAATAAATAATAATTTTAATTATCCTTCCTTAATGTTTCAATCATTGCTGCTAGTACTAAAACTGCTAATGGGCCCTGAGAATTGCTCTCTGTTACAGTCTATCAGTAATGCCAACTTATTATCTAGCAGATTCTTAACTGATTATTTACTCCCCTAAAGTCCTAACATTGTCACTCCTTATATTTGAAAGTTCACATTGATGCATTGAGAATGGAATTGCATTTTTTGAAATTTGGATTTACCAGTATCTTACTGAGCTCTCCCTCTTTCGAAGTAATCCTCCCCACTATTGATACACCTCTCCCATAAGTGTTTGAACTTCTGAAAGCAGCACTGATATATGTTTTTTGATTTGTTGTATGTTTTTTCTGAAAAGTTTGTTTTATATCTTCAACTGAATCAAAATTTTGTCCTTTCAAACTTTGGAAATAAAATCCACAGATCAGGAGAGAATGGAGAATGTGAAAGAACTGTAATATTATTTTTCACACAAAAGCCACGAACAAGCAATGATGAATGATTAATTGATATCATTGTATGATTCAGTTGAACTACACACTCTTAAAGCTTCACTTACTTTTCATAAATGTATGGAACTGGTTTCGAGAACATTTTGTTCCCATCTTCAGCCATGCTAAAGTTCAACTGTCGGATCATTCGTTGAGCTGTGGGAATGTATATTCTGCTCTGGTGGCGGTGTGATAAACTTGTAGTTTATGTTTTCATCCCCGACAATGTCGAAGCTCATTATGCTGTCTTTGTATTTGTAGATGTAGATTTTCTCCCAGGTTGCCAATTCCGTAGGTCCTTGTACTGATTTTAATAATTTTGTTTTATTTATTATGTCGTGATTTTGTGTCCAAAAATGATATGCTACTGCTGATTTCTCTATTTGCTTGTACTTTATGTTCCTGAAATGTTCCTTTAACCGTGTGCATATGTTTCTCTTTGGCACACGGTTCTCTTTGGAACATGGTTAAAGGAACATTTCAGGAACATAAAGTACAAGCAGATAGAGAAATCAGCAGTAGCATATCATTTTTGGACACAAAATCACGACATAATAAATAAAACAAAATTATTAAAATCAGTACAAGGACCTACAGAATTAGCAACCTGGGAGAAAATCTACATCTACAAATACAAAGACAGCATAATGAACTTCGACATTGTCGGGGATGAAAACATAAACTACAAGTTTATCACACCGCCACCAGAGCAGAATATACATTCCCACAGCTCAACGAATGATTCGACAGTTGAACTTTAGCATGGCTGAAGATGGGAACAAAATGTTCTCGAAACCGGTTCCATACATTTATGAAAAGTAAGTGAAGCTTTAAGAGTGTGTAGTTCAACTGAATCATACAATGATATCAATTAATATGATTGGCTTCACTGTGCAAGTTCCAATTTACATTTAAGTAATGATGAATGAGTTGGTGCATTATCATGGAGCAGGATCTGTGTATTGTCTCTCCACAGTTCAGGCCTTTTCATTTTCACATTTTCTCAGACATGTCTGAGGACATTGTGGTAATATCAGCAATTCACAGTTTTACCCTGTTATTCATGGTGATAACAACCAGAATATGAAAGAAAACTGTCAACAGCATTTTGACATTTGACGAACCTGATGAGCACTTTTAGGGCTTGGTGAAGATTTTTCAAATCTATTATGATGATTGGTATTTTGTATCAACATCGTAACCATAGATCCATGTTTCATCACCAGTGGTTATTCTATTCATAAAAGTTGCATCCTTATTAATACGATCCAAGAGCTCCTGACAGTGCAACACAGTTGTCTTTCTGTTCTTGTCTACAGCCAAGGATAAATTTTACTGCAAAATGATGCATACCAAGCTTTTCTCTTAGGATTTCATGGCACGATCCCACAGAAAAGTTACAGTCTTTAGCAATTTCATAAATAGTCAGGTGCCTATTTTATGAATGACCTCATTAACCCATTCAAGTCATATGACAAGCATGATTGCAAAGAATTTTAGGGCCTTTAAATCACATACAAGCTGTGTCTGCCTTTTTTTTCCATAGAGACACATACAGTATTGTTATTTGACCAGAGAATTTTTTAAATAGTATTTAACTTCCATTTTTGCTACTGAGGCACCACAGGCAGTACCAGAGATATTACTTATACTAACATTGAAAAAAAGAAACAAGCGATGTCCACAATCCTCATCTGTCATCAGTTTCTGTTAAGTCATGAATAAGAAAGATTGGTTACTTTTTCAACAATATTTAGCCTGGCAATTTTATTGTGGACAGTAAGAAATATGGTCAGCCAACAAACTATAATATGAGTAATCAAGGCACAATGAAGATGTTCATTTTCTATCCTCCAAACATAAAACAACTATCCTAAAGCATAGGGAGGTTCCAAAGGATGAAAGGACAAACACCATGGAAAGAGATAGCAAATCCATCATATCAGAAAGGGATGCATGGGGTGGATTTACAAGATCAAGTCATGGGTCTGTATCCTATCTTTCATCAGAATGGCAAGGGGTATAAAAAACATTTATCCATCGTTTGTTCAGTGCATACATTGTTCTTTACAAGCTCATAGAGAGAAAATAAAAAACTTCAGTGTGCGACATATGCTCTAGTTTGGAGCAATGCCTGAGTACTCCATTCAAGGTCGACCTACCAGTTCTAGCCTTTGCATCTGCAAGGCAAAGTTTAGCTCATTTTCTGATGCATATCCCACTTATAGATAAAAACAAAACGTAACTGAAAAATATATGAAAGGCTACAACAGGGGGAAAACTTGATAACTATATTTCTATTTGTTTTCCTTATGTAAATTTTCTTACAATCCTGGCAATATATCAGGTAAATCCCCGACCTTTTTCTCCTTAAGCAAGAAATGTAGATTTTTTTTAAATAGATTTTTAACAGTGTATCGGTTTTGGGGTGCTAAGATAATATAAGTGAAAATCTTTTGAATCTTATCTTTGGCTCCTGGATAGTAATGGAATTTTTAAAATCTTCTAGTCTCTGGTATACCATATATGATCAATTCAATTCTTTTTTGTTTTTAAAATTTTCTAATTTTTTGCTGATCATCTCTTTGCTGAATCAGTGATTTTGCAGGTTCTAGTATGTGCAGAATACATTATATATTTTTTTATTCAAAGGTATGTTTACTAGCACGTGTTATGCTGTTGAATGCTGCTTCTTTATCTGATCTAGGATTGAAGCTATAGGTTTTGTCTGTGTGCTTTTCCTGTAAATGCTGAATGTAGTTTGTTATTACATTTAATTATCTTCAGATATAAAAGTGGCAATATATTTTGAGTTTTGGTTTTGACTGTGAGTTTTAATCATAGGTTCTTACAAGTTTAAAAGTTTTAAGACATTTTCTACATTTTTTTTGTTTTGTTTATTATGATGAATGCATTACATATTGGTACCAGACTTTAAAGATGTGAAGGAAAGCCTTTGTGGTGTTTATTTCAAAGTAACTCATATTAAAATTAAATAAAACAGATTTCTGGAGGAAAAATTCCAGAATTTACAGATTAATTGTTGGAATTGTGAAAAAATTGGCAGAGGAAAAACGAAAAAATGTATAGGTATCAGATTTAAAGAACATTAAAAATTGGCAAATAGAAAAATCAGCAGTGATAGCACATTTTTGGAACTAAAACCATTAGATAGGAAAAAAAAAAAAGATCAAATAATTAAAGATGGTTGAAAAACCAAAAGAAAAGGATTAACATAAAACTAATGAGCAACATTTAATGAATCCCACAAGCAGAAAGCTCATATATTCAAGTTCATTGTAAGATGACCAGAGTCAACTCCAACAGTCATATACAAGCTGAGGCTGTAGACAAAGTTCTGCAAACTATGTGTTATTACATCTTGAGTAAGTGAAGAGTGTTTTTTCAAATAGTTCAAATCTCAAGAGATAAATTGATAGGGTTGGTTTGGTGAGACTTGGTTTTTTTAATAGGACATGTTTTGCGAACATTCTCTCCCATCATTAGCAGAAGACCAACTGGTAGAAGCATTATACTCTGTAGGCTGTTGGAGAAATTTATTGAATATATCCAATAATAGTGTCTGCAAGTTAATGGTGCCATTTTTTATGAACTTCAAGAAACCATCCTGGATATATTTGATAATTTTTTCTGATTGCTTACATGCTTCTACCAGTTGGTCTTCAGCTAATGATGGGAGCAAATGTTCCCAAAACATGCCCAATTAAAAAAACTAATTCTATAATAATATTATTTTACCACTTCACTGTTAATAGCTTCAAGAGTATAAGATCATCTCAAGATATTGTGTTCTTTACTGTGTTAGATTCTAAATTTAATTAATATTGAAAAACCGTACAGCTGATGAAGGGTATTCAGGTCTTTCAGAAGTTTGGCAAAGGGAGATAAATATTGCAGGATTAGTTTGATGGATGTAACAGTATGCTGGTTCTAGAATTAATAATTTCTCAGATGTAGATAAATATATAGATTAATTTCTCAGCATGGCATATGGCATCATTATAAATTTTAAAAGTATCTCCTTTTAAGGAGAAAATTTCTTAGAATACTGATATTTAGGAGCTTCAAAATATATGTTTAGAGGCATACAGTGATATTGAGTTTTTGTTTTTTCGGAAACTGATGCCTTAATAAATAAGTTCACATTCAGATTGTACACATCAAATGCATTATTTTATAGTAACTGATTAATAATTTAATATTATATTTTGCAGAACCTCGAGTGGATGACATGGATGAAGATATGAAGGAATTGGAGCAATGGGCATCATAAACTTTCATGTCAGCTATTGTATGATTATGAGTGAGAAGAATCAGGAAATAATATTATCTGGAAATTATTATATTGTTATATTCCTGGGAAATGAAGACAGTTCTTATAGAGGGCTTAATTTCTGACACTTAACATATTGCTACTTCACAATAAGATAAAATTTGGTAGAGTTGCATACATGCAGGCATATTTTGCTTACATTATTACTCACATTGAAGTCCTTCCAGAACAGTATAAAGAAACAGTTTTAATTGTGCTGTGTATTACGTAGTTTAAAATGCCTTATTTGAAGAGAGACTTGCAAAATAAGTAACTTCTCAAGAGCTATTGCTTGTTTTTATGTATAAATTATAGTTAGATGTGATAATTATGCTGAAATACTTTGTATGAAGGTGCAATCAGCAGAGGGCCTTGAGAGTTTCTTTTGAAGCAATGGGTAAAAATGCATTAAATGCATTATCTAAAGAAATGCAAAAGAAATGTCATAATTAAAGAAATATTTTCTAATGCAAAAATATAATAAGATATTAAAAGTAAACAGTTTTTAATGCCTGCTTGGTATGGTTTATGTGGTGTGTAACATTGTGAAGAAAAAAAATTGCAGGATTTTCTAGTTGAATGGTTAAAACAACAGTAATAGAACAGTTTCATAAATATGCAAATATGCCATACTAAGTGCTGCATTAACTCATGTAAAATGTAAATAAAACTGTTTTATTGAACTATCTACAAAATTTGCTTTTATATTTTACACTACTTCCTTATCAACTTACTCTTTGTTATAGAATTATTGCAATATTACTATGGTGTAGTCACCCCTTCATCTGTATTAAATAGAATGTAGCTCTAAAAATTGCTCAATATGTCAGTAGAGCAAGTTCTTGCCACAGTTGCCAGAAACCTGTATGTAAGAACACATTTAAATGCATACAGAAATGAAACTTTTTACCTAGTTAGTGTTAATTACTGATGCCCTTTAAAATAA
Organism: Metallyticus violacea; assembly: GCA_030762175.1. Lineage (NCBI taxonomy): Eukaryota > Metazoa > Arthropoda > Insecta > Mantodea > Metallyticidae > Metallyticus > Metallyticus violacea. Next base: position 41,165,170 of record CM060834.1, on the reverse strand, counting down.
TGAAATGGTCTTTCATTCCCATTCCCGTGAAAAATGCCTATCATTAATTTTTCTGATATTTTAAACCATTACACTATAGGATTTGTAGAGTCTTGGTTATTAATTTTTTTCCTTCATTTCTAATCTGAATATTTATAGTTGTTGAGTATTGTCCTGCAAGTATTGTGCTTCACAGAAAGTACATGATGAGCAAAAAGTTGCTTTCCTCAATAATATGAAACCTAAGAATATTGGGGAAAGCAACTTATCATACACCCTGTATAATAACGTTTTGTAACCAAATAAATTGCTTTTGGGCTTTGCGAGTTTTTCCTGGAGATCTAGAAATTGGCATGTTACCCTTTTGTGCAGTAGAAATAACTCTCATTTTCTTGATATTGTGAACACCACCTTTATCATAAACCTGAAAAGTTAGTTCATGAGTTTTTAGAAAAAGTATATTTTCTCTATATGTGTTTTTTTTGACCATGTATTATATAGTGCTTAGAAACTGAGAAATCACTTGCAATGCTTTCAATGCCTTTTTTCACATATACAGAGAAATTAAATAGTGAAATATGATGTATACAGTGCTGAATATAGGTAATGATTTTTAATATAATGTATATAAGATGGCAGTATACAAAGATTTTTTTCTAACCTCTGATAACAATCAGATAAAGGGCCATGTGAGGTATCAAATTGTAGATAATATAGTACTATCTAGTGACTGATCTGTTCAGTACACATCACTAAATAAACTATTCAATCAAGTTACTGTTTAGTAAAAACATCCAATACGATTGAAGCACCCATATATAACTTTATGTCTTAATTAACTTTCTTCTGAATAAAGGGCATTGTACAACCAAAATTCATCACTAAATGAGTAATGTTTATGGCAATAATTTTATGAGTGACAGCAGAGTGCAGAATGGCGTAGAAAATCTTTAGTAGATTAAAATTGAAACTACTTAAAATCATGTTAACACATTAAAAACACTCTCGACATTCCACTCTTAAAACTTTTAAAATTAAAACTGAGAAATGTTCCATGAGACTTGCTCACATTGTCAATCATAGAACAGCTGACAGTTCAAACTGTATAAGTGACTGTGGGTGCTCTGGTAGTCTGTTAATGAACTTAAACAAAAGTCTGCCTCTGGAATATCGAAATTCATGAATCTATGCTCATACTTCTTTATAAACATTTTTTCCCATATATTGAGCTCCTTTGGGTGTTGAATTGCTTTTAACAATGTGATGTCCTTCTCTATTACAAAATGTGCTGCCACCGCTGATTTTTCTATCTGTTTGTGTGTGATATTTCTAACAATACATCACCACCTTAGCACCTATAAATATGTACAGTGTTGGCAAATTGTTGAAACTAAATAAAACAGACCCCAGACCTAAAGAAGAAAATTCTGGCATATATAAGATTAATTGTAGAGACTGTAATAAGGTGTACATGCAAGACGAAAAGAAATTTGGGTATCAAATTGAAAGAACATTGGAGAAAAAACACAAACGGATAGAAAAATCTGCAGTGGCAGCACATATTTGGAATGAACACCATGAAATAAGGAAGGACGTCACATTGTTAAAAGCAATTCAACAACCAAAGAAACTCAATATATGGGGAAAAAATTTATAAAGAAGTATGAGCATGGACTCTTGAATTTCGATATCCTAGAGGCAGACACATTTTGTTTAAGTTCATTAACAGACCATCAGAGCACCCACAGTCACTTACACCTCCAACATAGTTTGAGCCGTCAGTCATTCTATGGTTGACATGTGAACAAGGTCTCACTAAACATTTCCCAGTTTTATTTATAGAAGTTTTAGGAGTGGAATGTCAAGATGTTTTTGATGTGTTAACATGATTTTAAGTAATTTTACTTTTAATCCATCTAAGATTTTATGATCGTTTTACTGTGCGGATTCCTATATTCATCATTAATGGTGCAGAAAGTTTGTAAAGGATGTGATAACGTCCATGATAGCAGTCAAGGCAGAAAGTTGATAGCGGATAAAAGATAATGAAGATAAGCAAGGGCTTCATGAAAAGCATAGATTCATAATTTCTAAGGGCCAATTGCAGAAACTGTAATCAGAAAATGTTTTATGTTAAACAACTGAACTCTTAAATATAGCTGATACATTGTAAAGACAATGTTTAGTAATAGACACTGGCTAAAGCCAATGATTAAACACTGCCAAAAACACGGTTAATCTCAATTTTGTGTACTATAGTGCACAACAGTGAGGTGTATTCAGTGGAATGCAGTAGGTATATTGGTATATTATAGTAATTCCTTATTTAGTGCTAAGTGGTTGCAAAGTTTTGGATGTGTACATATTGCAACCCTGGTCATTATTACCATAGCAAATCCTAATAAATCAACATAAAAAATATTGGAGACAGTTAAAGAAATATTTATAACTAATTTAACAGCATCCTCTTCATTGTCATCTTTTCCTTGATCATAATAATATTTTGAGATATATCAAGAAGCAAATTTTATAGCACACTTTCATTTCTCAAAGGGTGCAACATTAGACATTTACTTGAGCTTGACATAAAAGGTTGTCCATTACATTGCAGCTTCTGACATTACAGTTCTTGCCAACCAATGTATTTTATATTTTAATATCATGAATATTAACACATCAACCAGAACACACAATCATGTTCCGACTCCCATCAGCAGTTTAAGGAGGACTAATCACCTTCCCTGTCAATGACGAGCTTCCTTTAATTAAATATGATTTCATTGTCCTTTTTGATAAGCATTACTTTTGAGTATAAACTCATTATAGATGAATATTTGTTATGCTGTGGAACATTATTTCATTGTATTATTTGTTTTTATTATTTTTTCTAGGTGTAATTTCCTTAGAGTAGAAGGTATCATTGACTGCACTCACAGAATAAACTGTCCCAATCTTCAGAGGGCTGTCATTTACATAAATCGGCAGGTTTTCTGTTAACTTCAAAGTAAATAAAGAAGTGTCATTAAAAATCATTTGTTGCTTTGCCATTGCTCTTAACATGCAAGTCTAATGAGTAGTGTGAATTTCCATACTTAAATATTGAACAATATGAAATACAATAATTTTCATTTCATTGCAAGTGATATGTGATGTAAAGATGAAAATTAGGATCTTTGTTGCTTTTTGCCTCTACTCATGAAAGAATCTGTTATTTTTCTTCTGCTCAAACATATTACATTCCACAACATTGTAGCATTTCACATTATCGAATAAGAGAATTATTTCTTCAATTTAGGAATTGCATATGCATTTAGCCATTATGCCTTAGCAAATAACCTTGTAAACAAACATTTGGTGTGTGCCTGCATTAATGAAGACTTTCTGTTGGTGGCAGTCAGCAAAAACTCTCTAACGAAAGATACTCCATACCTCCCAGCTGATGTTCAAAATTAAAAGGTATCTTGCTAAACATTGGCAGAATGTTTCAACAATAGAAATTCATACTTAAATGTTATTTAGGTAGACAGCATCTAATGTTTAAAATGCGTCATCTTTCCTGCATTCAGCCTGTCTGCTGCCTTTTCTTAAATTTCATGGTCAGCTGTGTACAGCAATGCAATTCTGAAGCTCAGCTACAGCAAAACTTTTGCACAGCGGTTTACCAAAAGAATCTATAACCACAAATCTTACCAAATAAATGCAGCCTTGGAGTTTTTGTGATACCACCAGGAAGGGGTTGATTTCGTGGACAAGATTGTGATGGAAGATGGGCATGCTTCCAAAATATCAAGATGCAAAAGCAGTCCAAACAGTGAAAAGTAAAGTTCAAATCAATATTTTCCAAATGTAAATACATAACTACTGTGTTTTGGAACTGAAGATATGCTTAGTTAATTTAGTTAATATAGATGACTACAGCAAGACTCTTCAGTGGCTATGAAGAGCAATACAGGACCAAAGAAGAGTGAAGCTGTCAGTGGATGTTGTTCTCCATAACATTCATTCTCATTCAAAACTAAGGATGCAGTAACTCCTCCAGATTTTCAAATAGGAACAGTTCCTACAATTGCCATTTAGCCCAGGTTTTGCACCACCCTATTTTCATTTTTTACCAAATGTAGATTATGGTTAGAACACAGCAACTTAACAGTGATAAGGAGCTGAAGGCCCAATGTAAATGGTTGACTAAAACAAGGCAGCTGCTTTTATTGAGGATGGCATAGAAAAACTTCTGCTATAGTATGACAAGTGTTTTAGTCAAAATGGCATTATATAGAAAAGTAAGGTGTTTTTACATTTCTATACAATAAATTTTCATAACCTCTGCTAATATAAATTGAGATTGAATACATATATTCACAGTATATCTGAAACCACTGCTTTGAAATGGAAATGAATGTATCCGAATCTGTTTAGAACTTAATCATCAGCTGCTGTTGCTGGAATAGTGATTATATTTAGGTAAGCTTTCAAAAGTGATGTAATTTTAAAGTTAATTAAATGGCATACTACATTTCACATAAATGAAGACTAATGATCATGACTACAAAATAAAACACTTTTTAAGTATAATAATTACAATTACATTTTTGAATACCAAAAGAATTCCATGTTTGTTTTATTTTTTAATGACAAGTATTTAACTTATTTAATTGGTTTATTTACGAACCTCTTTAAAATCTCTGGTCATCAGCATTCATTTACTTCAGGGCATGAAACTGCCAATAAATTTTGCTCAGAGGCCTCTTCTTTCAGGCTTGAGGTTCTTTTACGTGCCATAAATCTATAACAGGGGCCCAAAGCTTTATTCCCTTCCAAAAGAAACCATACTTAGGATTTTTACGTCTGAAAAAAAAAAATCCATCGATCGCAATCTTGGGTCTATGAGGGAAGTTACCACTACCACCAGGACCAACTAAATGGCAAGTAGCAAGATGTACCATAGTCAGCAACATGGAGTGAAAACAATTTGGCACAGCCTTCAACATAACTCATGTTCATTTTTTTTCATTAACTTGTACAATATAATTACAACAGAAATGCATTTAGATGGTGATAGAAGAACTTCCAGAAACTTTATTTTGATTTTGCAAGTTACATTGAGTAATTTCATTCATTTGTAAATTCCAACAAATTATTGCTCTGTACAGCTAATTTCAAATAATCAACATCTAGTTCATGATATTATTCAGAGTGTTTCTTCAGGTGTTAGCCGTAAATATTGCCTTAATAGGCTGAAATTGAGATGTGACACATGTAAGGCAGTAGTTCACAGTTTTAGTTATATCTTTATTCATTTTTAATGTAAAGTAAAATATTAAGAATGCTCTATTTTAATGAAGTTATATATATATCGGTGTATGTATATGTGTGTGCGTGCGCTCATGAGTCAAAAAATTTATACATGCTTTCACAGTAGATATCTATTTAATATGTTTCAAAGTTGGACTGAAAAACAACAGTAATGTGTAGTATGATGTTCTGTAAACAGATGTGACTCACATACATTATGACAGCATTACTACATAACAGGTAAATCAACAATGAACAAATAAAGCCAAGATGTTGCTGTTCTGTAAACAAATGTGAGTCACATTACGTTATGCGAGCGTTGCTGCAACAAAATGGAGTAAAGATTATCTTCTGAACGGCAGAAAGCAACTTTGAAGTGGTATTGGAAAACTGAGAATGTTGCTAAAGTTCAAAGGCAAAGGAGACCTGTGTAAAGAACAGAACTGCCAACACGAGTAACAATTGCAATCAATCGAGACAAATTTGAGACTCATGGTACCATATGCAATGTTCACAAGGGCAAATCTGGGAGACCTTGCACAGCAATAAGCCCCACGCATTGGATCCAAGGCAATGGATAGGATGAAGTCTGATTGAGTTCTCGCCGCATTCTCCTGATCTAACTCCATTGGAACTCTTAAGGGTATTGTATAACATAGAAAACCAGTTATTCTGGCAGCACTTCGGATAGAAATTGAAACAGCATGTGCTGTAGTCGCTGAGGACCCTTTTGCAAACATTGCATTGCTGAATTGGTAGTTCAACATACTCAAAAGTGTAACGACACCGATGGTGGGCATTTTGAGCAACTGTTGTAACTGTAAAAGTCTAAAATGATTAGTGCTCATCATAGTGTGAATTCAGTTTTGTTATGTTAACACAATTTTTTCTTTTTTTGGCACCCTCTTTGTGTGTGTGTATTACACACACACATATACATATACATATACACATATGTGTATGTTAGTAAGATCTGCTCAGAGAGATAAAAATACAAAAACATATTTTCAAAGTACTGTTATCATTAAAGGAATAGTATTTTAAATTAGAGCATGAGCTGGTCTTTTTCTGAGATCCATTGCTACTTATTACTCCCATCACCACCCTTTGTCTTTTTGTTCATCTTCATCATACCAATGCAGGTGGCTGAGGTCTTTAAGGTACAGACTAATGAATTGAAGTCTAGGGCTTGATTCTTGCCAGAAGTTTTTTCAGGTTTTCCTTTCAACATCACTGCACCACTGGAATGCTTCCTCCCTAACAAGGTTCTTTTACCAGCTCATAGCTTATCATTTCATCTCATATATCACCCCCAAATGTTCACCTCCTATGATGCCTCAGTGGTGAAAATGGGTATTAAACACAATTAAAAAATATCACCATCTCTACTCTGCTCTAAGATATGCGTGTAGAAAGTGGAATATAACTGCACTGTGCTACTAATACATGGAACTACAATGTGAGCCACAAAGTGAATTATCATTATAATAAAGTTTTGCAATACATTTGTAGGTTGAATATTATTAATCACATTAACATTGTGGTTAATATAAGATTTATGTAACTTTGAACATTTCAATAAATACCTAATTGGTTTAGTATTATAGATTATAACAGCTACAATACATTTCCTTCAGAAGTGGGCACAATGTGTCTTCCTGTAATGCACACTTTCTTCATCATTCATTGTTACATAAAAATCATAGCTTACTTTCAGACCAGCTAAAACACAAGAAACTTCAGACAATGACAGATTCCTGGCAATATGGTAAGTATTATTCATGGCCACTGCCTATTAGACAGTGCACACATTTTGATATGAGACTCAAATCTGTGATTCTCAGTTTACCAATTGTGTGTATAAGGCCACCAAGAATAACATAAATCCCTATAATGTTAAACTTTTTAATCTTACCAATTTACAGTTCTTTGAGTTTAAAAGCTTGCCTTCTTTACAGTGGATCAATAATTTAGATATAGCCATTGGGAATAAAAATGGTTAAAAAAAATATTTAATGTTTAATAATAATATTCTTGTTATTTTAAAGAAAGTAATGTAATGAAATATTTGATTAATGAATGATTAACAAACTCTTTGTTTATGAACTTTATACACTTGTGCCACTTTATATTATATAATATGCAGTTATAATAAATAAATAAAAATACCAGTGATTTGTTCACATGAATTAATCAATAATGTTAATAAATACATAGGTAATACTTTTTCATACTTGAAAAAATGGTATATACACATATATAAGTATTTGATGGAATCAGTTTTGAAATATCATAAATTTATTCTTAATTAGCTAGTGAGTCAATTTAATACTGTTATGCTCCACTTACCACTGAGTTACGCAGAACATGTTTCACAGGCTTTTGCCCACATCATCAGCTGCAAGTCGAGTTTACTGTATTAGTTCCAACATAAAATTAATTTTAAATTTAATCATTTTTTTTAATAGTGTTTGATGCCTGTTTTTACTACTGAGGCACCACAGGCGGTGGACATTGATGATACATGAAATGAAATGATCTATTGCAAAAGGATATTTTTTTAGGAAGGAAGCGTTCTGGGCCTAAATTTTAGGGTATCTCCCCGGCATTTGCCAGTTATGAGGACTAAGGAAAACCTGGAAAAATTCTCAGTCAGGGAGGACGGTCCTGATGGGATTCGAACCCCAGACCTCCCACTCATGAGTCTGCACCTTAATGACCTCAGCCACCCGTGGCGGTAAAAATTTAATCATAAATTTATCTTCTTATAAATGATAATTTTTAGAATTACACATTTTAATAAGAGTAAATGTACCAATTTTTATTTTTTGAATTATTTTTTGTGCAATATGTCAGTTAACTTTGCAATATTTATTTAAGTATTATCTCTTCAGTACATCAATTAAGGTCCTCAGAACACCTAATTCAGCTCTTCTCTTGCCATTAAATGCATACTAAAACTTGAACTTTGTTTATTGTGGGATGATTCACTCTGTTGTAGGTGTAAATACATTATATACTATCTTTTAGAATAATGTTTTACAAATGCTAAATTCATAGGACAGGAAAATCCTTGGCTTCTTTGGGTATTATAGGTGAATGTTTTGTAGAAAAATTTACTTATACTTAGGATTTTTGTCAATAGCATGCATAGATCTAACTTCCACAGTGGAAAGTTAGAACATTTGCAAAATTGAAACAAATCAGTGCATTAGGTACCTAAAATTCATATTAATTGTTGTGTGTGCACTGTTGATAGTCACACACAAATCTATGCATTGGTAAATTCTGTGAGCTGTTAAAAACATGCTGTAAATAGTAATCATACAGGGCTGATATAAGCTTTGGCATTGAAGTTAGCTTTCAGTTTTATTGAATCATTGGCACCTGCAGTGCCAGTTGTGAACATACATAATTGTGGGATTATGGCATCCTTATTTGATTTCGTAATATGAAGGGGACATATTTAAAAACTGCATACCTTTACAGAGTAAACCAATAAAGTTCAGATCATACACTGACAACCTCACTTTCATGAATGCAATAGCTGAAAATTTCCATGTTGTAATTGAAGCATGTTCTTTAAATTTTTACTGAATAGTTGACTTTCGCTCCTTTACAGTTGTTTTCTTTCTTAGAATTGATCAAAATAAATGCCTTTTATTAGCAATATGTCCATGGTTTCAAGTTTAACTACAGTTTATTTATTTATTTTTCATACATGTATTCCTTTCAAGCTTATAGTATAGATGCAACTAGGCTACCATTATATCTTAATTTAATTTATATAGCTCCTCTTTCCTGTCCTATTTATGGACTAAATCAAAACATGCTTCAGTGACTCATTGTTATGTAAGAAAATAAAAACTGAATGACTGTTTATAAGCTCCTCCCAAGTGTGTGGCACACAATATAGCCTGTCAGAGACTCAGAACTGTATATGGCATCTTTTATGAAACTAATAGAGTTGTAAAATCTGATTTAGATTGCAAAATATAAAAACAATGTGGATCTTTGTATGAACAATATGTGTTATAGTAATTTAGGATTATCTATGTTCGGAGCTGGCATATACTCATATCCAACAATTATCTACATAAGTTCATATAAGTTTATGTCAGTTCATATATTGTATGCAAAGGGAGATCCATGAATCTAAAGAGTTATTATTAAAAGTTATTATTAAACATTATCATATACATTATACTTATTTTACTTTGTTTATTAATGACGTAGAGAGGACCAGTTTGTGTTTGTAGAGTACAGGCATCGCCTGTTGCTATACACATAAATACAACAGCAGGGATCCTTCCGAAAGTGTTGCATAATACTGCTGGTTAATTTAGGATGGATAATTATAAGCTTAAAAATATATCTACAAAACTAAAAATACAGAAAAAGTGTCAATATAGGCTATAATGGGCTAAAATAAACCAAAAATATAAATAATAAAATAAAGGTATAAAATAGTCAGAACACCACAGTACAAATTTGATAAGCTATGATAGACTATTATACATAAATATTTAAATAAATCAAACTAAAGTTTGAGAGAAAACTAGAACTGGAGGAAACAGTTTAGGTGGCACAAATTATATAAATAAATGAAATTAAGTGTAACAGAAGCTCTAGCAAATGCAGCTTGAGTAAGCTAAGATAACAAATATTAACACATTTATTTACATATTTAATTCAATGACAGCTACAATTGATATAGATATCATATGTGAGCTTTTGGAATACAAATCTTAAAAAATAGTAAAATAGATACCAGTATCTGTATGAACACAAAATTAGAGGAAGTAATGTACTATATAATAATTCACAAAAATAAAAGAAGTTAATCAGGATAAATGAATTTAGTCATTAAAAATATAACATAGACATTTCCCAGAGTGCACTATTGAGAAGTAGAACTACATTGCACCTCAAAATATGAAAACAAAAGTACAACCTGGGTATTACAGAAAACTTCTTTTGCTGTGTTTACCCTCCTTTGTTTGTAGGACTTCTTGGGATTTATGCACCAATGCCCTGGTCAGTCACTTGTCATGGGAGCTATTTACTCTGGATGCACATAGAGTATATATACAGACTGGAGTGGATGGCAAATTCTATATTAGTAACCTCGATGACATCACAAACACAGAAGATGTAGACATACACAGATAGATGGAATGAAAATAAATTATGATATGGAAAAGAAGTACTAATCTGGAGTTGTCCTTTCTTAAAATGGAAAACCATAGTCAGCCTGAGCCAATCAGCTTTGTTACATGAAAACAAAAATATATAAATGAACCTAAGCTGTAAGTGAAGTTCAGAATAGGAAAGTAGTAGAGAGAGACACGATAGACAAATATAAATATAAAAATGTAATAATTTAGCTAAATTAAAGGCACAAGATGAGCTCAGAATAGGGGAGTGAGATATAAAGTGCATAAGATTCGTATGATATGCAAACATGAGCAGCAAGGGTTGAACACAGTGGAACAGTGTTCCCCACTCTCCAAAATTTAAATATTTCTGTGCTACACATGTTAGCAAGAGCTAAAATGAAATATATTCAGATGACTGTATTGCTTTAGTAGAGATGCAGGGATTTGTCCAAGTAAGCCTTAAAGCTAATAATGCTGTACCAACATCCTTAATTTGGAGAGTGATATCTCAGTGACTATTGCCATTTCGTTGAAATACAAGCTTCATAATCAGGAATTAATTATTTAACATAAAAGAAATAGCTGTTTTTGTGTTATGTAAATGTACACGATTTTATTTTGCAGGAAGCAACGTTTCGTCTTCCTGATGAGGAGCAAACGAAAATGGCATATGAATCGAAAACTTTCACTACCTATTGTACGGCACATGTAATACGTCAGCGACCATTGCCAAACAATTCAGCGGCGGATCTAAGCTTCTTCATGCTTCAACAGAGTCAACGGTAAGTATTGCTACTTTGTTTGAGTTGGGTTATCACAACTTATAATTTCTGGGGATAAATGGTTTAAATTTTGCTTAAAGATGTCTTTTATAGTTTGAAATGCTTTATGGGAGTATGAGAGGCCAGGTTAAGTTCTTGGATGGAGCTGTAAAATAATCGGATTTGAAGCCGACCCGTTGGTTAGGAAATTGCGCCTATAAACTTAGTCACACATGCACGAAGTTAATGCGTTAGTAGAGTAATAAATTAATAACAAATATAAATTTTACATGCACCACTATACAGTGTGTCCCAGAAACCCATATACCCTTATACGTATATGTTAATTTAATGAATTTAATAAGAATTAATGTAGTAATTTAGTAATGAACTTATGGCTAGTTGTCCAATCGACCCACATGTGCCCCTCCTATGCGTCTCCAAGTTCTTTGTGACATTTTTGCCAAAACTGTAGGTGCGATCGTACCGAAGGCATCCCTTAGTGCTTGTTCAAGTTCAGTTGGTTCCGTAGCAACGTGCGGCAACCTTCATTTTGCTATTACCCCACGAGTTATTAAGTGACATCAGGTCAGGGCTACGTGAAAGCCCTGGAAATGTTGGGGACCCATGTCCAATCCAGAGCCCAGAGAATTTATCATTTAACAAATCACGAACGATAAGAGCGAAGTGTGCTGGAGTTCCGTCTTAGTCCTCTGTCTTCCAGTTGGGGTATGAGCCAAGTTGTCAGCATTCATAGGCCCTCAAAAAATACAACCCAAACAGATGTTGTGATGTCATTACTGCCCACATCATAAAATGTGATGGGTTGTGTTCAAGATCTGAAGTGAAGTGAGGATAAAAAAAAAAAAAAAAAAAAAAAAAAATCGGTGCTGCGATATATGGCACACTCATCTGTGAATATAACCTTGGATCTAGATATGTTGGTTTGGAATGTAGCTAGAAGAGGCCGACATGCATCAAGACGCTTGTTCATATCTTCGTCAGACAGCTCATTGATGAAGGTCGGGCGATATGGCCTCACATTTTATAAAAAACACAAATAAATTTTTATTTATTTCCTCAATGCTGTTTTTCCCATTGGACTGGCCATTCTGACCTTGGACTTTTTCGTGGTTTCTCCTGATCACATAACAGAATACTGTGATGGATATTTACATTCCACAAATTTTCAACTCTTCAATTTCATATTTCATTCCGTTGGTTCTATAACAGGGTTGAAAGTGTCAGGGTGAAGTGGACTGGTGCGGTGTGATGGTGACTTGCGTTAGGAAGGCTTCTGCCTCGGCGTCTGGAATGTGAGTGTACCAACTGAAGGAATCGCACAATTCGATCACACCATCCATACATCCATCCGTCCATCCATCCATCCATCCATCCATCCATCCATCCAACTTGTTTGGAATTATGCTGTAAGCTTCTAGAAGATTGTACATCGTTCATATTGATAAGGAAGAAGAAAGGAGCAAGGAGGAACAACGAAGAGTAGGAGTGGGAAAAGGAGAGTGTTGTCCCACCAATATGTCTACTATGCAGTTTGATTAGATCCTTTAAGTCAGCAATCATGTTATTACCTACCCAACAATTTGACTATACCAAATATCCGTGTTTTATTCATGAGTGGAGACCGTCACTGGATTCAAAAAGAGTTGCCACCTCAGGCACTTGACTGATGGTTTCAAGAACGTTGTACATGAAACCCTCATCTCCTCCATATGCGATTCTACCATCTCAGCATTAATGAAACAGTATACCAAGGATTTAAAAAAGATGGTGGCTGTTTTCAATATGTTTGTGACAAGTTTCTACCTCTCTCAGAAGCAAAATTGAATGAAAGCACATTTAATGGTCCATATATCATGTTTGATAGTGCATTTGAATCTACGATAGTCACAAAAGAGAATACAGCAAGGCAAGCCTATACAGAAGTCATAGCAAAATATCTAGGCGACAACAGGTCCTTAGATTATAAAGATATTGTGAGCAAAACGATAGACGTATTCAAAGAACGTGGTTGCAAAATTAGTCTGAAAATGCACGTTTCACTCACACTTTGACTATTTCGTCTAAAACCTGAGAAGAAGGAAGTGAAATGTTTCGTAACTATTTAAAGGAGTTTGAGACAAGAGATCAGGGACGATGGGACATCAATAAACTTGCTGACTATTGTTGAATGCTCAAGCGAGAAAATCGTAAAAGGAAAGGCACAAGAGGAAATTTCACAATGATAAAGCGGCGATTTCAATAATGTACTTACAAAGGGATTGATTAAACCTCTTATTATTATCAGTTCAGCAACCAGAAGAAGGCAAGTGCGGGCTGAAGAGAGAGGAAGTTTTGAACTGTTTATGAGTGTATGTGGTTACCCATGCTCCCGCATGAATGAGGATCTCCTAGACTCAGTTCTTGCACACCCGCTGGACTTCTAACCATGGGTACCGCCACGGGTGGCCGAGATCATTAAGGCGCGGACTTGTAAGCGGAAGGTCTGGGGTTCGAATCCTACCAGGACCGTCCTCACTGATTGAAGTTTTTTTTTCCAGAATTTCCTCAGTCCTCATAAATGGCAAATGCCGGGTATCCTAAACTTAGGCCCTGGAATGCTTACTTCCTTTTAAAAACATCCTTTCCCAATTTACCATTTAAATTTATCATCAATGTCCACCGCCTGTGGTGCCTCAGTAGTTAAAACGGGCGTTAAACACTAATCAGTATTTTAACCATGGGTGAATATCTGACAACACTTTATTTTTATCGGCACTAGCATGCATGAACATAATAAGGAAGGTAGAAAATGTTTACATAGCACATTCCTCTCGTTTGCCTTCTTCTGATCACCAGACGTAATTATAGGTTACTGATAATACATCACAACAATTGAACAATATCGATATGATTAAATGGTGATATAAAGTTACCAAAATATAAAAACAATTGCATATCAAATTTGTGAACTGTATGGATAATATTCTGTAATTTTTAATACATTCTCTCTCTTATATTTACTTGTTATATTTGGAGACTTGCATTCAGGTAAAGTGCGCTGCAAATTTTATTTAATTTTTAATAAAATCACAAGAGATTGAATTATATCGTTAATGTAAATTTGCTAAATATCTTAGCAATAAACTAAATTTATCGTATTTACAACAATTTCATGTTAATTCACTTTATTTGGTTCAAGCAAGAGCCACAAAATTAAAATTCGCACAGTGTAATTTATGCAATATTCAAAATTAAAAACAAATAAAGAGGCAAAGCATTTGTATCTCAATTCAATAATTTATTCTAATATGTATTTCTCCTTTAACCTTTGTAAACTAGCATTGTTTTTGTATAACCTACAGCCTGTGGTGTATAATGTTATTAGCTCTTTATATCAGAATTAGGCTGTCTTGATTAATTTGTAAACATATGATCTGTGCTGAATGTACTTCGCCCCTGCCTCAGATTGTGAATTGGGGCTTAGTAACTCATATTAAGGTAGATATCGCTATTGAAAATACTTTTTTTTATGTTATAACACGTTAATTTTTTTTGTATTATAAACTTTTGAACGTTTTTTTTTTTTTGTATCATAAGGTATTCATTTTTTTAATATTGATTCTCATGAAAATATATATTATAATATGATTTTGCAGGTAACTGGAATGAAATTTTGAGAGGAAATATGGGTTGTTACAAAATAAAATGGGTTTAAAGGAGGGGGGGGGAGATATCAGTACTGTTTGGTGTTAAATTCCAATCAACATTCCCAAATTTGTATTATTTATTTAAGATAAAACGATTATTTTATAATCTTAACTCGATTTTTATTCATTTATTCATTGCGATTTTCGTGAATGATATCAATGTTATAAACATTTTACTGGTATTCGATACAAATGGAATATGTGAACAACATTTGAAGACTTTTCTTCTTGCCTGTAATTTTATTTTACTCTCCTAAATAAAATAAAAGACAAACTTAATTAGGTTTATTAGTATATAAACTGCAAGAAACAGCTTGATGTGTTAAAATGGAGTAAAAACGCTGTAACCTGTCATCTGTTCAGTACATAATTGTATTCTAGTCACGGAGTTCATTGTTTAAGTTGTGCTGTTCTGGCTGCAATCCGCCACCTAGAAGCACAATGGCGTCAAACTGTAAACCTTTCCTGACTATTAATAGAGCCCTGCCTAAAGGACAATCAATTCACTTCCATCTGTGCATTCTTCTTGACAGGTTGTTCTGGAGTAAATAGCAACGAAAACTCTTCTCTGAAATGAAATCATATTTACTGGTGAGTTATGCTTGTAACACTTTTAAACTCATAATACCATGTACATAAACTCTGCCATGTGTCAAAAGCCTTGAACGTTGCCTTCGTTATGATTTTTAAACCAAAATTATGTCTGAAAGAATGAAAAAGGAATGTTAATGTAAACATGGAACAGTTATATAAAAATTAGTAGAGATTTAGAACAATAATATTCTGGCTTTGTTTTCTACGTGTGTGTGTAATCATATCGGACGGTGATAACATACATTTGAACATTACAATAGCATGCAAGAATGCTTGAAGTTCTTTAGCTAATTATAACTCTTGTTGGTAGATGTGTACTTTCAGGGGGCTACCCTGAACTGTGCTTTAAGAGAACTTGAGAAAGGTTACCATGGTAAACGAATTCCCATCCTCACAGATAGTCAAAGTGCCTTAAAAGTACTTTCTTCCGGCCAGGTAAAATTCAAACTGATATGAGAACGCTTAAATGCCCTAACTACCCTGACATCTCGCAACAGGATCGAACTTCGGTGGGTGCCGGGGCATCGGGGTTTCTATGGAAATGAAAAAGCAGACCAGTTGGGAAATAAAGGTACTGAAACACCCTATGTCGGCCCTGTATCTGTGGTTGGAATCAGTGCACTCACTGCTAAGACCGCGGTAAAAACATAGATTGGAGAAAAGCATAACATAATTGGCAAACCTAACTTGGCGAAAAACAAGCTAGGAAATTGGTCCCAGGTTTAAGCAACACTCTTTCTTCAGCTTCCTTAAACTGAAAGAAGAGGAATGGGGAAAGTAGTTGTATTAAATACTGAACATGGCCACTTCAGAAAACAGAATGAGGAAACTGACTTGCAAATCCTGTTTGATTACCCATTCCTGGTAAGAAAGAGATTTACTCTTTCTATAACCAGAGAAGATCTAGGAAGGGGCGCTGTCACTGGGACGAAAATACTGCAACTTGTTCAAGGAACAGATTTTAGGAAACAATGAAAGCGTCTCTTCCTATGGGGAACAATAAGCCTTTTAGACTGATGCCTGGGAGATCGATATATTCTAATAAAATCTCCTGTTATTTAACCTAATCTTTGCCAGTTTAAAAACTATTGTTACATTTTAATTGAAACTATAATTGTAAAGAAGGTAATTCCCTAGTAGAATAGTTTTCAGTAGCCGATTTAATGCAGTTCTGGCATTAAATAAGAAAGAGGAAATATTCCTATAGTTCTTGACGAAAAAACAATGGAGCACTAATATTTTTACAATGAAATCTATTCTAAAGGACCTGAAGGTTATGAATGTGACTTTACTGGCTGATCTTTGGATGAAAATTGCATTAATGACATCGAACTGTTTAATAGGATATTGAGTAGCAATTAGGGCAATTTTTTCATTTAAAAAAGTTGCAGGCTATGTTAACCATATAAGGTCTAAAAAATAAATAATAATTCTGGTTTCTTTTTTCGGGATTGAAAATAAGTGCCATAATAATAAACATGGAAAGCAATGAAACATGTTAGATAGCATTCGGCGAAACACTAATACTAGTACAGGGTTCTGAAATAAACATAATCGTTTTAATTATTACAACTTCCTTTTCGATTGTTGCTACATCGAATTTTCCGAATAAATTGTAAAATCAATAATATTAAAGTCACTAAAACAGATTTAAGAAAATGTTTACCAAATAGTGATTGTGCAATCGAACATTAATAGGCGTTTAGCTTAGTTTTCAACTTTAAAATAAATGAAATTGTTATTATCATTTAAAGAGCTATTTTGCATTATATTGCTATGTTTCATTAATATTTAATAATATATTTTAAACTGCTTGAAATCATGAAAACTCGTTGACAGATGTTCTAATATATTCTTCACGTCGTATTTTTAATGGAATGTTTCACTTCATCTGTAGTTATATAATGAGAGCTCCAAGATTTATCTTGAGAGAATCTGGAGCTCGAGTTGTATTTATTTTGACTATATAGCGAGTAAAATTACAAAAATAAAGTAATATATCCATAAAATTCGCTTATAGTTATGAATGTCCAGCATTTTAATTTCCGCTAACAGTCTAACAGCTGAAGGTCGAAATTTAAACGATTTACGGGATTTACTCAAAAAACAGTTATGATAATCAAGTGATATTGGTTAAACTGATTTCAAACACCATATTTATTTTGCTTAGTATTTTTTGTGTATAACTTTGAATTATAAGGTAAATTTGTGCAGCTGACATCTCGCAAAACGTTTTCAATTGCTCATCATGCTCTTTATTAATTTCTAGTGCGCACTGATGTTTAGGCCAAAGAAGTTATAAAGCTGTGCTGATGAATTTGCACAAAAACAATTGCATGTAGGTGTGACAAAATGAAAGTCATAAAACGGAAACGACAAATTGTGGTGATAGCAGTTGTGATTGATTAGAATTCCTGATATTCTTATACTGAATTGATTAGTCACTGATCCAGAGTTAAATAGTTATCTCTATAGTACGCATTCCTTTTATGCCACATGACACGTACAATAAAACTTTCCTAACAAATTGCAATTATTTTTTGCAGATGCTGCTGCTGTTAGCCGCTCTCACACCAGAGATTGCTGCACAAACCCGAGTGAGACAGAAAACCTTCTTGGCCACTGTGTTGGACTGGTTAATTGCACCCCAGGAGACAAGGACGTTGCGGGCTGTGCCATTTGATCCGGATGCTGGTCTACAGAATCAGGAACAATATCGTGCACAATATGGTTATCGTGGACGTAATCTCGTTGATTTTCTTGGTCAGGGACTTCCCAAGAGCCGCCTTGTTGAGCTTGGTGCAGCGACTGAATAACCGCAGTGTTAAGAGTTTGTTAATCAGTGATGGTTTGTCATTGAATAAGTGTAAATAAATAATAGATATTCAAAATATGGTGCTCAGAAATAATACTGTCAAAGCTGATTTAAAATTCTCCTAAAAACTGCACCAATCTTTGTCCTTTTCCTTATTAACGTTTGGTGAAATGCAGCAGATAAAACTCAAAAGAATATATGCTTATTCTTGTCAGATGTCGGAGATCCACGAACGATCACCAGGGCCCAATTCCATAAAAGTATGGCCTAATACATACAGGTTTATTAGTTCAGGTTCTTGTAACTTTCTGTTCCAAGAAAGAAGTGCAACATTTGTAAAGTATTCGTAAACAGTGACAAGTGTCGTCATATAAGAGCAAGCTGGAGAAACAGCTGTTGGCCATACGTGGTCATACCTTGAATTAGGTTATGTCTATTCTTTATTGATTCTTAATATTCAGAGTGGATTACTGTTATTCCTGCTAAATGACTTGTATTTTTTCTCAGATATAATAATTTAAATATTTTATTATGCATTTATTGATATTCAAAAGTAATAATCCACTTTTAGACGACGGTTCCATGTGGCTACATTTAGGAACATCAATTTCAGTCGTCGAGAGATGACAGAAGAAACGAGCTTCCCGGTTGCTCTCGGTCATTTATTTTACTAATTCATTTGATCATTTATATTTATTGTTTATATTGCTTGACAATCACTTTCTCATATAAACAAACAAAAATGGGAACATTGTGTCAAAAGAGTTTATTTTAAAAGAGAATGAATAATGAAAATAAATTATTTTCGTTGCATGTAGCAAGAACCTTGAAAATAAATTAACTAAGATGCTGGACTGAAACTTGCATTTGAAACGGGAAACGCCAATATGAGTCATAAGCCGTGCTTTATTTACACTTAAACTAATTTTATCATTGTGCTAAACTAAAATACTAATTCACTGTTCCTTTATACACATTCCTACGCATTTTCGCTAATATTTAGCACATTTAGGTCAAGTGACTCCCAAAATCATTAAAAGGATAATACAGTTTTTGCTAGTATTTGAAGTTAACCAATGTTCTTACATTCGTAGAGAAATTTATACCAATTACCAATGCCCCACTAATACTAATATTTTGTGGAACAGAACAACGAAAATTCACTTGTATACTTGTAAATATGGAGTTGTAAAGTGTAAGTGTAGCAGAAATCTTTGTGGAACATAATTTTATTAATAACTATAAATTACAAGCCCATATCATAATTTTGTGAAACAGGGCTCTTGTGCAGTCAGTTTCTAATCGCACACTTTTAAGGTCACTACTGCACAGTGAGATTATTTGAATTAGAGCGGGCAGAGCGCGGCTGTGTACTAGCAACAGCCATTCGTCAAGGCCGTATAATGCAGATAGTAGCTTGTATTTAGTTTGAGGGAGGCTTTGTCAATGATTGGTTATGCGTTCGCGTGTTATTCACTGCTTTCAATGTGTGTTTATGTACTAATTGTTCTTGTTTAGTTACATTACTACACAAATAAAGTCTTGAAGAACGGGAATTTATGTATGATACATTTCTTGCAGAGAAATGGTAAGGTGATTCGTAAGAAAATATTCTGGCAATCCTGTTCTACTTAGGAAAACTATTCGCCAAGTAGTAAAAGAGTTGAGAGATATAATCTCTGTGACAAGAAACATTTTCCGAACTACCGTGTTCTTAAGGAAGAAAAGTTAAATGACAGGCAGGAATTCCCTACGCAGATGTCAACATATTGCCACTGAGAGGCATAATGTTCAACATCTCTTATAACACAGGTTAATGCATATTATTATAATTATTATTATTATTATTATTATTATTATTATTATTATTATTATTATTATTATTATTATTATTGTTATTGTAATCATCATTATCATCATCGTCATCATAATCATCATCAGTTTAAAATACAATATCATTTTATGATTTGTATAAAAATATACTTACTGACTTTACAGGCGGCAATTCTACTTTCCTTTCCCGGTTGCGGCGGATTCACTCCGCAGCACGTAGCGGCGCTCAGGCGGTCCGTAACTCAAATAACCTCGATGTTGATTTTATTTATTTACGTTATTACGTTATTTAACATCTCAGGTCATCAGCGTACCATTCAATTCGGGGCATGAAACGGCCGATAAATTTTGCTCAGAAACCTCTTCTTTATGGGTTGAGGTTCCTTTTCGTGCTATAAATCTACGACACGGGATTCACGGCTTTACTTTCCTTCCGAAGGAAGCCATACTTGCGAATTTTTACATCCGAAAAATCTATCGATCCTGGCCGGGATTAAATCCGCGATCTTGGGCTTAGGAGGCAAGTATGATTACTACTACACCAATAGGACTGACCAAAACCTCACTGTATTACAGCTCTAAAAAGATGAACATAATGAAATTGCAAGGGAAGCCGGGGACCCGCCGGAAAGACAATGTCTGCATTCTTTGCCCGCCACAAATATTACATCTATTCGTCTTGATAAAGTTTACGACATCTGTATACTTGTATACTTTATATATGAAATGAAATGAACTCCATTATGTTCCGTAAAGGGCTAGGACCTCCTGCTAGAAGGAAAACCCCACTTTGTGACTCACGTAGTGAACTATTCCACGTGAATTAGGGATTCTACTTATGCAGTATATATCGTGCATTATAATTGTGTATATATTGCGGGCAGCGCTTGACCGATGAACTCCGAGATGCTGCTTGAATGTGTCGGACCATCTTCTGGGTTGTACTGGAGTCTTCTGTCCTGTTAGGGGTTCACATGGTGGTGATCTGCGCCCAAATGTCTTGCCGTTACATCTCCATATTTCCATTTTATCACTGCAGCTCTGTCCTTGATGCTTTCTGATTCTGTTTTCCTATAGACTAGCATTGGAGATCTTGTCTCTTAGTGTTATACCTAGGATCTTCCTGTTCATTTTCCTTTAACATACTCTGCCGCTGTCTGCCGGTAAGAGACCAGGTTTGACACAAGAGTTGAGTACCTCGATTCTCAGTTTCTTGTTTAGAGGCGTGTGTTGCAATATGAACATTAGAGACCAGAAAGCTTTCCATGCTTGTACTACTTTTCTCTTAATCTTTGTATCCATTTTATGGTCAAATGAGAACTTCTGGTCTGTGTATTCATCCACATATTGAATCTCTTCGTCATTTATTTCTATTCTCTTTTTGCTGCATTGGTCATTATTTTAATTTTAGTATAATTCATCATGAGGCTGCTGTACTCGTGTAGTTCTAGAACCATCTGTTTTAAGTCTCCGGGTGTTCTGGAAATTAACCCACATCATCCGCGAATCTTAGGTTGGTTAGTCTGGTACCATTTATGCTGATGCCATATTTGCTGTCTCGTTGTAGTACTTTATATATACTTAAGTTAATATTAGTAACTAGTACACCCTTAACTGTTCTGCATATTTACTCATTTTGTATACAAATCAATATAAATTAGTATTATAAACATTATTCAAATTAAATTTCGTATTCATATATTTGTTTTTACATTGCTGGGTCTCATACCTATAATATAGGATGAGCAATAATAGTGAAAAGTTCACATTAAAACATATGTTTGCATATATCATTAGCTTTTTATGCTTCCAGAAATTGTTGCTTCCGCAATTTTTGCGTTTGTTATTGTATCCATAAACTTAAGTGGGCTCATGGAATGTGCTTACAATACACCCTTGGCTTACTGCAGTACTGGATGCAGAAGGCTTTAGGTTCCTCGATAGTATCCTTTTACCACAGTTCGGATGTTTATATGTCATTGTGAAGGTGTTGGATAGGTTGTGGTGTGTTTTCCTCTCCTGAAATTGAATTATGCTCTTGGTGATCTACCATCCATTAGGATTTCAAGAGTGTGGTGTGCATTTGGTGGATCTGTTGCACTTTCCACCTTTTCGAACAAAATGTTCGGAAGTTCTGGCATCATTTCTTGTTGCAGTGTATACATTTAACAGATGTTCCCTTTAGCTTATTTGTTCCTTGCAAGTGGTGTTCTTTGAATTTGTATTGTTGCCAAATTTCTCCGTCGTAAACAAACAGGAAATGGACAACGACGTGAGCACTAATGAAGAATGATAATCCGTTTTAAAGAGTGATTAGACTATCATTCAAGTTTAAAACATTTTTGTTCTTCAGTATCACACACCACTTGTAAGATCTATAGAATGATGCCCAATTATTATATACGAATATCTTGTTATTGCTTCAGAGAAGACTGGAGAGAAATCTATTTCTAACTGTGCCATACAAAACTTCCCACGAAGACTCTATGATCACTGGCCTGGCAACTGTGATGACCAAAGTAGTTGATAAGGTCGATCCTTATGGTTGCGTGCGACCGCCACGGGTGGCCGAGGGGTCGTTAAGGCACGGACTCGTGAACGGGAGGTCTGGGGTTCGAATGCCGCCAGGACCGTCCTCCCTGACTGAGGTTTTTCCCAGGTTTTCCTCAGTCCTCATAAATTGCAAATGCCGGGGAGGTACCCTAACGATTCCTTCCTTATAAATAATCCCTTCCTCAATATATCATTTCATCTCAAATATCATCAGTGTCCATCGCCTAAGGTGCTTCTGTAGCAAAACGGGCGTTAAACACTTCATTCGTTCTTATGGTTGCGTGTGTCATCTTCGTGAAAAATTGCACCGATTTTAGGTAACAGCATGAAAAAGATGTAAATGATGCTTCACTTGATTGTATTTTCATTTCCAGTTATGCATCGAAATTGTAAAAATATTGCTATTTTCTTTTGAACTTTTTAAAATAGCGATCTCTCATTAGAGGGTTAAAACACCACCGTTATCATGGATGCTAACTGGGAAGGATTCTTCTTAAACAGCAGGCAAATAAATTCTGAAACCGCTTTTGGTACTTCAATTCGATGTCATTTAGATAAAATCCTCTTCAGTGTTCGGCAATCTTTTTGCTTAATTTTATTTTGCCGTTTATGTATTCCATAACAAACGAAGCTCATTCCAAATGACCCTAACAATCTGTCACATTAAAACGCTGTTAAATATCTCATTTTATATAAGATCAAGACCAGTTATAGCTCAACACAATCTAAATAATACAAGAAGGAAGAAAAAAAGAATGGAAAACACAGGTAAACAATAAACAACTTGCAGAAGTAGCTCATTTGTTTTCAAAACAGCCCATATAAACATCTTTATATTATGTCGTCCATACCCTGCATCCCAGTCTCCCAGTACTTGCAGTTCTAATGTAGGTGGGGGGGGGGGTTCCTATTTAGAGTGACAGTCTCTTTATGTTTAGCAAAGGAATAGTGTCCTTGCAAACTGACCTTTCCCTTTATTCAGTTTTTGTTCACGTAGTGTACCAAGGAATGGAATTCATGACGTGCGGTTACCTGAAGGATTTCTAACCAACAGTAGGGATTGCATAACTAATGTCCCTCCTCCTTGGTAAACTCTGTCTTGCACCAGCGAAACGCTTTCACCTTGCAGACATAACACTTTAGTATCTTCACCAGAGCTTGTGCACCAAAGCGTTGGTACCAAAAATGGCTTCCTTCAAGAGTATAGGAACATCACTAATGTTGATGGTAAGTCCAGAACGTTCAAACTTTGTAGAACATTCTATACACTGTTACAGTTTTTGTTACTTAATTTTAAACAGTCGTCCCCCCTCCTTTTCACTGTTATAATTGTGTTCACCATCAGAATTGGAAGCGATTAGTAAGGAAGTTTCACGAAGTTTCAAACTGTCATGTCACAGAACTACAAATAGCTTAATAACGATGTCTTAGCTAAACAGTCCGTTATGGCAGGATTGCAATCGAGTTTTGTTGCTATTGCGCACCTTTATATTGCTATTAAACTTCTACCAAAAAGGAGGCGTGCACGTTAACGTCTGTGAGTCCAGAGTCAGATATTTATATTTTTAGTTACACAAATATCCCAATATTTAAAACCGCCTGTGTTCTCCAAAGGCAGAAAACAAATGAAGATGGTAAAAGTAAATATTGAATCTCAAATGTAACGTAATGCATGGAAACAGATCAAGCAATACAAGGAAAAATAAGAATCGGAAATATATTAAAAATTAAAAATTAAAACAATAATAACAAAGTAGAAAGGGCAATGTTAACACGTAAGATTTAAACCTGGTGAAACAGAATAATATTCATACAATAGAGTTGAATGTCAAGAATTGTGCTTGAGAATTGAAATGTGAGAGATTCAGTTTAAATATTTGTTTTAAAGAGTTTTATATTTTTATTTAGATTTTAATTGCCCACAGGAAAATAATTGAAACATTTGTGTAACAGTTTTGAATTCAACGATGATATATAAACATCACTATATGTAATGTATATGTGTTAGTTACACCCTTATCACCGTAGCACGAAAGGAAGTTAATTAATTAAAACTATAAACGTTAGCGAAAATCATGCGAACATCAATTGAGTGTTACCTTCGTTTCTTTACCAATAAAATGTGTTGTTGATATAAGAAACAAATGTTGTAAGATCGCCTCCATGGTAGCATTTGGAACCACTAATCCGGAGGTCCTGGATAGGAATCCCGATCAGGTCAAGTTGTCAGAGTTTTTCCTTACCCTGAGAAGGTGAATGCCAGATAGCTTTAAGGCGCCAAAGACTCCGAGTTCATTTAGGCCATCATTAATTCATTTCATTTCATTCATCCTTACAGATTTGCACCTATAGTATTCACTCTACAATCTACAGACGTCTCGAGAAGGCCAGTGAAGTCAAAGAGACAACAAACAAAACTTTTAAAAATGTTGTAATGTAATAGTGAAGTTATTAAGTAGAGTTAAGTTGAATATGTTTTACTCCCCTAGTGTGACACAAAAGTTTTCCTGATTCACTCTCGACAACTTGGAGGTTAACCCATAGCCCCTTAAAATGATAGTATTTTAATTTTAAAATTTTATTTTAGTGCTGATTAGTGATCGTTGCACTTATTTGAAACTATTAATGCAATTCTAAAAACTTTCTAACCGCAGTTACACCAATAGGAGACGTAGAGAGTTAAATTTATTGCATTCTCTCCGGTTAATCTTCTCGGTAATTTTTCTGGTTGACTTTTCATGGAAATAGGGCAAATTTGCAGCTTTCTTGCTTCATCTTTAAGCTCTATGGAAACATGCCATTTAGTTATGTCTGCAGCATATACTGATAAGTATCTGTTGGTTGGGTTGCCTAACCTCTAGGAGTTTTTGACCTCAGTGAGAGCCAACAGTTTGCAACCAAACGCCTGTGCTACATCAAGTTGTCAATGCATATCACATTTCATAATAAATCCTGGTGAGAAAAAAAAAATAGAGAGGGACTGTTATTCATTCAAGGTATACTCAAACAGAGAGGGACTGTTATTCATTCAAGGTATACTCAAACATTAACATATTCTTCTGGTTGAGCTTATAACCGAAAACTTACGCTACTAAACGTCATAATGTAACCAAGACACGGATGTATTAAGTGTTTTTTGCACCAAGATGTTTACAGATTATTTCTATAACATAGTAAATAATCCTAAGGGGGCTGCTTAACCAAAAAGTAACAAATAACCTTGTAATAGACATTTTCCAATGTTAGTGGTTATGGTTTTGAATGGATTATTACCCGTTTAGATGGGATCTCTTTGTAAAATTCAAATATGCAAGCCAAAGTGTGGATAGTGTGGTCTCTTGGTCTGTTATTGGCACAGGCAAAGAAATAAGATCAATAAGGAAAATTAAAGAAGCATCTAATGTTCCTTGTGCATATAAATATCATAGTCTATATCATCATATCATTCTGTAACAACATACACTAGGACCATTTTACGGAATGAAAAGGGAGGAATGATCACTACTAGTGCTGGAGCAAGCAAAATACTTGGGGTAATAATGGATCATTAACTTTTCTGGAGCACCCACTTGAGAAATACCGCCAACAAGGGAGGCAACGGTTAAAATTGTGTGCACCCATTCTCCGCAGCATATTAGGACTGTGCTCAAACCGTAAAAAATGTAATAGAAGCTTAGATAAGTACTACAGTTCATAGGTTAGCTTTTGCAGGGGCATATATTTAATTAGGTTGAAACATATTTAATTTGGTTGAAAAGTAATTAATTAGTTGAATACATATTTAATTAGATATAAATGTATTTAAATAGGTTATCATGTATTTTATTAGATTAACGTGTATATAATTAGACTGACAGATATTTTATTAGATTGACATGTATTTAATTAGGTTGAAATGTATAAATTATGTATTAAAGTTTGTTAACATGTATTTAATTAAATTGACATTTAATTAGAGTGCACTGTATTTAGTCAGGTTGCGTGAATTTTAAATATTTAATTATGTTGACATGTATTTGAGGCTGAGTTTGAGATTTATTTCATTATGTTGACATGTATAATTGTAAGATAAACTGTAAATATTGCAATTTTACTATTTCTCTACTGCCACTGGATGTAATCCCAATTATAGAGTAAATTAATGTTGTATAATTCTTTTCTTTTGTTTGTAAAGATTATAGGCCTGCTTGGCTTGGGCACGTATAAAATCGACCTTCAAACACTTACAAACGATGCAAATCCACTCTTTACGAAAGATTTTAAGTGACAGTTTTCACAAAGAGCGCTTACAATACATGAGACGTACGTACCTTCCGTAGAGAAGTAGGCCAGGCGTATTTGGGAGAAACCCGCCGCCACTGGAACTACAGTAAATTTATCTCAGTTCTCTATCGGGCGGTAACGCTTGGGGCTCTCATTCGAAAGGTTCCGGGATTAACTCCTTTGGGAATGAGCATATTGACCACAGGTTTGTTCTCGAGATTTCCCCTTGTCGCTTAGGCTAATGTGGAATGGATCTTTCCTTTCCACGAATTCTCGTTCTGTTACAGGGTCCAAAGTGCAAAGGCGAGATGGGCTGGTGCGGTGTGACGGTAGCTTGCGTTTTAGAAAGATTTCTAACCTTGTGTCTGGCATGAAAGGGCTCTTCTGAGGGGCCCCAACTGCATGAAGGGGCAGCCTCTATCTGCCAACCTTGTTAGGGACCATGGTGTCATTTTGACCTCATCCATTCCTCCCGGAGATGCCGCCATTGGGTGCAAAGGCATAAACGGCCAGCCGTTGAGTAAGGCCTCCCCCAATCTAACAATCCAATTCAATGTAACCCTCTCTATCGTTCCTAAAGAGATTGAACATTCTAATCCTGGAATCCTCAAATCCCAGGAATGTTGAAAAACATTAGATATTCGAAAACTCGAATCGTTGCGCTCTTTTCACTATTCGAATCTTTCCAATCCTAACCAAACGGTTGGTAAAGATTTTAAAAAAAAATGAATTCAACTCCAATGGCATTCAATAGAAGCATTCCTAACAAAGCAAAACAATAGAAAAAAGCAGTTATTGTTGCAATTTCGGTGGTACCTGAATCACAGTATCACCTTCCGTAGGTTTATTTAGATCTAAGGACGCTCTCTAACATCATTAGCGTCCGTTTTTCAGGGAATAACTTTTGTTCAGAGGCCATAACTTCCCTTTCCTTCCGAAGAAATTCATACTTAGAACCTGTACCCCTAAAACTTGTGTTTGAACTCGCGGTCTTGGGTATCCAAGCCAAATATGATTACCACTAGATCACCAGATCGATGTGGCGCCCTTGAGTCCAATCGCTTTCAGTATTCCATCTAGCGGAATCTTGTAGAACGTTCTAGTATGAGACTGTTGTGCTGTCTTGAAAATTCTGGAAACTAGCTCTGGATAATTCTGGAGGTTTCTGGCAACTCACGCCGAGGTATTTAAACGCTGTGGCGCACACATGTCTAGCAATTAAACCATCCAATTACTCAGTTTACAGATCGTGTTTCTAGTTCTACTCAACTCTCCGCAGCGTCTACGCTCGGCGTTATGCAAACTTTTTTTTTTACACCTTAAGTAGAAGTGTGTTTTCTATTTTTCCTTCTCGTTATTATAATTATATGAAGACTTCAAGAGGTTCGAAGCATTCTAAATTCTTTTATGGGTCGGATTTGAGAAAATTGAATTCAGCCTACTCTATTTGTAATTTTTATTCAATAATTCTATAATATTTATGACAGAAATGGGGAATAACTAAACAGAAACGACATTTATATTTTGCAGACATTTTTCGCTGTGACAGCTATGCTCCAAGGGTGGTGTGAAGCAGGAATCATCAAGCAACTCATCCGAGATAACGTAGCTGGACCACCACAAAACTTTGAGACTGCATCCTGGCGATTTGACCCGGAGGTAGCGGATAGGCGCCGGTTGGAGTTTGAACGTGTTAACGGCAGGCATGGATTGCGTCTCATCGAGAGGCTTGGTCTTGGGGAGGATGGCTACCCAGAGTACAGGAAGCAGCAGCAACAGGAACGAGATCGGGGAATCCCAGTTGCCACCGGCGATCTCAATGAGGGCTCTGACTTCTATGGAAATTACAACTAAAGCATCCCTTCTGTAAAAACAATAGAATAAGTTAGTTAAACTTTACCTGTCTTACTGAAGTCTGGTCCAGCCCAAACATTAGATTTCATAATTATCATATTACGTTAACATACTCTCCAGCGAGAACCATTCTTCCTGTTGGCTGCAAATGGTGCTTTATTAATCTTACAACAATGCAAGCAGACTGTACAGAACATTCTAGGTTCATACTATTAAGGCAAGGTTATATTGATTATTTAAAAAAATATTTTTAGGAACTTAAAAGTTCTTATCAGGATTCGGTAAAACAAAAACTGTTGACAGCTACTTTCTTAGACCGTAATTTGCGCAGTAGAAAAATTACAGCCAACATTCCAGGGAACAAAACAAAATGAGTTTGGTGCCTTGTATTCAAAGATTATTCCAAAGAAATTCCAGTACATAAAGTTAAATGTTTAAAATATTTTCCATTGCTATTGCACATCTGCATTATTTGTCCTACATGTCTGTTGTCTGTCTCATTCCTGATGAACGGGCGTAACATTTCCGGTATCCGCAAACAGGCGACAAAAGATCGTCGATTTGGTGATATTTTTGTCGAATATCTTTCTTGGTACAAACAAGTTTTGCTATTGAGTTCTGGTGTATTTAATTTCCGCATAAATGAGTGGCATATCTAATTAATTGCGACTGGTATATTTACACGGCTAGCTTATAAATTTAGAATGCACTAATTGCAGATATTTGGTATGTTTTAGTTATCCTTACTTCGAAAACAAGTTCATAACTAGCGAAGCTCACTTTTTGAATCTTTTAACATAATGTTATGACAAAAAATTAAGCTCAGTGAAGCCAAATTTAATTTTTCGAATCAAAACGTTTTGATATAAATGCTTAGGCTTTTACGGCCGGTGTTCCTATAAAATGAACTTTCCGAGCTTGTTGGCCGTGGTCTAGAAAATGTTGAAATACCTGACGTTTCGCCCGTCTCTCCGTCGGGCATCTTCAGAGGATTTGTTAATTTGGTTTATTTACGGGCGCTCTTTAACATCTCAGGTCATCAGCGCCCCATTCGACAAATTTTGTTTAGAGGCCTCTTCTTTCAGGCTTGAGGTTCTTTATTGTGCCGTAAATCTATGACACGGGACCCACGACTTTACTTCCCTTCCGAAGGAAGTCATACATAGGATTTTTACGCCCGAAAAAAATCCATCGATCCTGGCAGAATTTGAATCCGTGATATTGGGTCTAGAATCTTCAGAGGATGACTAAAGACTGCGTAGCTAAAGTACTCTGAAGATGCCCGATGGAGAGACGGGCGAAACGTCAGGTGTTTCAACATCTTCTAGACCATGGCCAACAAGCCCAGAAAGTTCATTTTATTGAAAACGTTTTGAGTTATGAAAAAAATAGCAAAAGATATTGTTTATTCTACTTCTGATTATCTATCCATTATTATAATCGGAATGTATGAATTTCGACACATTAACATATTAAAGCATATAACGCAGAAACGTCACAACGGCCAAAATGGTATCAGAAAGAATTGATGCATTTATAGCGTAGGATTGTGACATATGGCACTGGTTTCATTTCTACTCTGTATAACTGTAATTCAGATCAAATTGAACGATCATCAAGTTAACAGTTGTCCTTATAGCTTGACAGAATGTTTATGAAAACATCTCTACGGATACCGTTGTGAAACTATGATGTCATCTAATACACTTTCAAATGGGGTCCCCCAGCGTCCAATTTCCCATTTCATTTCATGGAATATTTCATTCCTTTTACAATAGTAACTTGCTCATAACTTCAACAAACTCAGTTAAAGAACCAAATGTTAATATATTTAAAGATATGCTCTTTCAAAGTACATGAAATATGGAATGCAATATAAAATGTAGATATTAATATACGAGAAGAAATTGAAAATAACCAGTGAAGTTAATTATGAAGACCTTTGCGTTCGCCAAGTGTTCTTTGAATATATAATTTTCAATTTTCTCTGTGAAAGCAACTGTAGGAATGTAAACTACAAGAGTCTATTGAAATCTATTTTAACAAATTCTTGTCTTTGGTTATTGTCACTTGTATAAACGATTCCAGGACATTCCTTACAGTTACACACTGATATTATTGTAAAAGTTTCCCTCTTGTGAAATGCAATGGAAGTACGTATATTAAATAGTCATTTAAAGCAGAAAAATACCTGCAGCTCGCGTGTAATAGCAGAGATAAGAATAGTTTATTTATTTATATGGAAAAACTGTAAAAACTGAACATTGCCTGACAACATTTGACAGTACATTGCCAGACAACATTTGACAGTATACACCATGTTACAAGTTAAGAGTGGTAGAAGTTAGTGAGTGGGACATTTTCGCGAGTTAGTTGGTTTTACTGATTCATCATGACTAAAAAAAAAAAAAAAAAAAAAAAAAAATATATATAAATGTAAAAATAAAATAAAATAGGAATTATTGTTTCAAAGTATGCAATTGAAAGATTTTGCTATGTATTTATTTTCTAAGTGGAACAGTCAATTGCAGAAGCTCAGCAATAATTTTTGGAAGTACTTCGGAGCCTAAAATCAGGAAATTATCTCCTTCACACAAAACATAGTAATTACGCAGATTAAAAAAACAGCGCTGCAAAAACATCTGAAAGAGTAAGAGCTGCAGTACTGTGCGGTGTCAAATGTTGCAGTTTCTGAGGAAAAATCTTCGAAGAATTTTGCAATGTGGTAAACTCAGTCCAATAGTTGACCCAGTATACCAAAGATAATATCAGAGACTGTTCTAATATTTTATTGACACAGGAAAATTTATATTTTGTAAAGTGACTTCCAATAAATAACGATACAGTTTTTATTTGAAGCTGAATTGTACACAACATTAGCCAAAAATTCCCAAAAAATTCATGAAAAAAAACAAACTATTATATAGTGCAAACGTGGATACATGGTGTTGAATAGTATTTCAGTATTCACTATCCATTTCTTTTCTAAAATTCTTAATGGCGAAGCTTTATCAATTAGTGCCGAGCTCATAAATGATTTTGAATTTCTTCGTTTCTACATTTTAAGATCAACGCCATCAGGGAATACCTAGGGGTTCAACAAGATGCGGGAACTAACCCACAAAAACTCTCGCATTATGCAGATTGTTCTCCAGAGACATAGTTTGGTAATATTCATGGCTCATCATTTTGACAGGTCAAAACAGAGGGCATTCATCAATACTTTACACAATATGCAAGAGCTAAAGTACAAGATGTGGCATGAAAGTGAGTACATTAAAAATTCGTATGTATTGGTGTTATGTTCAATTTCCAGGAGCAGCAATTATAACAGTGCATCACCTGAACGATTTAGTCTTAAAAAGTTCAATAGCATTAATAGCGAATACTCAGATATGAAAAACGTATTACTAAACTCAGAAAGTTTAGCACCTCTCGCTTGTTTACAATAGATGCAGTCACTTAAGTCAAGTAAACAGATAAACAAGCATAGTTGTGTTCCAGGCTCGTGCACACAATGTCGTGACGGAAAGCCCTTTTTCCCTCTTCCCTGTTCCTCAGCTTCCTCTCGAGCCCAGAACACAACAATAGACAAGCGAGGAAGAGGCTAAACTTCGGAGTTTAGTTATTACTAAAGATGAAACAATTCTTCGCAAACAAGATATCGGCGCATGGTTGACGCGAACATTGTACATAACGGCAGAGGTAGTGAGATTAGAACCGGATTCCGTAGTTTGGTCACAGCAACAGTGCCGAAAGTGAGCAAGTAAGGTGGTGACCTGTATTGTAGTGTTTACCATGGACCGCTGTGCAACGTTCAGAGCCACTTATGCTATGGTTAAAGCTTCGGCAACCTCGTGTCCATGGAAAGAGATTACATCTATGCTTTATTCATTTCATTCACACTATAAAACTAGTTTACTAAAATGATCCACCATGTGAAACTTGTGACAACTGTTACGATAGAAAAAATTAAGCACAGGCCTTCTATAGAAAGTTTATTTTAAAATTTATGCAATGATGATTTTATAATTCGAATAAATAATGTTGTGCGAGATTTGCATATATATGTATAGCGAACCATTTTGAGACCAAGTGTATTGTAAAACAAAAACAAAACAAACAAAAAAGAATAAACAAATAAAAAAATTAAAATGTGTAATTTTCTCTAAAAATGTCTTATAATTCTCTAAATTAACGCAGAACGTGAAAATTCCCTCAGTGGTATAGCACAATAGTGATTTTATGCTATAGTCAAGATTGATTTTATTCGCAAAGGAAAGTTTAGCACTCGAGTCGAAGCCGAAAGTGTTAATTTTCACGAGCGCATAAAGTACATGCACTCTCATGTGACAATAACATTTTTCCTATTTCTAATATATAAACTAAAGTAACATTAACATTTAATTTTAATTAAAATATACACATCTATCGTTACTTAAACTAGAGTTCAAAATTGCCGATGACTGTAATGTTGGCTGCAAGAAGTTTTTAATGCCATCACTGTTTATTCGGATTTGAGGAAAGAGTTGTAGCCTATTAGGCTGGGAAAGCTAAAAGGCGCGGTTATCCGAAGAGATGATGTATTATTTTTCGACAGAATGAACTAAGGGTAATCATGGTCTAAGTTTCCCAGGTATTTACCTTAAAACTGACAGAAACCCCCGGACAAGCTCTCGCTCAGGAAACTGACCCAGTTGAGAATCGAACCAGGGCCTTCCACATAGAAAACACGGTTGCTACAATTAGATTGTAATAAACATAGAATATTTAGAATAAATAATATATATAAATTGATGGTGGTAGAAACAAGAGAGTTACAATCTAATAAATTTTAATGTTCTTAATTTATGTATTCACACATGTCGAGAAAGGAGATGCTGGAACTGTCTGCCTTCACTTCTAATCATGCTTATGAAATTACCCATTACTCTTCTTAATTCTGTTTGAGAAATTAACTGTTATCATGACGAATTAAATAATTTTGTTCCTATAAATTTTATGCATACTATTGAATAGGTTTGGTATCCCATCGTTTGGGATTTTTTATATAAGCTCCTAAAGGAACCAGCAAACTCGACACATACATAAAAATAATAAACAAATATTGTTTGTAAAACAGAATAATTACGTTTAATATTTGCCATTTAGTATTCTTAGCGGACTTTACTCTAGGATTAGACATGTAATGTTTCATTAACTATTCAAACAATATTGACTGAGTGACGCGATACTCTAGACCAAATAGTAGTTTAGTAATGTAACCCAGAGTGCCTTGAGAGATGACTCGTCGGTTATCAGTTAATTTAATGACCCGATATTAATATCTTAAAATGTGTTATTTGAAGCCAAATATGCTGTGTTATCATTTAAGATTGTATAAATTAAAATTTCCCCCAAAGAGAATCTATATTCCCTTTTTAATTCTCCTTCATTTAAATATATTTTAGGAGTGAATTAAAGAATTTACCCGGAACGAATACTTTTTAATTCACTGCTACAAAACAAACTATTGATTAATCAGCTGAAAACTATGTTACATACTAGTAAGGAATAAAGGAAGGAAAATGGAGCACGAAATGCATTGTTTATTTCCAGAATCATTTATCATAGCTTATAGCATATTTCAACAGTCTGGAAGAATTTGACGGATGTGTTACTTTGAAGGACATCTTTACTTATCTACGGTAGTGTGCATTTAAAACCACTTCCATAAACTGGAATTCCCTCAAAGGAAAACTATTATGTCATGCACAAGTATAATACATAAAGCGGTCGCTATTTCTGTTTGACTTAACTTTGTGAAGCTCGACAGCTGCCGCTCAACATGAAGGTCATATTTTTTATTGTAGCCGCTTTTCTTGGACTGTTGCTGCTGGCAGATAAGGGTAAGAATTATGAAAAAAGAGCTGATAGAACTTGCAATTTAACAATCTGAAAACTTGCATTTCTTTCCTGTACTGTACCCCGTGGCTATTAGTTATGTGTTATATTATTAATGAGCCTGCTGACATATATAGATGTAGTATAAACACAAATCATAACAACTTTCTTCCTCAAAGAAATGCGTACTTTTTATACCTTATTTTTCTTTCTTTTCTTTGGTATTTTAACACCAGTCTTCTGTTTTCCTTTTAGAGCATTTTCAGCATATTTTACATTTTTCCCGTTCCAGTCTTGCAGTATTAATGTTATAAAATTTGTGAACTTAACTCTTTACTTTCCAATGTTCCCAGTTATTCAGAAAAAAAAAAATTCATTTTCCCACTATTTATTTAGTGTCCAGAATTAGCAAGCATTATTAGGTATTCAATTCCTTGGTCCGAGACCTGGTTAAGATTATAAGATTCCAAAATTTTCTGTCAGTGGTTCCATAGAGCCTGAGCACGTACAAAAGCAAATTCGTTAAAGAGAAAAAATAATTACAGAACAGACTGTACAAGGAAAACATTTTCTGTGTACAGGGAGTCAACAATGCGTGCGTGTATAGGGTTGAATTCAAGCGAAGGGTTAAATAATACAACACATTGTCTTCTAAACCGTAGTTGCTTAATATCAATATACTATTTTATTAAATTATTATCCTCTTTGAGCTGTGAGAAAATATATAGCTGTAAAAAAAAAAAAAAAAAAAAAAAAAAAAAAAAAGAGGCAATGGACATAAAAGGAAGTAGTAATGCAGAGTTTATGGTACTTCTATCATGATGTGACATACTTACTTACTGAAACAGCTATCAGGCAAAAATAAGCAAGTGTACTGTAAGCTATACTAATAGTAAACGTAGGGGTGGACAAATGTGCTTAAACTATAGCACCATCTGGCAGCAAACTCAACAGACTTCCGATGTAGCCGGTATTTATTTGCAATATAGGGGCATGCAAGATGAAGTTCCTGTGGTTCGGATAGAGTACGTATTAGTAAATAACAACAATACTACTACTACTACTACTACTACTACTACTACTAATAATAATAATAATAATAATAATAAGAAGAAGAAGAAGAAGAAGAAGAAGAAGAAGAAGAAGAAGAAGAAGAAGAATCTGATCGCTTCATTTCATTTACGTATTCGGCAATTAGGATTTTGACTCAGAATTAAGAACACTACAAACCTTGAATATTATGTTAATAATATTCATTATTAACAATTACGCTTTAATAGCAATTATAATTGATTTTAACTAATTTAAACTGAGCTTGTAGATGGAAGACATTAGAGAAATTTGTAACTAACAATGAGATGTTATATTGTAATAACAAATAAAATATATTTATACATTGAGTGTATGAATTACAATGACTAAAAGGGAACACGACTACTACAAAACTTGCAACTACGAAATAAACTTCCCCTTTTCGTAAATTATTTCAACAAATAGAAGCGTAACTTAGGATGAACATTTGGTACTCCATTAGTTGTTATTTCTTATCATAAGATAATGCCAAAATGCCACTTCGGAGCCCAATGAGAGAATTTTCCAATGCATCCCACAGAAATATTTTTGCTAATTTTTCTATTGCAGGTGGCTCTACAGAGTGGTCAAGCCTCTGCGACACCGTCCGTTGCATGAGCGGTACAAAATGTGAGGTGGAGGTCGTATTTTGTTTCACAACTCCTTGTCCTCCGAGGGTAAGATGTGTTCCCATCAAGGATGTGCAGTCACAGCGGTATAGTTCCACCGAAGAGGCAAAAGTAAAAACAACTGCTCCCTACCTTGTCACTGGCAAGTATTAGACGAGTTTTTGAACTATGCTAACTTTATTTCAAAATTATTGATGATTAGTATCTATTATGAATGTGTTTTCATTTAAGCACACAATTTTACCCAGATCCTAAGGTAATATCGTGAATGAAAAAAGAATCGATTATTTTGCGTATGCACGACAGACTAAAGCGCTGGCCGTTCGTGTCTACGCGCCCTAGTGGGGGCGCCTCCGGGAGGAATGTTGAGGGTAAAGGAGACACCGGAGGCCAGGATCCAAGGGTGGTGACTACGCGATGCCTAACATGTTTCTTAGAGCTTTCGGATGCCTAAATTGTTCAAGCCTTCAGAAGGTTCACTTCCATCACACTGTTTCAACCCATCTTTCAACTCTACGGAATGAAATTATATATGAAATAGGAAACAGGAAAATTTATGGAATGTAAAGATTCTTCTAAGTAACACGGGAAAACCGCGAACAAATCCAAGGTCAGAAAACCCAAGGGATTTGAATTTGCGACCTCCCGTTACCGCTGAAACACTCCATCGGGGCTCTAAAGTCATTAGCAAGGATGTCACGAGGAAAGTTTTGCTCGTAAACAACACTGATTTAAAGCAGTAGACTGTATTATGTTACAGTTCTGAAATGCATTAATTATTGCTGATGTTGGGAATTCAATTGCAGTGTCGAAAGCGTAAGCAATAATGGTCTGAACTGTTACTGCGCATGCGCAAATTACTTCTCTCCCTTTTTTGATAATAGCGACCATAGCTCTCAATGGAATTTCTAAATTTCACATAAGTATCGGGCTTCCGCCTGCCTGTCCTTGAGGTTCCGAGAACTCATCAGTATCAACGTATTTTTGTGTATACATGCTATTACAAATACGAATCAGTTCATCCCGTTCGTGAGGAACTTATTCGGAAGTTCCTAGGGCAACTGCCTCCTTTCAGAACTGTAGTTCATGTCCTGGTGAATAAATTTGATATTACTGGTTGAAAGCAAAGCAAAAAACATACGCGAATACACAATGTTTTTATCAGAACAAATTTAACGAAATTGGCACAAATGGTGCACATTCACTTAAAAAAATCACTACAGAGTTTCAGTGTCTTTTGTGATCAGTGACTGAAGGTTAATCGATCTACAGTTTGTGTTCTTTTCAAATGAGGGGAACACTCGCTACTGATGTTCTTCTGAAAATCCAAATTGTGTACAAGAAGTCCCTCTATATGATAGGGAAATTGGAGTTTTGTGCGCGATTAGCGCAAGGCGAATAATCGGTTCGATTTTTGAAGAACGGGAAGTAAATAGAGAGAGGCACCGAAATGACATTCTGACCCCATTTTTTAATCAGCTGACGGATGAAGAGAAATCATACGAGTGGTTTCAGCAAGATTCCGCCACTGCTCATGCAGCAGAGGAGTCCATGGGTAAAATTAGGGAAGAGTTTGAAGAGTGATTAGTACTGGTGTATGGCCCTCTCGCTCTCCGAATCTAACAGTCTGTGCTTTTTATTTATGAGGTAGCCTTAAGGACAAAGTGTACAAAACAAATCCTCACACAAAGAAAATATACGAAATGAAATCAGAAACATTACAGTGGCGGAATAAAACCATGTCAATCGGAATATGTTTACCCGGTAAAATGTCTGTTTAGTTGAGGGAGGACATTTCCAGCATTTATTATAACGTAATATTTTATACATACTTTTAAAATTAAAAGTCAGAGTAGAGGTGCGGCCGGCTATAGCATGTCTAGCTGCCGAGATGCAAACCCCCGTGTTAGTGATAAGGGCATATTCTGGAAGCTCTGTCGTTATTGTCCTTAGAAAGTGAGCGAGCTGAGAGCTATAAGTACTGGTATTATGACTTGCACTATTATTTAATGTTACATTTTATTAGAAATTGCAATACTTTATGTCAGGGATCTCATGTAGTCACAAGCAAGGAGGAAATTTGCTAGTTCTATTCCATTCCGTGCTTTAACAAATAAGTTCTGTAATTTCTTTGTGAGGTAAACACTTGAGAATATTTTATAGGTCCTTACTTTTAGTTATTTATTTATTTAGTGTTAAATAAAAGTCACCATCTGACCTCCAAATACCGATACATTTAAACTGAGTATTCAATTATAACTACCACAAGCCATTTTTCTTATTTTTCCATTGTCCTTATGTTTTGTTTTGTTGGCTCGGTTCTAAACTTTCCTTCTTCTATGCGTTTAAAGTAATCCGGCTTTTCCTCACGTGCAAGTATCAGTTAAGATATTCAATGATTGTGCTCTAAAATAAATCTGTACACGAACTTTAAAAGGATAACAAAATCGGCTGTTGCGTCTTAAATTACCTTTTAGTCATTTACGTATAACCTATGGACGTTTTAGTCTTTCAAAAAAAGAATAAATAATAGTCATATATTACATTATTTCTTTAAAAATAATCACAACAATGCTGTGGCCAGTAGAAAATGAAGTTTGAAGCATGCTATTATCGCATGCACAGAATCTCGCGTCATTTTGTGTTTTTTTTTTTTTTATAGTGTTTAACTGCTGAGGCATCCAAGGCGGTGGACATTGGTGATATGTGAGATGAAATAATAAATTGGGAAAGGATTTTTAAGGAAGGAAATGTTCCAGACCCAAGTTTTAGGGGTACCTCCCCGACATTTGCAATTTATGAGGACTGAAGAAAACCTGAAAAAAACCTCTGTCAGGGAGAACGGTCCTGGTGGGAATCGAACCCCAGACCTCTCCCTCATGTCGGTCCTGCTGGTGTAGAGGTAGCCATACTTGCCTTCTAAACCCAAGATTGCGGGCTCAAACCCGGCCATGATCGATGGATTTTTTCGGGCGTAAAATTCCTAAGTATGGCTTCCTTCGAAAGGGAAGTAAAGCCGTGGGTCCCGTGTCGTACGTTTACGGCACGAAAAAGAACCTCAAGTCTGAAAGAAGAGACCTCTGAGCAAAATTTGTCGGCCGTTTCACGCCCTGATTTGAATGGGACGCTGATGACCTGAGATGTTAAAGAGCATCCCTAAATAAATCAAATCAAATCTACCTCTCGCTCACGAATCCGCGCCCTAAAGACCTCACCACCCGTGACGGTTTCATTCAAATGATTCTAACTCTGTAACCAGGAGTTATGTCACTTAACAACATGCAATAAACTGCAAAACGTGATAAAGATGACACCTAACCAATTTTCCTCCTTGGTACACGTGAGTAATTCTATGAACTTAACCAGGAAAGTAATTTAACTCCGTTGTCGTGAGAAAAAAAAAACTGCTGGTGATTACCCCTGTATCTTTAACAAAAACAAGAAGTGGGAAAATTGAAGGTCATCACGTAGGTATAACATCAGGTTTCTTCAGAGAGCACAAGTCATTCCACTCTCAGAGGACGGCACTGATTCAATATGAAGCTCGTATGTATGGTAGCAGTTGTTTTTGGAGCACTGCTGGTAACAGGTGAGAATTATTTAAAGCACATTTAGTTACTATGTCCTTATTTTACGCAGAATTGTAATCTTTCGTGTTTTTATTTGCTTCATATAACTGACTAACTTTTATCTCGTCAGTTATGCCAGCCGCAACAGCGAAATCAAGAGCTTGTTTGGTTACAAGCACGGCTGTAGAGCCAGGGAGCCGATCGGTACTTTTTCTGCATATATATGATATAATCTATTCTCTATCTTCAGACCATATATTGGGAGTTTGCACTTCGAAATAAGCCAACGGAACAAATATACCGAAAAGAAAGTACAGAGTGGTTTATATAGAACTAACACGTTTCTTTCTTTATTTATTTAAAAAGAATATTATTATATCTCAAATATACAGTATATATGGAATATTATTAA
Organism: Metallyticus violacea; assembly: GCA_030762175.1. Classification (NCBI taxonomy): domain Eukaryota; kingdom Metazoa; phylum Arthropoda; class Insecta; order Mantodea; family Metallyticidae; genus Metallyticus; species Metallyticus violacea. Next base: position 41,124,793 of record CM060834.1, on the reverse strand, counting down.
CCTATATAGAAAATGTATGCTACATGTGTTAAAATTTACATTTTATTTTGTGTTGTTTAGTCAATAACCTACTTACAAAATAAAAAGTCACTTTTAACACTTGTATCATAAACAATTAATGTATAGATTTGTGACATTTAATTTTTATTTTTTTCTAGTCACTGGCAACTCCTAGTAATAACAGAGTAACGGTATCTGTATAGTGTTCGTCACCGGGCTAAGTTTGTGTGCGCTCATGCTCCTCTTGGAACCTAACCTTCCTCCCGAATCTTCGAGACATTCCTTCTCTTACCGCTAGGATCGTGCTATGGTTTCCTGCTTCTTTCTTTGTCGCTCTACTTGTCAGCTCTCGTCTTTGGTATAAATTACTTGAGGACTCGGGCTTGCCCTTGCTCGAGGCTACTGTCAGGCCATGTGGGAACTCGTGTTCCATCATTCTGCGACGATATCAACAAGACTTACTCGCAAAATTAACGTTTGAAATTTGGGACTTGCTTTCTTAAATGAGAATAATAATCTGGATAACTAATTAATTATTTCTTTTAAGTACAATTTTTTTTTACATTTGCAGTAAAATTTTGATTATAATTGTAGGTAGGTTTCTAGCCTAATTTACTCACATTAAATCTGTTTTCTTAACGAATTCTTCCACCACAGTTTGATAACATGTGGGGGATTTGTAACAGAATGTTATATGTTAAATATTCGTTGTTAAGGTAGTAATTATTTTGAGTAGCTTTTTGCAGAGGGTCGCAGAGTTTCCCTTAGAAACTAGTCTTTTCTGTTGTAGTATGAGGATCTTGCCCGACTGTCCTACTCACAGGTAACGGCAGTATTCAGTATATCCCAAATGCTTGCTCAACAATATTGCAATCGCCTTCATTTGTCTATACATTTGCCATTGGTAATCTTTGTACTAACTGCTTCCAGAGGTATTTTCATAATTCACATATTTCCTTCATGAGTTGAAGGAAAAAAATTGGCATTGTGTAGAAAAGCAGTTTTTAATCTAAGCTAGATGAAATCACTTTGTTCACCTTGAATAGGTCTATCTGGCTCACCCAGTGACTTAGGTGCGAAATCAGGATCCTGTGATGTCGAAGCCTCAGGGTATGGGTCTGATGTAGCCTCGGCACTCTCTTCATTTTCATCTGAGTCCAGATTGCACTCCTCTGGAGGATTGAGTTCAGATAGATCGTCCCCATGTGGCACTGGTCATTCTGGTTGTTGAAGTATTAAATACTCAACGTTTTCTTTCTTTATATACTTTTCTTTAATAAGAGGTACCATATAGGAATAGTAGTTTTCTACATCATTTGTCGGTTCTCTCCATATTATAGGGATTCCAACGGACACTGAAGCCGCTTATATGAATGCATACAAGTAGAGTGACAGCAAATTTGAGGTGTCCACATTTTGTTTTGATTCCCCATTCTCATTTCAAAATAATGATGGTAGGCTGTCTTCACGAGTGGAGTTATTGGACGTTTATGGCAACAAATGTCACATCCACATACATAACAGAAATTGTATAAGCATTTGCGTGGCATCCTGGCTATTCAAGTGAATTCTGACCATAAAATAAACTTGCAAACAATGTAAGAAACAACATCCTAACCTTCACTCCAAATAAGTTGATACAGACAATGAACAACAGAAGATCTACAATGACTACTCATTCCGCTCTCAGGTTTGCCAATCCCATATTTTCTTTACGTACACTAGCCACTCGGAGCGCACAAGCATCAGTTCATATACACATGTCCTAAAACATAAACGGGCTCGGAAATGAGAGCTAACTAAGTGTTTAAATACCATATTTATTTTAACGTACTGAAATCAACACGAAATAAGTATTTTCGTATTAGAAACATTTTCAGTGTTGGCCAGTGAATGTCATCCCATATCATCAAACGCTAAGGCAACCAGCACGTTTTTCTACAAGTTCAGTAGATTACACTGAACAGCTCTTGTGAATATTTGTAAACTCTAAAAAGAGTAATAACTATTATTTATTGTTTATTTACTTTATATATGGATAATTCTTGTAAACCGTGTTCTCGTCATAAGTAAAGTCCTACTAGTTGTGTTTCTATTTGCAGGTAGTTCTTCAGGGCAACGTGCGTCGTTGACATGTTCCAATGTTTTTTGCGCAGAAGGCACGAAATGCACAATGCAGAAAGTTAACTGCTTCACGGCTCCTTGCCCTCCGTTACCTACATGCGTTCCCATCAATGCTGTGCATTAGGTGAGGAACTTCGTCAATTGAAGCTACGCTCGCCGTCATAGTTTGGGTAAAAACGCATGCAAAGGAATGACAGATAACACTTTTGTGTTTTAATAACTAGCTACTTCAATTTATCTTAAATCTAGAAACAAGTTTACGTGAATTGCACCTAGATATGCGACCGAGATACTAACGTTTTATTTTACCCTTCTCTGTCTTTTTGAAAGTAAATGTTAATTTAATTAACGTTTACTTTATTGCTTTCTAAAGCACGTTCTCAATTTTATGCTCTTATTTTAAAGATGGTGTGGATTATGCTTTAATTTCAGTGATATAAATAATTATAATGATATGTACTAACAACAAAAAACAATGATTTTGTACGTATTAATGGGCATACACAAAAATAAGTACATGCACGCCCTTAAGGATCAACATATGAGCTGGTTTCATTGGTAAGCGCGATGGAAGACTTTGGACTGGTAATCACCAAAAAGATTATTCAAATTAAAAGACTATTGGCCATAACAACGACGTTTGTCAAGACAAAATCGATACTTTAACGGTGCAAGTACTCAGGATTGTTTTATTCATATTGTACAATGGCCGAATTAAGTAACTACATTCATTGCGGCCCTCTAGCCCCAGTAATGAGCAACAATTAAAGAGAGAGTAGGAGAGGGAAGATTTTTTTGATTTGTTTATTTACGGACGCTCTTTAGCATCTCAGGTTATCGGTGTCCCATTCAACTCAGGGCGTGAAACACCAACAAATTTTGCTCAGATGCCTCTTTTTTCAGGCTTGAGGTTCTTTATCGAGCCGTAAATGTACGACACGGGACCCACGGCTTTACTTCCCTTCCGAAGGAAGTCATACTTAGGATTTTTACGCCCATAAATATCCATCGGTCCTGGCCGAGATTGAACCCGCGCTCTTGGGTTTAGGAGACAAGCATGGTCACCAAGACACCACCAGGACCAACTGAGAGGGAAGGTGGAGTCACAACACGCCACGAAACGGTAAACTCTCTCGGACCCTGTCAAGTATTCACTCATCCTTTCAACGAACAGGAGGACATTCAATAAAAATGTACGATCTTAATAAACTTGCAAATCAATGCAGTTTTATATAATGGAGGTGGAAAAATAAATAGAGATGAAATCAAAAGTATTGTTCTTTTAAATATTAAAAAGTAGCGGAGACTTTTCGTTGAAAAATAATAAAATTAATGAAATAAGACAGGAAATCTTATAATTAGGCTTATGACAGCAAAGTTGATATATTGTGTTAATGCAATTGAACAAAACATTAATTCATGTGAGAAGAATGAATATTAATTCAGATTGCATGCTATAAGCATCCAGTGTCAAAATATACGATGCACAGTTTTTACATTAACGGTTTGGGTTAAATTCTTGTCTTGAATATCGGTGGATTTGAATATAGTAGTTCCATGTCTCCCCCCCCCCCCGTTTTTTACACTGGTTATCCCCTCGGTCAATAAGGAGGCATATCAAGCATAAATGTACATCAATGAGTTCAGGGATAAGAATTGGCTACCTTTCATTAGCATGAATACAAGCGAAAAGCACCAAAGGAGTGAAATGAATTATCAGTGGTGACCATACCTGTCCCTAAAAACGTTTGTTTTACATTAAAAGATGTTTTGTAAACAAACCAAATGCCTTTATGAATTACCTTAAGAGAAGGTATTTTAAAAATATTTGTTATTTTACTGCTTTGCATAATATGTTCATTAATTTTGGTGTGAGCGTTTAACATGCTCTGAACTCCTTAGGTCTCAACATATGTGTGGTAAAATCCAATTAGAAGTCTAGGCACCAGGCGCTGAATTGAGCAAGGTTGAGAAAAATTCCTTAATCACCCATTCAGGTGATCGTCCTTAATGACTTCGCTAGCGTTTGCATTCTGCTGTCAATTTTTATATATGCTGAATTAAATCTATTTAAACCCTTTTAAAACACCAAAAGAGGGAAAATTATGACAAGTAATAAACATAGGTTTCAGAAAAAGAATTATCAGAATTTATTGCTAATGATTCAATGTTGATATATCTGCCCATTTTATAAATAAATTAATTCTTATTCTGAAAAGTGTAAGGTATGCCTATAAATATGGCATTTAGTGTATTTTAAATAAAAAGGAGTATATTTATGGATGAATAATAATATATAATGCTCTCCTAATTACTCTGAAATTATTATCCCATAATACAGAAAATTTAAAATCTACTCTTACACAATATCTGTGCGATAAGACCTTATTATTCAATTGACGAATTCAGAAATGAATAATGTATGATGCTCTAATAGTCATAAGACAACATATAAAATATGGCAAAATATCATTGTATGGCACATGACAATGTGTGAAATGTGCTGTTCTATTTTTTTTATCTTCATCTTATATTCTAGCTTAAATATTTTATCTGTAAGTATGAGATTGAGCACGTGCATTTATACTTTAAACATCTTTCATACCCATATAGATATAATTTATATAACTTCGTAAATTTTGACTTATTCCAGTTTTGCAGTAATGAATGAATAGTGTTTAACGCCCGTTTTTGCTACAGAGGCACCACAGGCGATGGACACTGTATGAGATGAAATGATATATTGGGAAAGGATTTAGTTTTATGGAAGGAATCGTTCCAGGCCTAAGTTTAAGGTACCTCCCTGGCATTTGCCATTTATGAGGACTGAGGAAAACCTGGAAAAAAACCTCAGTCAGGAAGGACGGTCCTGGCGGTATTCGAAGCCAGACCTCCCGCTCACGAGTCCGAGACTTAACGACCTCGGCCACCCGTGGCGGTCGTTTTGCAGTAGATATATTGTACAAGAACCATATGAAATGTAAACCAACATTTATATTTATCTTATATGATTGCTGATTATATCTTAGTGTACTGATCACATTATTATAAAGTCAAATTAGTTCGTGTAAATCGAAACAAAGGCCGTAAATCAGGAAGAAATTTAATGTGGATAAATGTTTATTTATATCACATTAATTTCCCTAATTGGAGAAAAAGGAATTCGTATAATAAATGAAGTGAAAGGCAACTGAAATTAATGGTCTATGTGAGGCAGTGTAGAAGTGTTGAAAAGGATAGAATGGAAAGAACTGCTATATATTCTAGTGAAAGTAAAGAAAAGCTAAAATTTGACTTAAAAACTTCTTCGAAAATTCAGCTATTGAAAGGCTGTTAGCATGAGATTCACCAGACGTTTATGTCCAGAATTTTTATTAGTTTTCGGGGGAGGGGAAAATTAAAAAAGGAGCTGCATATTTAGGGCCGTCTTTTAATGCCTCCCAAACCTTTAAAACATATTTTTCAGAGCTGCAATTGTCGCTCTTGTCGGTTATCCCAATCTCGCGCCTGATGGTCTAGATGTTCTCTCTGGAATCTCGGTATAGAGATTTTATGGGCCGTTCTAAGGTTGACATTTTCGGGCGTTCTTTTATTCATGCCCTTGTCTCTGCAAATGTGGATATTTTTGTTATCCTGAACGAAATGGATAGGCATTTCCTGAGCAGAATAAATTGCAGGCACGCTTGGGAGCATGCAATCCGCTGGAATTCTAGTATATTCCTAATGAAGTAAGAGATACAAGAAATATTGGAACTCCCATAATACCGCACTTTCTGAGCCATTCTCTTAGATATACATCAATATCCCTTTTAAAGAAGTGGTAATATATATCCTTGTAACAAACCCTTGGTGTAGAGTCTTTGTATAAGCGGTATTCAAGTTTAATTTGGCATCTATTCTTGAAATATACTGATAATAAAAGTATTATTCTGTCTTCTTTAATTGACGCTTCTCTTAAAGTTTGCCAAAATAATGTCCTGGGAATATTCTCATAAGCTCTTTCTAGTTCAATGAAAACCAGTAATATCTATTTGATTTGTCCCTGCTCTTTCTAAAAGGACTCATAGTGTAGAAATGTTTTTAATAAAGAATTTTTCGGCTGACTGTAAGGCTATCTTGTTCCTCTGAATTGTTATATTGTTTTTCTAAATGCTGATTTATTATTCTGGCAAAAGTTTTCACTATGGGATTCATTATACACGAATTCCTCGATAATTCTGACATCTTTTATTTCTCTTTTTGTGCATTTAACTGGTATATCCAAATCGAATCTGTTTTTTTTAATTGATTTTCGCAGTAAAATCTTCCTGTGCCATTTCTTCAGTAGTGCTATTCATGTAAATCCTTCTTTTATAACATTTACAAACGAATGTTTCCTGGGCCAGTAGCCTTACCATTCTTCCCTATTGATAGAAAGTACCTCACATCTTCTGACAATTCCAGATATATCTATATGGATGAAACGATTATAATCCGTTCTATATTTCTTCATTCAATAAATTTCCACAATGTTCTAACATTGATTGATGGTTACCAATGATTATTTATTATCTTTTCTACATTTCTTCTCATTCCCTTGAGAATTTTTCATGCTGCAGATTATTTAATGCCTATCTGACACTTTATAAACATACGTGGTATTTTCTCTTTTTTGTTCCTCTAACTTACTCTAATACTATGTTCTTTCGGTTCATATACATTTCTCTGTTCTCTTTGTCCCTGTATTTAATCATTTTATGTGCCTTCTATTACAAATATTCATTATTACTATTGTTATTATAAACAGAAATATTGATGAAAATATAAACTATTCAATTATATTAAAATAATGTAATTCCACAAACTGATCACAAACTCTAAGCAGTAATAATGATGGTAAATAAGTTTATTTTAAATATTTCGGAACATACGGGCTCAAAAACTATTAGTAAACGCGTTTAGCAATGTTGCAACCGTCAAACCAGTTTGTTCTTCCTTTTGAATGTTAATAAAATAAAGCAAAATAATGTTGACGTTTGTGACTACTAATCTGGAGGTCTTGGGTTCGAAACCCAGTCAAGTCAAACTGACTGGGTAAGGTTTTTCATGGAGCATTTCTTTACCCTGAGAAGGCGAATATCAAATAGTTCTCAGGCGCCAAGGACTCTCCACAATTCACAGACGTCTCGAGAAGACCAATGTAGTCAAAGTGACAATGAATAAAACACCAAAAATAAAAGGGGAGAGAGAAAGATAGTTGCGATTTAATACCGACTGACTTCCCATGGGTAATGAGCGGACCAGCCATCATACTCATACTATAAATATACTTCATACTATACTTCATTCTATAATGAAGCAGTGGAATACACAACAAACCTGGAATACACATTTTTCATCATTTAACGTAATATTTGGTCCTCAATTTTACCACGAACGCTGACACCCCATTTTTGCTAGCCATAGTGAGTTTTCCACTTAATTTGTATCATGCCGAGGTTTGTATATGACGCTTGGCTACTGAACAATGCGATTGTTCTGCATTTACTGCTGTACTAAGTGACAAAAATTTACATGGTTTTGAAAAATTATTACCGTGGAGAAACTGGTGCAAAGAAATTTATCATCTTTTTAGAAAAAGTAAAATACTAATCTTAGGGCAATTTGTTTGAAACTGGTGAGTAGATTTGAGCTACTGCTGCTAAAACATCAATCTCTGCATTCTGTGTCGCAGTTCTTGTTCATTTTTTCTCTTAATGACCCAAGATGTTAAAGAGTGTCCATAAATAAATGAAATCAACAAAAGTTTGTTCGTTTCCGTTACTTCAGCCATAATTAAAAATCACATAAACTTCTTAAGCGAGCGTAAATGACACACAAATGAACTTGATATAAGAATGAAATTGATTAGCAACATTTTTTATTTTGTTAGCAATTGTGGCTCATAAATTCTTAGTTGATTTCTCGTTATAATATTAACTTCTTTTCCAAATAAGATGTGTTTACATTAGTAAGACTTTAATTCTATGAGAACGCGGTTTTAAGCGATTTGAAATGTACAAATGATTTAATTTCCATAAAAAGATTGTTTTTCACAAAGACGAAAAAAGGAGCTTGTAACTTTTGAAATTGCGATTTAACAAAATAGAGTTAAAATAAAATTTGCAAATTTTTAGAGAGAATTTAAAAAAATAGATATATGGGAGTTTCTATGTAAAATTGTAAAGTTGTACCTAGGGGGAGACAGCGGCCGATATTTGCTAAATTGCGAAGACTCCTTTGAAATATTAAACTTTTATTCTGAACGTTTCTGTTACATGGTTATTTTTTAAAATCTGAGACAAATCATTATGAATGAACCATCTAATATAAACACGGAACTGTAAGCGGTTGACTATTAAGGCGTCTTAGAGGAAGATAAGGTGAGGGAGATAGAGGGTGGCCAAGTCTCTCAGAAAGTCTGCTTCTACATCAGGTGCTGGGGTAACAACCTTTCCAAAAAGCAAGTCACTACCGCACCGCGCTAGCTCCTTCTTCGCCCTTGCACATTGGACCCAGTAACAGAACCAAGTGAAATAGGAGCGAAAAAGTTAGTGGAATGTGCATATGCATCCCAGTATTCGCCCAAGTGATCAGGGAAAACCAGGTCAGACAAGTCGGTCCAAAGGGAATTGAATCGGGACTTCCCGAATGCGAGTCCCAAGCGTTACCAACTGAGCAACCCCCTCGGTAAAGAGAGCTGGAACGTTTTATAATCCAAAATGAATGAACATTTAAGAAGTTTACAACATTTTTTCTAGTTTTTTCTTATTTTCTTACCAATTGAAATCGATGTTTTATAATGTACATATTTTTAACATTTTCAGAGTTTTCATGTTTTCTATAAAACGAATAGAGAAAATGTCTATAAAATTCTCTGGGCATAGTATACATTACGTGAAAGCAGTTATTAGTCTGAAATGAAAAGGCAGTAATACGCGAGAGAGGAAGCAAAGGTATAAATTTCCAAAAACTTGGAGTAATACAATTGATATAATTTTAGGTAACTATGGTATGATAAGTTAGAGTTCAGATATTTAATCACGGAGGTTTTAGTAATATCTGATTATTATATTTTCCTCATAAGATGTTTTTTTGATTGATTTATTTATGGACGCTCTTTAACATCTCAGGTCATCAGCGTCCCATTCAACTCAGGGCGTGAAACGGCCGACAAGTTTTGCTCAGAGGCCTCTCTTTCAGGCTTGAGGTTCCTTTTCGTGCCGTAAATGTACGACACGGATCCACGGCTTTACTTCTCTTCCGAAGGAAGCCATACTTAGGATTTTTACGCTCGAAAAAATTCATCGATCTTGGCCGGGTTCGAACGCGCGATCTTGGGTTTAGGAGGCAAGTATGGTAACCACTACACCACCAGGACCGACCTCGTATGAAGCTGTAATACACATTCAAAGGAATAGTCACCAAGTCTACGACGTGCTCGCTTGACAGTCATTGAGTAAATGTACCTTTTACAGAAATAAGAAGCAGGAAAATAGTAAGGTCACCGCATGCTGGATAGATAAAACCTTCGTTTTTCCTGTATGCTAGCACACTGTGGTGAGAGACATCATAAATCATTAAACATCTAACAGTTCTTTGACATTCGTTTTCAGTATTTAAGTAAAAGAATTATGCTAGAAGCAATTGGATATCTAATGTTGGTTTGTCGGTCCTGGTGGTGTAGTGGTAACCATACTTGCCTTCTAAACCCAAGATCGCGGGTTCAAACCCGGCCAGGATCAATACATTTTTCGGGCGTAAAAATTCTAAGTATGGCTTCCTTCGGAAGGGAAGTAAAACCGTGGGTCCCGTGTGGTACATTTACGGCACGATAAAGAACCTCAAGCCTAAAAGAAGACGCCTCTGAGCAAAATTTGTCGGTCGTTTCACGCCCTGAATGGGACGTTGAAGACCTGAGATGGTAAAAGGCACCCGTAAATAAAACAAAGCAACAACTAATGTTGGTTCAAATTATTTAGGGCCAGTCATTCTGGTATTGGATTTTTTCGTGATTTTCCCTAGTCGCTTAGGCGAATGCTGGGATGGATATCTTTCATTTCCACTTACTCACGCTGTCTCATTTCACCTCATTTTATTCCGTTGAGTCTGTTACAAGGTCCAAAGTGTAAGGGCGAGATGGGCTGGTGTTGTTTGTGATGTGAATGAGGCTTGCGCTTTGTGAAGATTTCTGTCCCTGCCTCTGATAAGGAACCGGACGTTCTGAGAGGTTTGAACTCCGCTGGCGTCGGGGTATTCTATTTGGAAACAATGTTAGGGATCTTGGATGGATATTTACATTTCACAAATTTTTCGCTCTCCTATTTCACATCATTTCATTCCTTAACACAAATCCTAGACGCCGGTAGGCCCAAGAGAATCTGTGGAAACGCTAGTATCCGCTCGAGCGGCCCATAACTGAAATAACCTCGCTGTATATTAAACAATTTATTTTAAATCATAAGATCTTCATATACTTACATTGTATTACAAATATGAGCACTACAGGCTTCACAACCCTTTGCTCGTTTTTCACATTACTAGCTCTAACTGCTCTAAATCTAAAATTATATCTGTATTTTTGTTTTAAAGCTTTTCGTTAGTAGAGTTAATACTGTGAACTATAGATAATGGAGGATTTGTGAAATATCCTCGCTGAAAATAATATACATTTAAATTGCACTCAGAATATTAATTCCTCCCTGACAATATATTCTGGTTGCACTTTAAAAAATATAACAGAAGCATCTTTTAAGTCATTCACGCCATCGCCCATTTGACTGTGAAAAGGAGCAGTCCGGTCCCCCTCAAGTTTTTTTATCCATTGTAAGCCTTTTGTAGAGCCACCTATCATCCTTGGTCACGGAAGACATGCTTGACAAACTCAGTGAAATTCCACTTTTGGATCAGCTTGTACGAAAGGCACAAATGATATTGCAGGAGGTCCCTTCAACCGAAGGCCCATTCATACCGCGTTTTCTACTTTCTGGACTGTTCAGACTCTTTCTTACTTTCACCAGCTTATATCCATTTAGATATACTGTAAGACTATAAACTAATAAAAGCCAATATTTTTTCCCACGGATGTATTTAACAATTAAATTAATATTTGGGGCTATTTCAATGGTTTCTTAGTAACCTCTTAAATCATTTACACCTAAGTATTTAACAGCACATTTATTATTATTTTTTTGTTTATTTATGGACGCTCTTTAACATCCCAGGTCATCATCACCCCATTCAATTCAGGGCGTGAGACGGCCGATAAATTTTGCTCAGAGGCCTCTTCTTTCAGGCTTAAGGTTCTTTTTCGTGCCGTAAATGTACGTAAATTTTTACGCCCGAAAAAATCCATCGAATGTGACCGGGTTCGAACCCGCGATCTTGGGTTTAGGAGACAAGTATGATTACCACTACACCACCAGGACCGATGCATATAGTTTTCATTTAGCATAATAAACCTTAAAATAACTAAAATGCCCCATGTATTTGTTTTTAAGTAATTTGTGTGCTGAGCCTTGAGACTAGAAAGCCGACATTCAGTTTTGAAACCACCTCGTGAAATGAAAGAGCAACCCATATAGGAATTGAGTTCTTATGTTTCAAATTTTGTCAGTGATAAAGGATTATATCTCAACCTAATAGATCTTTCTGTAGGTGTCAAAATATAGATCGGTTAAATGTGGGTTCTCGTTCTATCTTTTAGAAAAATAAACAATTAACATTTAAAAAGCAAAAACAATTTGCGTGCTATACGCGTGAGGAAGAATGAACCTACGGCGCCACAAGCTTCAGCTGCCATTCGTCTGCAGAAGCATTTCAAGAGCTTCTATTGAGAGTCCACATACCTTTGAAAACCAGAGAGGTATGCTATAGTCTGTGGGAGTTACTGGCTCCCGCTAAATCGTCGAAGCGCTCCAGTTTTTCGGAAATGCGTTATCTTTATGCTAAGGATCTCTCTTTTTCTCTTTTCAGGTACCAATTCAGTGCCTCAAAATAATCCCTGTGATACAACTCGCTGCCGTGTTGGTACCATATGTCGGGTGATAAACATAAACTGTAAGGATAGGTACTGTCCTCCAGTAGGAAGATGCTTACCATTTAACGGCTGAAGCGGAGACATCACTCCTCAGCACGGTTTTGCAAGCTGCTTTTATTACAGTAATACTCGTATTCGCAAATGTAATGTACCACAATTATTTCCATAGTGCTGCCAATAAAGTACTTGAGAATTTTAAATGAGATTTGTTTATTTTAAAATAAACTACGAGTTACAGCGTAAAATATTGTTTTACTCACTTTTTATCACACACACACACACACACACACACACACACACACACACACACACACAATATTTTGCAGAAGTCAAAGATATAGTTTAGCTTTTCTCGAACTTCGCCCAATTGTAGCAGACCAAATGAATTATTCTTTTTGCATAATTCACATAAGGATTTGCATTTTTCACATGAAAATTATGCAAGTTATCTGCTGAAGGTATTTCGCATCGTTAAATGTCTTCGATATGATCTGGCCAGCAGCATGAAGTGCTAAACTGTTTTTTTAAATAGCTCTCCCCAAGTTATATAAGTTAGTAAAGAAGGAATAAAAACAATATGAACAATAGCTCTATGATAAGCTCGAAATTTCTACAGTTGACCCTTTACGATTCTAACCTGTGAACCTAACCTGGACTCACACTTGAAGATTCATTCCCTCATTTTCAAGTTAGCTGTGGCATTTAATAAAGCACCTGATAAAATGAAGACTAGCCACAATTAGAGAAAATTCAAATAATTTTCATTGCAACATTAAAAAGTGTTAGCCTTAAGTGATATAACGAGATTTTCATTTCTTTGGAAAAAGTAATGTGCATGATAATTCTTAGAGATATATCGTGGATAGAATATAATAGTTTATACTGCTACTGAATAATAATTATATTTAATTTACTTACATATTTTGCTGATTTTGCCTGCTCTGTTCTTAAAGAAACAATTGAAAACGTTATTTACAAACACGACCAGAGTCATCTATACCACCTAACTAGAAGTAACACCTGCAGATGAAAGAACAATGAAATATGCAAACATTAGCTTTATTATGAAAGCAATAATATTTAAACAGACTGTAATATAACTAAACATACAATTATAGTAGTGGCATTCCATAAAAGAGAACTTATAAAGAGTGTTTGACGCTGAGAATACTGATGTTGGTTATTGTGAATGCATTTATAATTAAGTAGGGGGAATTGTGGTCTCCTAAGGAAAATATTGAAATATTTGTTACTCAACTTTAATATGTCAACCCAATTAGTGAAAATTATATTAAAACTTTAAGGAAACTAATTAATTTTCCAAGATTGAACAAGCCATTATTATTCCATGAATATGAAGTAATGTTAGTCTATGAATACAAAAACATTTCACGAATGTAACATGTAACTTGGGCAATGTAACAATCCTTATGAGCCCATTAGTCACATGAAATACATCTTATAGACAGTTCACAAATGACGGCTCACTGTAAATTAGATACACCATTTCTTTCTCATTTTCTTCCTTTCATGGTCGAAATTACACGGTTCACCACCTGTTAAAAGTTAATCTCTTCAAAAGCTAATCTCTACTTTAGCCCGTTCCTTCCACTTCTTTTCCGCCTCTTCTTATACTCATTGATGATAGTGTTAGGACCTGGGAATACTATTTTCTGTTGGTCCTATATTTAGTTCCTAATGAGGTATTTTTGAGAATCAAATGCAATATATTTTGAGTCTGTTGATCTACCTGCTGCATAAATGTTCCATCCTCATTAGACATTCCAGGGCGACGAGGAGGTCCCAAACTCTGGAATGCGTTGTTTTTGTTAAGTCCTGATTCTTCGGAAGAACCCAAACCTTTGAAAGGTCCAAACCCCTTGAAAGCTATTTGCTCTTTGAAAGGCTCTCTTTCTTGGGAAGGCCCAGTCTCTTAAAAAGATCTTAGCTTGTGGGAAGATCCTAATTGTTCAGCTTCTTCTCGATTCTTTAGCTGTTGGAGTAACTTCGATTTAGAGTCAACATTGGTAATGTCTGAAAAATAAAACAAATATATCTTTTTAGCTATGGGCCTATTGATTATAAACAAACTTTAAATCACTTTAAGATTCTAATGATAGAGCGTTTATTTATTTAATGTTCGTTCCTGATTCTGTAGACTGAAGCAGGATATCCGAAGCTGCAAAATCTTCTTTGCCAAAAACATCAGGGTTCTGCTGGAAGTTTCCAATTGCTTTGAAGGCATTGGTCACCTTATACAGTGTTATCTGCAGTACGAATTTCTGAATAGTTGAGTCTCATATTGCGTAAGGATTTTTAAAAAGGTTTTTTCTCATACATTTTATGGATTTGGCATGAAACGTGACTCTGAGGAGCCCGTAAAAACCGAAGTCCAGTGGTTGATTTATTTATGGACGCTCTTTAACAGCTCAGGTCATCAGCATATGTTCAGTGGCTGCAATCTGTGGTGTGTGATGATGTGTTCAAGTTAATGACGCCATTTATCTTTTAGAATTAAAAAATATTTAAGTCTTGAGTGACTGTCCCTGAGGAATAGTTTAGGATCATATCATTTTGTGAACTGGTGAAAGTGATGTAATCAATCCACGAAAAGATTCGGTCACCCATCCTTTTTCTGAGCACTTGTGGATAGATTCCAAAGGTTCTTCTTTCTCCAAAATGTTATTCATTCTTTTACTAGCAAAAATGAACATTGAAGAGCTATACGTTCCGGGAGCCCTTTAGACACACTTAACAATGATATTCTTTCCGCGCTCCCAATTAGTGGCAAAACTAACTTACTTTTTCCCTTTCTGTGCCAATATCATAGTTGGAACTTCCTCACATTTTTCGTCACAGGTGTATATCTGACTTGATATGATTTTATATTGTAGCGGCCATCTGTAGAGCTACCTGCATAATTATCATTTTGCACTCATTTCATTATCATAAGGCCGGACATGGGAGAGAGCTCACAATACTTAATTAAATCCATTTATATAACATCTATACTCAAAATGAAATGAAAACAAGGAAATAATGGACCGAGCTATTCTATGCAAATATCAACATTTGTAAACTTTAACGCATAACTTTATTAAAATGCATAAAACGGTTCTGGCCTTGACTTGTACATCGTAAAGGTGGCCATTCCAGGAACAGAAGGTGCAATGTCCACTCTCTTCAAGTTCCAGCTCTAGACTGCCCAGAAACAGCTAAAAAAGAAGAAGGAAAACAATAACAACACTACGTGTTGCATGCGCAGAGTTACTTTCCTCGCGTTCAATTCCCCAAGCGTCATTTCTAAATAGTAACCGTTTCAATCCTATAACACAAGTAGTCGTTCGCTCACTTTGTCACCCCAACATATGACACATTATTTCCTTTAATTTTGCTCCAAGTTTGAGAAAAACATTGACACCTCTTCCCTGTTCAATGCTTTTATATGATTAATAGACGTTGCTTGTAGTTTCATAAATTAGAGACTGGGTTTCCTATAAAAACCCTGCTAGCCAATCATCACCGACATGTTTTTTTTTAATTGATGATGTTACTCATGGCAAAGTGGAATGCAGTCTTTTTAACCAAACTCGCTAACACTGTAGAATATTTTTGCCACGTGTTTTATTGCTGTAGCAAGCTCTTTAACATCTTAAAAAAATGCGTTTTCATCTCAAAGACGATCTGCATTTAGATTTCCCATTTTAGTGCTTCGAGGTGTAAGAGATATTCTAGATACATCTCTGATACTGCATCTTTCTTTATATTCGTATGGAAGATATCCGTTTATAGTCGCGATGCATTTGAAACGAATAAAAATATTAACAATATTGTTTGCAGTATAGATGGCCTGCCACCATTACCCAATATATCATGGCTTCATTATCCCGATTATATTGCTTTCTTCGTCACAAATTAGTTATTTTAACTACTGTGCAATTTTGGATTTTTTGGTGGATAATGCTTCTGTTGCCCTCTAAAGCAGGGCGGAAACAGCCTCTAGGCAACTTCTATGTTCATGATCTCTCTGTAACTTAGTCCAAGGCACTACATCAATCCCACTGCCACTATTGCTGTAACCCAGTACTCTAGCCAACTGAATTATCGGGACATTGACCCACTTGAGCACTCGAATGCAGCAAGCGGTGTGTGAAACACAACATATGGTGAATGAGATACAAGGCTCATTCGGAGGAAAATAGGCACTTGTGTTTCTCAAATTATAAACAGCTATTAACGTTCTTAGACCAGAAAGTACTTAACTGCAGCTTCTTTAACCTAATTCCATAAGCCAACTTTGTCCAAGGGTACCAGATTAGTTTATATGGTTATGTCAGCGTCTGCTTGACAACAGGGTACTGCTTTCAAACGTAAGGAGTGCAGAAGACACGATGAATTTCGGCCGCATTTGCAGCAACATTACATGTATTTCATTTCAATCATCGTCTGAAAATAAAACTAAAATAAAGATACCTACAGTAACAGGATTCTCCCACAGGGATTCTGCATGTTTTCAAATAGAGGTAAGTTTCCATTAACGCGTCGAACGAAATATGTACTTACACATGCGTCAATGCTTCTGACGTCACGAATATTATAGTATATGACTGGAATGAGAAAGTGCCGTTTCTAATAAGATAAAACTTTAAAGAATGTACACAATAAATGCAATGCTTATTACTAATTCTAACCTCACTCGCTTGCTGAGGCTAACAAAATCACTTATTTATAATTGCAATTCAATTCCCAACACCAGCAATAAATACATCTAGATCCGTAATATAACGTAATCTAATGCTTCCAAAATTTTACGTTAATGAAGACATCCTTTATTGCAATATCGTTAACGCATTATAGAATCATGTCATATTTAAAACAGTTTTTCTCAGAGTACAAAATTACATAGTGCTGCTAAAACTGTCTATAAGCCTAAGCCAATAAGAAAGCAAAAAAAGCCATGACGTACATAACTGATTGTATCACACCACCTACTTGTACGTTCTTATTATGGACTACACAGCTAAAACGGAGAAAATGTGGAGGTAATGTATTACAGATTTGCCAGTTCCTTTACTTACAACTAAAACTAATATTTGCTCTGTAACCTAACCTAACCATTTATTCTAAACACAAAAGTTTGTGACACTTTAACTTATTAGAGCCATAACGTACAAATTACGTAACTGATGATGTCACAACCATTTGTGGCCGATTCCATATATCTTCCACGCGGAAAAAAGTCAGAGAGAAATAAATGTTTAACAATGAGTTTTATATTTATGTACGATAACACATTTTAACTAGCTCATCCAACGTTATTGTTGTTATCAACGATAATGAAAATGTTCTAATATAATAGTTGACGTGAGCGCACCTTTCCACATAAACAGGGGTTTTATTTTAATTTGTATACTACTTTTAAAAATATATATTTTGTTTTAACTTAGCATTGCTCTCAGTTTATCACATTTCTTCTTCTTTTTCTTTTTCTTCTTCTTCTTCTTCTTCTTCTTCCGATTTTTAATCTTTGCCGAACGCATATTTTAAAGGATGGCACCATTGACAGTTTTATTTTTATTCTCACCTTACTAAGTTCTATACAGTGTCCCAGAAGTCGCCATATAGAGGGAATATTTGTTAAAATGAAACTGTCCGATATGCTTAATGTGGAGGCCTTCATCAGTTAGATGTTGCAACCGCTCCCGACACACAAGGTGGAGCATATTCGGTGTCAATTTACGGCAGGTGTTAACGATACAGGCTGCAGATGACCCAAGTTCCGTTTTTTTTTATTCCTGATAGACCAGAGACATAAGGTAATCCCAGAGGTCAAATAAAAAGCGCGAGGTGGAAAGTGAGGTGGACCAGTTGTTCGATTTAGGTTGATTGAGCCTAGAATGGGGAACAGCATCTTGAGATATTACAGGAGACTGTAATGCCGCTGTTATTAATAGTGGAAGGAGATTTTTCGGCTTACTTTCAACAAGACGCCCTCTTCCCCATTACGTCCGTTCTGTACGTGAATAGCTGGACAATCAATTTTCCAAATAATGGATCGGATAAAACCATTTCTTTGTTTATGTTAAGTCGCTGGTCTATCGGGAGAAAATCCGACACTTGGGTCATGTGCAGACCCTCAGTGTTAACGTCTGCTCTAATGGATATGTAGCAACATGTGCGTTAGAATACATTCATTGTACCTGTTTCATGAAGGCCACTACAATGAGCATATTACCTTACATTTTTGTTTTGAATCATATTCCTTATACATGGATACTTTTAAGACACCCTGTAGAAGCCTTAATTGTTATAACAAGAACGGTATTAACTCATATAACCTGTAATAATTCCCATAATTATTTATCAATTCGCTCCCTAACCTGGAGCTTACCTACTCTGTTTGGGGGAAAATAAAAACCTTTTTAAGCTCCTCCCCCCCTTTAACATTTTTTTTAAATACAATGGAATGTTTCATTTTAACTGGCAGAGTAAAGTCCATAAGGCCTTTGCTTCCATTCAACCAGCCCTAATTAGTACAATTTATACAAGGTATATAGATAAATATATGTTTAAACTGTGACATCCACGCTCTTACCTCACCTCTTAAATTAATAATAAATAGCTAACTAGTACATTTATTTAATCCAGTAGTGAATTAAGTTTGCAAACTAGTGAAATCAATATTCAGTTAGAAACTAGTATTAATGATTAAATTTGTATTATTCAAACCTAGACTTTATAATTTAAGTGTATATAAAACTAAATTTATGCCTACCTAAAAAAACAACAATTGTGGTTGTAAGTTTAATTAAATGACACATAAACAGAGAAAATTAAAGTAGTAAACATAAACACAAAATAAACAAGAACAAAAAAATCAAGATGAGATAGAAGAACAATTAATATATGGTAAAATAGATGGTAGTTTCATGAAATATTTATCAAAATGTAAATGCAAATTGATCTATACAGGAAGAATTTAAAACTTTTGTTTTAAACAAATGACATTGTCCAACAACCTCTAACTTCCCTCTGAAGCAAGTTACAATAAACTTCTTATTTGTTGATTTATTTACCGACGCTCTTTAACATTTCAGGTCATCAGCATCCCATTCAATTCAGGGCGTGAAACGCCGGTAAATTTTGCTCAGAGGCCTCTTCTTTCAGGCTCGAGGTTCTTTTTTGTGCCGTAAATGTACGACACGGGACCCACGGCTTTACTTCCCTTTCGAAGGAAGCCATATTTAGACTTTTTACGCCCGAAAAAATCCATTGATCCTGGCCTGGTTTGACATCGCGATCTTGGGTTTAGAACCACTAGACCACCAGGAAAGAGAATTTCTCGTTGCAATATAGCAGCTCGCGTGTTAGTGCGCTTCCTTTCTGGGAGGCTTTCTCCTGCCATCAGACGCCATATTTCCCTGAGGGTGATATTATTGCAACGATAATTAGAATTATTCCCATCATTGTTCGCTGATACTATTTAAGCCCAATGACTATTTTAAAAAAATTGAAATGTTCTCCGAAACTGTATAGTGGATAACGCTTTCATTTCAATGTTTACGGGCTAGGAGTTGGAAAAATGGACTATCTTTCCATGGAGAAAAAGTCTGTCACGCAGGAGCTGCGTAAACTAAGCGAATTCCTCACCTATTAGAGTAACTTTAAAAGAGAATATAAAAGTTATTGCCTTATTAATGGAATGAAATAACATAAGTTATGGCATTACTGTGTGGTATTAGGGGAACAAAATTAGAATTCTTGCAATCTATAAGAATTACAAAAGAGAAGTCACATTATTATTATTATTATTATTATTATTATTATTATTATTATTATTATTATTATTATTATTGAGATTAAACACAAAAATTAATGACATAATATTAATTAAATGAAATATATGAAAACTGATACATAAAGCTACACTGTATGGGTATTATTAATCGTTTTTAAATGTAACTACATTTATGAAAAGAGCCCTTGATATCATCTTTACATTCACTAAAATAGAGAAATATCAGAAATATTTTCATTGGCTATGAAATTAATTCAAATGTTATTGCAGTAAAAACATGTAACGAAAACGTTTTCTGAGTAATATTACAGAGAGCTCTTACAAAATAATACAATTCTTAAACACATATTAGATTAATATTTCACATTTGCTATCTTCTCGAAGATGTGTTTGTTAAATATAAAACATATGATATAGTTTATATGCTGAATTAACTTGTCCTTTTATTTTAAAATAATATAGAGTAAATTAAACGCAAGAGCGCTTTTAAATTTCGGTTTCAAATATACTCCTACTCCTAATACTCCGATTTCCCTAATTTTCAGGAATTATTTTTCTTGTTTTATTTAAATGGTATATACGGAATTTCATTGCAAAAAAAAAAAACCAAACAAAACAAAACAAAACAAAAAAAAAACAAATATTGGTGCCACTAGAGTAATTTTGAAATGTCGGGTTTTCGGTAAACCCCCGTCTTAATTATCTAATTTCGCTGATATTCAGAAACTATTTTTCTTATTTAATTTACGTGGTATACACCGAGATTTGTTGTA
Organism: Metallyticus violacea; assembly: GCA_030762175.1. Lineage (NCBI taxonomy): Eukaryota > Metazoa > Arthropoda > Insecta > Mantodea > Metallyticidae > Metallyticus > Metallyticus violacea. The sequence continues at coordinate 41,104,041 of CM060834.1, read as the reverse complement.
AAAAAAAAAACAAATGTTGGTGCTGCTAGAGCGATTTTTAAAATTGTGGGTTTCAGGTAAACCCCATTCCTAATGCCCCGATTTCTCTGATTTTCAGAAACCATTTTTCTTACTTTTTAAATGGTATATACGGAGTTTCATTGCGAAAAAGGATTATTAATGTCACTAGAGCAATTTTTAAACTTTGGGTTTGAGCTAACTCCTCCCCTCTTGTAATAGTCCGATTTCACTGATTTTTCAGAAACGATTTTTCTTATCTTATTTCAATGGCATTTTTTCCCTTTAAAAAGTAAAATTGCAGCCTCTAGAGCGATTTTTAAATTTTGTTTAACCCCCACTCGGTTTTCAGGTATACCTCCCTCCACACCTAACGATCCAATTGCCCAGATTTTCGGAAACTGCTTTTATCAACTTATTTTAAAGAAATATACTGAGTTTCGTTGAGAAAGAACAAAAATTGCCGTCGCTAGAGCGAATTTAAATTTTTTTTAAAAAAAATATTCGCTTTAGGTTAATCCTTCACCCCCAATGGTTCAATTTTGGTGGTTAACGAACTCGACGAATCGTTTGCTAATTGTGGTTAGTGCTAAGATTTGATCAGAAAAAATCAAAACGCGACCACTAGAGCGATAACGGATATATAATGTGAATGAACTAAACCGGAATAATTTTAGCGTAAAGATACGCAATTTTTGATAGATAACGGTTTCGAAGCTATGGCGATACGTTTCTAAAACGCCAGTACGCTAATGAAAGTACTCCTCGAAAGCATAACACACGATAACGAAGGGAGGTTTCTGAACATATCACCCTGGCACCATGCTCATGACATAACTTTCCAGTAAGAGGTGGTTGTGTTCTAGTCTCGTTCATAACTTTTTTTTCTCCCCCATTTTCTGATTAGGTCGTAGTAATACAGCTTTTAGCCTACGTTTTAAGATGATGTTTCAATTTATGCACCTAACTCTTCACATATCAATTCATATAATTTGAAGCAGGAAATAATGCTGCCTATATTAATTTTATAACCTGAGGCTACAGAGTTATATTTATAAAGGCATTATATTTTATAAGGATAATTGTTATGTATAGGTATAAGAAAATCATTTAGAGATAGGTATAATAGAAATAGAAATAATTTGTAATTTGTAACATACAAAAGAGTTTTGTATACATTTTGTGTAAAACATGTTAGAAAGATACCTGACGCCTCTCCACTCACGGACCGCTCCTTAGACAAGGCTGAAGAAAGGGTAAACTATCTTTTGTTAGGTCACGAACCTTCTACCCGGGAAATACTTAGGAGTTGACAATAAGAGAAACATGTGGCCGTAACGGGACAGTATTTAACAAAGTCAGACTTAAAAATATTTTAAGAGAAAATGAAAATGTCAGAACGGAGACGAAAATGTTTTATTACAGGAAAGCCGAAAACACGTGCGTTATCTCCGGGAACATTTAGGAATCTACAGACTAAGCAAGGCAAAAGATTTTCAATAGAAATCAGAATGTAAGGAAAGGGCCGAAATTTATGACAGCTTGTTCTGGGAAAATTCAAGTTCGTGGGAAGACGTTAGATCAGGGGGGAAAGAATAATTCTAGCCAATGGTCTTCGGATAAAAGTTAACGAATCAGGAGAACTTATTTATAAATAATAATTTTAGGATAACCAATTATGAAAGTACAACACGAAAATAGATAAAATACGAGGGAATTTAATTTAGCGAAAGGCGTGGCGATGTAGTAGAAAAACTAGAGTACAGAAGTCAGAGGGGCACTCGGAGATTCAGGCATTCGGTAGAGACACATTAATAGATTCAGAGGGACATTCAGACATCCAGATATTCACTCAGGAAGCCAGTCTAAGTGTGTAGTGAGGTCAGCTACGAGCCGTCAGGAAGTAACCTGCCAAATTATTAAATAAAGTAAATGTTCAAACAGTGCCGGACGTATTAATACACCGAACAATCTCCTTCCCCCCCTAACGACCAAACTGTGGGAACAAACCACCCACATACAGTTTCAAATTGGCGCTACCAACTTTGGGGCTTTCGTGGACAGGGAAGTGTAGATTCGGCATTTCGTGGACAGGAAGAAAAGACCGGCATTCGTGAACAAGGAAGTATGGATTCAGCATTCGCCAACGAGAAAGAAGAGATCTTCAACTTCGCAGACCTGGAGGAGAAACCGAGAGCATAGGGAACTTCGACACAGGGACACGAGCGTGCGGCCGAGACAACATGGAGAGCGACGGCGGGCAGCCCAAGCAGGTGATCAGCCGACAGCACGGAGAGACCGACCGTAAGCACAAGGTTTACGATCAGGAACAAACACCGACGAAGCTGGTAACTGGACATCACTACAAGAACTTCTAACCGGACCCCACTACAAGAACATCATGCGACCGACGACCGAAAAAGCGGAAAATAAGGTAGAGAAACCTGAACTGCACAATTAATTTATATAAGAAAATTGTATTAATCATTTCATGTTAATTATAAGTGATAGGCAAAAATGGCTGAAAACAGAGTAGAAAATGAACTGCCAGTTGTTGAGCCCACAGAAATAGATCAGGGAACTTATCAGCAGAACGTAGGCCAAAGGAATGAAAACAAAGTTAATGCATGCAAAGCCTCCGAAGAGTCGAGTAGTATGGATAGGGATGATAGATTAATGTCTATGATGAGAGAACTATGTAATAAGTTAGAGAAGATAGAGAAGAACGCAGAGAGGATGAAGCAAGAACTATTGGATAGCGTCGAACAATCTATAAGGCAGGTCAATCTAGAACTAAGGGATGGCTTAACACAAGAACTGGATAAAGTGTTTGACAAGATGAAAGAGAATACAAAGCAGATAAAGCCGTCACAGGTAGAAGCCATTAGCGAAGTTAATAATCAGTTAACTGAAGATGTACAAATTAAGCAGACCCAGGAATTAAACGTAGAACCTAGTATAGATATAGAAATAGAATTAGAAGAAAATTCCGGGGAACCTACATTTGATAGACAGCAAATAGAGACCGAGAAAGACGATGGCGAGAAGTTAGGGGAAATAAATGACAATAGTCAAATAGAGCCAGAGGGAAAAACGATAAGTAATAAGGAAACAAACTTAGAAATAGGAGAACGATACAAAGAACTCCAGGAAAGTAGAAGTCGGGAACAGTTAATGTGTCAAGAAAAAGTAGAAGGAAAACAAATTAGTGATCAGGATTCGATCCAAAGACATCACGGGACAGGGGCACAAGTCTCTTTGATTCAGAAATATTTAGGTAAATATTTTGAGGCAAAAATTGCGAAACCCCAAACCAAAATAAATTGCATAAATGCAAGTGTTCAGAATCCCTCAGAATTCGCGAAAGAACAAATAGCGGAACTCAGGACCGAACCACGCGAATGGAGACCCCCATGGAGTATTAGCGTTCGACTCGGATCCCAAGGAGAAATCAATACAAGAATGTAAAAAGAAAGTAGGACGAATAAACTAATTGATATAGGATTGAGAATGTAAATAGAGGTAAACATAAGATTGATAAGATAGGAAAGCTAATAGTACAATTTTATAGCTAATTAATGTAAAAGTATTGTAAAACAAAAATGTTAAGAATAGGAGTAAATAAGAGGGCTAGTTGTAATACCCATAATCAGTTAGGAGAATAAATAATGAAAAATGAAAACAGTTTGAAAAAGATTAAATAATTACAAAATTGCCAAAGATAATTCGAAATAAAATTCAATATAGGATGAAAACATAAGTAACAGAAACAAGAAAGTTAATAACTTTAAGGAACCAGATAGAACGATAAATAATTATAAATTAAATGAGTAAAGAATCGAAGTAATTGTAATCATTAAAAAAAAAAAATTAAATATTGCAAGGTGCGTAAATATCAGGAAATAAAATATTAACGTTAAGAAATCATACAGAAAATAGGTAATTGTGAATTAAAAGAGTAAAGAGATAAAATAATTGCAATCAAGTGAAAGAAAATTCAAAATAAGATGAACGTTTAATAAAACATATTAGTGACCTTACATAGGGGAAATAGGTAATAATATTGTAATCATGGCGAATTAAGAGAGTAACGAAATAAGATAAATCAAATCAGGCCAAAGGAAAGTCAATATAAAGTGAAAGCTTAATAAGACATTAATAACATTACAGAGGGAATATTATAGGAAAGTAAATAATTGAAATTATAGGGTTTAAGAAATAATAGAATAAGCAGAAGCATGCTAAAGAAAGATAAATGAATAAGAAGCTAAAATTATATATCTTGGTGACGTTCAATAAGGAAGCAGATAGGGGTAATAGAAAGTAAAGTGAATCAAGTAACGAGAAGAAATATATTAATTATGATGCTGCGGTTAAAAATAAAAGGGCAAATAAGGAAGCAGAATAAAGTGAAATGAGAAAAATGAAAGGTAGACAAATAATGTAATAGGGGAAGAAAATGAAGTAATGAATAAAATAGATAAAGAAAGTAACGAAGTCGTCGATGAATAATTCTCGTGTAATGTAGCATTTACCTAAGATAGCTTCATAAAACGATCCAAGATATCTAATGAATAGTAATGTAGTTAAAATCTGTAGTGAATTGAGCTGTGAAATGGGATGGAAAATTCTCCCATATAGATATACGAATAGAATCACCTATTTGTTACCTGTAATGTTATTAAGTGTCTTACAAGAAGTATAATGGATGATTGATGAAAAGTGAAGTTAGATAGCAAATTAGAAGTTTATGAAAAAAGAAATATGACCAATGATTAATAAGTGATGTAGTTAAAAGCCATTAAAAATATATGCAAGGCTATAGAACTTCCATTAATGTGTATTTTTGGATAAAGGATTAAGTTATTAACGGATTGCAAATTTAATTTCTTTACGTACTACAAGTTATCTGGTTGTCAATTAATAAAGCCAAGATTCAAAATATAAAACTTAACAATATGAATGTGCTATTGAAATATTAATGGTAAAAATATAAAAATTGAATAACAGACCGTCAAGAATAAGTTCATTAAGTAAGGTATGATGTAGGTGTAGCTATTGGGTTAAATGCATTTGAATAAACTGTAATTGTAACAAATTTCATGTAATATATGTGATGTAATACTTTTAAAGATTAATTTCAAAAGTTCACTGAATAAATTAGCTAGGATATAGACTTGTTTATTTGAGTAACAACCAAAAAGTTCAGTATTCAGACTGTAATTAGCATCAGTAATTGAATAAGATAATTTACATAATATAAGAATAGATTATAAGGAAGCTAACTTGCAGAAACACTCAGGGTATTGTAAATAATAAACATTCGCATGCTAGGATATAATCAATATAAAAAAAAAATGAAAGATGGTATAGCAGTGGCGTTGATACGCGAACAAAGGTGCTAAGTTAAAAACAAGTGAAGTGCAGTGAAAAAAAAAAAAAGTGCAGTGAATCATGCTTAGTGCAGACAGATGTGCAAAAGTAAATAAATAAAAGTGCAAGGCGTATCAGCTGAATAGCAAATGCCATAAACATTTACAAATATATTTTAAAATTTTGTATGTCAAAACTTACACTAAAATATAAAGGTATAACTCATAAAGGCAAAACAACACTCATATCAGAGCCAAGAACAATAAAAAACAATGAACAATAGGCTCGGAGTACAAATATATGTGTCACAAATATAAAATCAATTCGATTCAAGTTTGTTAATATAGTATTAAGAACAATAAGAATATAACTCTGCAATAACGAGATAGTAATAATCTCACGGGACTATGTAATCATATTTTGTTGTGTTACCACAACAAAATCTAATTACAGGGGCATTTGAAGCAGGAAATAATGCTGCCTATATTAATTTTATAACCTGAGGCTACAGAGTTATATTTATAAAGGCATTATATTTTATAAGGATAATTGTTATGTATAGGTATAAGAAAATCATTTAGAGATAGGTATAATAGAAATAGAAATAATTTGTAATTTGTAACATACAAAAGAGTTTTGTATACATTTTGTGTAAAACATGTTAGAAAGATACCTGACGCCTCTCCACTCACGGACCGCTCCTTAGACAAGGCTGAAGAAAGGGTAAACTATCTTTTGTTAGGTCACGAACCTTCTACCCGGGAAATACTTAGGAGTTGACAATAAGAGAAACATGTGGCCGTAACGGGACAGTATTTAACAAAGTCAGACTTAAAAATATTTTAAGAGAAAATGAAAATGTCAGAACGGAGACGAAAATGTTTTATTACAGGAAAGGCGAAAACACGTGCGTTATCTCCGGGAACATTTAGGAATCTACAGACTAAGCAAGGCAAAAGATTTTCAATAGAAATCAGAATGTAAGGAAAGGGCCGAAATTTATGACAGCTTGTTCTGGGAAAATTCAAGTTCGTGGGAAGACGTTAGATCAGGGGGGAAAGAATAATTCTAGCCAATGGTCTTCGGATAAAAGTTAACGAATCAGGAGAACTTATTTATAAATAATAATTTTAGGATAACCAATTATGAAAGTACAACACGAAAATAGATAAAATACGAGGGAATTTAATTTAGCGAAAGGCGTGGCGATGTAGTAGAAAAACTAGAGTACAGAAGTCAGAGGGGCACTCGGAGATTCAGGCATTCGGTAGAGACACATTAATAGATTCAGAGGGACATTCAGACATCCAGATATTCACTCAGGAAGCCAGTCTAAGTGTGTAGTGAGGTCAGCTACGAGCCGTCAGGAAGTAACCTGCCAAATTATTAAATAAAGTAAATGTTCAAACAGTGCCGGACGTATTAATACACCGAACAATCTCCTTCCCCCCCTAACGACTTTCAAGTCGTTAAAAACAGTCCAAATTTACCCTGAGAACACACCAATCAATCCCCCCTATAGTGGAACCCTCCATAATAACCGTTCCAAATTGGCACCCAACTGTGGGGGCACAATTCAAACCGTTCCAAATTATAATCGTTGCTTACAAAAGATTATCTAAGTTTCATAATTCTTTAATATGCGTATCGCAGCACTTCATATTAGATAAAAAAAATATGACAAGAATTGAATATGCGGCATGCGGACCATCAGTTTTTGCGTTAACATTACGCCGCACAAGCAGTTTAAGAGTTCCCTCTAGATTGACTACATAATGCAAGAAAGCAGTTCAGTGTCTCCCTGTTGCATGATTAGTTCGAGATCTTAGGACTTTTTATGGCACTAAATAATGAAAACGCTGATAACTAGCCGCGGAAAATCGATAATTCTATGCACGCAAGGCAGTTTTAAAGATATATATAAATTTTTCACCCTGCTTGGTTTTAACACCGACTTATCAGCATCTGATGCAAATATGTTTAACATCAACTGCGTTTAGTTGTGAACCATACATTGCCTATCTCAAATCGCTTATATATGGACTCTCTACACTCTGAAATTATTTCGGTGTAGTTCATTAACAACCTACGAGAGAGGGAGAGAGAGAGAAGGGGAGGGGGAGGTTTCGCGGATACAACCGTAATAACTCATTCCTTAGGAATTCGCTAAAGTCCATTGAATGTAATGCTATTAACCACTTCTTCCCTGAATTTCTTTGGCCAGTTGCATGTCTCAAGAATGAAAGGTCGTGTCCAAGTCGCTGACCTTGCGCGACGCTTGTCTCTGGTATTTATTTCATAAAATTTCCTTCGTATTCGAAAGTATATGGTAAACCAATGTATTTTACCGTTGTCCTCCACTGGGCCCGTTAGAGGGAACCACAAAACAGCACCTGTAAGAGAATTTATTTAGAGTCACCGCTCTGTCCATTAAGGGAGCTAAGCGTCCGTTATGCTTGAGACGGAATGGAATGAACCAGGGCGGAAGGGAGGGAGAATACCGTCATACAACTTTCTCTTTCTGTCTTACAGTATTCATGAAGTTTACGTGTCCTCAGGCATGTACCAGTATCAGAAGGAACTCTCCTCGCACAACATGTCTATGGGACAAAGAGCTATTGTTTTACTTTACGTAAGTACCAACAGTAGCTTTTCTTTAACTTCTGCTTAAATGATAAAATTTGATTAATGGCTTTATAATATTCTTAGCGTGCGTATTCTTCCAAATTCTTATCTTTTCAACTTCTATCATTCGATAACATTTTAACGATCAAATTCATTTATTGTTATTTATTTATTTATTTATTATTTTTTGTCTCTTTTCTCTTGACTCTTGTGCCCTTCACCATTGAAAAATTCAGACTTGTTAAGTCAGACACTTCATTAACTTTCAGGTCTTTTCTTCAGAATAACCGCCACGCGTGGTCGAGGTCGTTAAGGCATGGACTCGTGAGCGGGAGGCCTGGGGTTCGAATCCCGCCAGGACCGTCCTCCCTGACTGAGGTTTTTTCCAGGTTTTCTCCAGTCCTCATAAATGGCAAATGCCAGGGAGGTACCTAAACTTAGGCCTGGAAAGATCCCTTCCTTAAAAATAAATCCTTTCCCAATATATCATTTCATCTCATGTATCACCAGTGTCCATCGTCTGTGGTGCCTCTGTAGCAAAAACGGGCGTTAAACACAATTCATTCATTCATTCTTCAGAATGATTTGTTAGAGATATGAACGTAGTCGTGAAAATAAACGTTTGTTTAGAATGAGAATTGATATATAACATATACATATATAAACAAATTAATTCGAAAAATAAACTGGTAACCATTGCTGAAAAAAACTGGTAGTTTGTTACATTTTATATATGTTTCTTTCAGCTTTTTCATTTTTATAAAACATTTCCTTGCTAACACCTTTAAAAGTATTTAAATTTGTAACATCTTTTAAAATTCTGACAAATTCTATATTATTTTTATTTGGCAACAGTACGACTTAAGTGCATTTCTAATTTATTAAAAAAACACACAAATATTATTAATATTTAAGATGAATAGAATTAACAAGTAAGAACCTTCCATAACGCAATCATTTTTGCATCCATTTATCAAGTTTTGAGAAACATATTTACAAATCATTATATTAAAATATCATTTCGGATTGTATTAACATGGCTTATCACTTCTGAGTATTTAAATGTGAATACAGCTATCCTTGAACAGGTGACCGAAGTCCTTAAGACACAGACATGTGAACTAGAGGTCCAATGTTCGAATCTCGCCAGGACCGTCCTCCCTAACTAGATTTTTTCCCAAGTTTTTTCCACTGGCAAATGTGAGGAAGATATCCTAAATCTAAATGCTTCGCAAAACTACTTTCCCAATTACTTATTTTATCTCATGTAGGCATTATCAGTATGCATGCCTGGATGCCGGGGGAATGGGTAATCAATATTAAATTGAGCTGTTTCACCTTTATTCATCCTGTTCATAAAATCCAGATTTCTGTTTTACTCCATAATAAGTTAAGAGAAATAAAATGCAATTTTATTATTTTTCAATATATCCAAACAAATTACAAATTGCGATATTATTCATATTTAAATCACAGTCCCCTTTCTTATCTTTAAATCTGAGATCTAAAATAATTTCGATGATGAACAAAAAACTGGTATTAAAGCAACCTTATATATGTCTTTAAAAACAACTTTTCCAAAAAAAAAAAAAAAAAAAAAAAAACGTACGCAATATCTGTGACTGACAGCAAGAGACATGTCCTTAAAAATATGGGAAAATTACTACACAATTGTATTCCCTTGATGTTTTTAATCTTTAAACAAATTTCTCCCACGTTCAAAATGTGCAGGAGAACAAAGTTCGTAGCAACTCGAAAAAAATTTAAAAAGAACTTAAAAAAAAAGTATACATCAAGAAACAGAGGGACTAGTTTTGTTACAAATTGTTCTTGCGCTGAGCCATAGACAGGTTTGCCAACGCCATTATCTTAAGGGAAGGGGCGTACAAAGTAATTAAAAGATAAAAATCACAATTTAAAGTTTTGCGTTCAATGATTATTATTTCAATTTGTAAATTTTCAGTATACAATGTGGCAATAAATATTCAACATTTCTGAGTTTCAATAAGAAAACTGAAATTTCCTTAAACATTTATCGACTTTTTAAGTATACGTTAAAACAAATTAATTTGCGTATTTTAGAACAATGAGCTGATTTATTAAATCATTGTTGGCCTCCCTTGCGATTAAGAACGCGTGGCGTCGCTCAAGAAATGACTCAATGCTATTGAAATATGTTTGTCTAAAAAAAATTAATTTCAATGCATACTATATTTCCAAAGCATTTTCTTTACTGTGTTCTTCATATATGAAACATTAATTTTCATACATAAAAATAAATATATCTTCATAAAATAAGCTCTATATAGCCATTCCACAAGAACATCCAACAATTTACATTTACAGTCATAGAAATACTAAAAATTAAAATAGCACTTGCCATTACAGAATAAAAATGTATAATAAATGCCAACTGAACTCAGAGACCAGGAAATAAAGGAATTTAAAATAAAAATAAAATTTAAATTATTAGTTTTATAGTATACAAAAAATATGTGTGTGAAGACATCAATATTTAGTCTCACAATTTGTGTACCTGCAATTATTTTGTTTTAGACATTATAACAATAAAAGTAAATGATAAGTATATGTATGTAAGTGCGTTTATGACAAAGAGCTTACAGATCTAAGAGTCTTTTCCTTTAAGTTTACTTATATGTACTGACAGGGTTGGAATAATAATAATAATAATAATAATAATAATAATAATAATAATAAGACTGGTTAATAATCTAAAAGAAAACTTTTTGAATTGATATAACATTCTAAATAATAAGAATATAGGAACAGTTTGCTTTGATGTGACGAAAATCTGGAAAACTCTTTTCTATGTGGGGTATCTGTTGCAGGATTATGCCACTCCTTATCCACTCCTTTACTAAATCTCTCGGCAGGAAAATCTTTTAGACAAGGTCCATTATGATCACAAACAATACAAATATTAGCGCTTTTGATTTCGGAGTTTAGTAAGAGTGTTATTTATGACAGTATTTCACATTCTGCGGAAGACACTAGCACTATTTGTATCAGTTCCCTTAATGTTTCATCAGTAAATCACACCCTCTTATTTTGGGGGGGGACTTTTTTGTATTGGCGAACTTTTTTTAAAGTTTTCACAGTGAAAGTGTTTGAAGGTACTAATTTCAAAGTGTTACGTGAGGACTCTATTTTTTTCATTCCTAAAATAAAATTAATTTTCTTCATGTGACCACCACATTTTATTTAAAACTTCACACTCTTTAAAAAATGAACTAGTATTGGAAAATCTTGCGGTCACATTATCCACTAATCCTTGAAAAATTTGCTGTTTGAAATTTGTGAAAGATAAAATTTCTTCAGGAATCTAATAAACTAAGATGTAATACTGTCAGCAACGGTTTTTCCTGTTGATGAATTTAACTCTACCAAATCATAGAAACAGTTGCAAGGTGAATGATGTAGACGCAACAAACAGACAATAGGCCACAGACTAGAACCAAGATCGCGGATTCAATCCCGGCCAGGGTCCATGGATTTTTTTTCGTACGTAAAATACTAAGTGTGGCTTCCCTCGGAAGGGAAGTAAAGCCGTGAATCATGTCGTAGATTTATGGCACGTAAAAGAACCTCAAGCCTGGAAGAAGAGGCCTTTGAGCAAAATTTATTGAACGCCCTGATTTGAATGGGACGCTGATGATCTGAGATGTTAAAGAGCATTCGTAAATAAAACAAACAAAAAGAGACCATAGACAACGGTTCGTTGGCTTGATTAGTGCTTTCACCGACCAAAATGCCAAAAACACATCACTTCGATAGGAGAAACGACATATTTTTGCTTATGAAATGTATTATATTTTATGAATGAAACGGGCTTCCATGTAATTCGTTAAATGCTTGCAATTCACATTAGCTTTTAAAGTAATAACGGTTCCTTTTTTTTTTTTACATGACACGCTATACTAAAAATACGATTGCACTTTCTATAGGTTTTTCTTTCTATTTCCCGAAACCTTCAAGAAAAGGATTTTATTGTCTCTTTTTTGCTTTCATTCAAAACCAGTTCACATTTCAAGACTAATTTACTGTTTTCATAATCATTGATTTTATCATTTAACTGTTTATTGTTGCTTGCATTTAACCCTTTGATAAAAGTTATCTCAATACGTATTTTGCTGTCTTTAATAGCACAGTGATTTTAAATTTCTGAACAGTGCAAGTATATAACCCCTCTAAAACTGTTTGCTGTAAGCCAAAGGCGATTGATTTTCCATTTTTCAATATCTCACTTCGTCTATACACCCCCCGATTAGGTCACCGCATTTAATGTCTCAATTGCCACTATATGTTTCACTGACCTTGTCCCCGCCACTGCTGGAAATTTTATCTGTTGAGTAGAAGACGTAGACCTATTTCTTGACGCTTGAGACTATAATAAGTCTACACAATTTGATTCTCTTACTTTATGCTTTTTTTTTTAAATCATAAAATTTATCAATGTCAATCAACACCCACTCTCCTCACTATCAATTGACTACCACAGAACACCATGTCTAACGCTTGTTAGATGATTTACACTGCTGCAACACATTATGCAGGTGATTCAATCGCACAACGTCATTATAAGAAAGGCAAGTGGTTGTTTCTAGCAATTGCATTGTAATTTTAAAACTTACGTTTACACACTGACATTTATGAAATGGGGGAAAAATATTTCTCTGGTAAGGAAGGATTTTTTATTTGACGAGCCGGGGAAATCCCGCATGCCCTTCCCCTCCCTCGAACACTTTGTACTGATGAAGTCAAGATTTATGTACAAATTATACAGTGAACAAAGTACCTATCAATTAATCAGTCATTGGCAACAAAACATTAACATTACTAATTGAACATAAAATATTATAATGACAAAAATATACCTTCTAAGTTAAATAATACGAAATCTTGTCTCCGGATAGTGGTATTATGTACATAAAATACATAACTTACCACCCTTGGACAATTATGAAAAGTTCATAATCACTATCTTGACCATTTCATTGATTCAATATCCTACTTACTAAAGACCAGAACTTATACAGAAGTGAGAACACAATCACATCACAATCATATTGTTTGTATACAGCAGGAATAATTGCCTTGCCTTAACATACCCACGATATCATTGAACTCAAACTATTAAACGTGCATGCTTTATCATACATGTTTATAAAATTATAATTAAAAGAATAAAAAGAAAGCTCTTACCTTAGAATATATATATATATATATATATATATATATATATATATATATATATATATAAATCAGTGTTAGAAATTTTAATAGCACATGGCAGCTGATGCCTACTACTTCTGACAACATCGCGGGAAATCATTTACAAGTTAGCCAACACATGCAATAATTTTATGCATACTATTAGCCAGCTGCGTACTCTTAGCCTCCCTTACGCTATATCTAACATTTATAAAGTGCAATATTTTTGTAAATTTTCTTCTATGTAACAAATTTGTGCTTGTATAGTTTAAAGATACAAAATAATTACATTGAAAACTTGTAGGTCCAATTGGTGTGTGTATGTATATATACATGTATATGTATATATGTATATACACAATTTCTGGGGATTTCATGATCTGACATTTAATTGTTACATGAATATTAATATTTCTAAAGTTTTATTTAACAAGTTTAAGAACAATTGTAAGAGATAATGCTGAATCAGACACTTTTGATCCATTACAGTGCAGCATTGTTTTTAATAGCTAGAATTTAAGCGAGTTTGGTAGAAGTTTTAAAAGTTTATATTTTCCATCTAGTACTGCAAGTTTTGAGATAAAATTCTAATCCGAAACTTAATGAAAAGTAAATATATTGCTTTTTAATTTTATTTTTATGAAGTTTAAGGATTATATAAATATACAGCATAACAAAAACTATTAATTACGATGCCCTTAGACTGTGGCATTCGATTGTAAATCTCTGCACAAGCGTCCATTGCCTTCAGGACTATTTTCTTACAGACTTCTTACACTTTTTAGCCCAGTGCAATTTTTTACCAAATTACATTATTACTAAGTGCCCTACGTAACAAGGGGCATGTAAATAGCTCCTAACTTCTTATACGAAGAGTATTTAAAGAAAAGGCAAATTATTGTATATGAAGAATAGTAATTATAAATATTGGCTAATAATTTATATAGTATAAAGCATTCATTGCCAAATAATTACTATTCCATAACACAGAGCATCAATATTTATTATTAACTCTAGAAAGCTACATCAAGCATTGAAATAGTTCCACTTTTCATTATACGCTACCATAAAAACTTTAGAGCTATAGTAGAAACCCAAGAACATTTTACTCTCCAGGAAAGAGCTGTTTGGTGAGTATTACACACTAGACCTCTGAGAACAAGAGAAAGTTTGGTTAGCTCACGCACTAATAAGTTGAAAAGAAAGGCTCTGACAGTATCTGTAAGCCCCGACTCTATCACTTTAATACAAAGCAAACAATGACATTCTTTAATGACGGTTCAATGTATAATTTGCGAATTATAAAACAACGCATTTCATTTTCTTTTTAATTTGCTCTCTCTCTCTCTCTCTTTCTCGCCGTTTCCTTTTCAATTACTGTCAATTATATATTTTTAACTCCGGCATAGGTTAAAAAAAAAAAAAAAGAAAAAAAAAAAAAGAAAGACTGTTGGATAAGCGAGAAGCAAGCAGAGAACAGCAATTCGCAACCTACTTTCCAACGTACTTTCTCGCTTTACTTTCACTGTGTGCTGAGACGAACGAAATAAGTCTGGTTAATTGAAAATCGAAAGTAATACACCAAATCCTGTACGCTATGGTATGCTTTTTCTCTCTGCTTGCGCTTCATTATTCTTTTTTTTTTTTAATTGCATTTAACGCCCGTTTTTACTACTGTGGCACCACAGGCGGTTCGTTATTCTTAATTACATTAACGAATTATGTATTTTTAAATGTCTGGTGTATAATACTATTGAATATAGAAATATTTATAATTCACGATATGTAAGCCAGAGGGTAGGTTCATAAGTATCCGGCCTAACCATTTTCTAGATATCACAAAGACAAAAACTATATTTTACTTAAAAATATAGTTACCCTTTATTGCAATACACTTCTCACATCTTTGAATTAATATTTCAATCACCCCTCCCCAAAAAATAGTCAGAAGGCTTGCCTGCAAAATGAGCATAAATAGCATCCTTCACTTCTTCCTCACACTTAAATTTTCTTCCTAGAAGGCCTTTCTTGAATTTTGAGAAGAGGAAATAGTCACTGTGAGCTAGATCTGGGCTGTAGGGTGGATGGTAGATCTTCTTGAAGCCACATTTCTTCACAGCTTCCTTTGTACAGGCTCGTTGTCGCAAAGAAGGCGCACACCACCACTCAACTTTCCTCGCCTTTTCTCTTTGATAGAAGCACTTTGTCTGTGCAGTAGGCCAGCATAGTACTCCCCATTTACTATGGTGTTCCTCTCCTTGAAGTCAATGAAGAGTATTCCTTCACAGCCCCAAAAGATTGCGGCCATGATCTTCTTCGTTGACTGAGTGACCTTGGCCTTTAGCGGTCCTTCGCCAGGTTTACGCCTGCCACTCCATTGATTCTTTTTTGGACACGGGATCATAGTAGAGGGCCATAGTTTCATTTCCTGTAACAATGGTTTACAGAACTTCTCTCTCGTTGCCACGGAGAGCTCCAACATGCCTGAAAACAAATGACTCGTTGCTGCTTTTGGACCCATTTTATATTAACGTTATTCATGTTTAAATGTTCATAAATAATTGAAGGACGGTTGTTTTAGAAAGGCCCAATCTTGCTTCTATTTCTGTAACTATGAGCCGCCGGTCTTCCATAATTTCTCCTTCCACAAGAGCGAAATTTTCAGAAGTGAGCACCTCCATGGGCCGACCTACACGGTCTTCGTCTTCAATGCTTTCTCGATCGATTCGAAAAAGTTTGGCCCATTCTTTTACGGTAGTAACATGAGCGGAATACTTCCCCATATACACCATCCAATCGCTGTTTAATTTCATTTGGAGTAGTCCTTTTGTGAAGAACTTAATGATAGCTCGATACTCATTTTGAACATGTTACAATCCATAGCCTTCTTTATGCTACTATATCTGAACAATTGAACACAGCGGAGCGGAAATTACAGCTCAATTATTTATTTAACTGACAAGGTATGACACCTGATAAGTATTTTGTGAAGGCGATAACCTTATTGGCGAGGCCGGAAACTTATGGTCGTACCCTCGTATGCGATACATTCACGCGTACTATGCCATAAACAAGGACAAATTATTTTTATATAGAAAAAACAAATGTGCAAAGATTTTACAATGTTTTCTAGTAAAACCAAAAACATTTACAGTCGCTATTTCCTGACACAGATGCCCTAAGTGGTTATGCCATGCATATATTTCAGTACACATCTGTCCACTGGCTGCATAAGGATTCAGAGTCTATATTGGGGTGTTTACAGATAAAGCCATAAACTGGCCATAATTTTAAAGTCAAAAGCTGACTATAATTTATGATCCGTAAGATTAAGGCCTGGGCAGATATAGGGCCAATTTTGTTTAATTCAGGCATCAGAATGCATGGCAAAGAGCGACAAAGTAGCAAAACCAAGACCACTAGATAAGCAAAAAAGGTTCTACTGTGCATGGAAAATGGCTTTCATTGAGAGTCTACCTGAGATTCTAAGGATCTTGTTCACAGACGATATTTAACCATTCTCACTGTTTGGGCCTGACATAATTTACAGGTCAGCCATGAATTTTCCCTGCACACATAAAATTTGAGTTTGGTATGCAATTATGGCAAGCCAGTTTTCAACCCTAGGTTGTTCTTTAGCCATTTTTACAAAATTCTGATTTTATGGCAGGTGAAGAATCTTATTGAGAAGTCCATGCTGACTTTTGACTAAGGTCTTATTTAATGCTTTCATAATTTGTTACAGTTTTTTTTATTTGGTTTATTTATGGGCCCTCTTTAACATCTCACGTCATCAGCGTCCCATTTAATTCAGGGAGTGAAGCGGCCGACAAATTTTGCTCAGAGCCCTCTTCTTTCAGGCTTGAGGTTCTTTTTCGTGCCGTAAATGTACGACACGGGACCCACGGCTTTACTTCCCTTCTGAAGGAAGCCATACTTAAGATTTTTACGCCCGAAAAAATCCGTCGATCCTGGCCGGGTTTGAACCCGCGATCTTGGGTTTAGGATTGTTACAGCTGAATTGAAGTTTTAATTCATTTTTCATCTATATAAATACCTATATCATCTTATAGGAAATTACCCGTGTAAACTATAACCGTTGTGAGATGGGGATTTCTTGCAGCTCTTTGCACCAATTGTTTCCCTTCTAGAGGTTCTGTCATTCTGCTGAAAGTGCAATTCATCCACTCTGAGAATTTTTCCATCATAAAGCAGAATATTTTTGTGTTTTTCATCTAGATACCTTTCCCAAAGCTGACTTAAACTTTGTGTCTTTGCCAGAATATCTTTAGTAAACATCTTAATTTAAAAATGTTTAATTGACATGATATACAGCTACATTATTCTTTTGGAAATTTGTATCTAATCATAAATGCATTTTTCTGGTTTTTCTCCTTGCCTCTTCAAAGAAAGTTTTGGTACTCAGTAACTTCAATTGTTGTTTGTCTGTAAACTGCATGATCATTAACTAGAAATGTTAATTGAAACTTTTACAGTGAAGCTAATCATATAAATGAGATCACTGTATGATTGAGTTGAACTACACACTCTTATTGCTCCATTTACTTGTTTTTAATATGTAAAACTAGTTTCATGAATCCTTTTGATAATGAATTATTCAGCAGTCAACAGTTAGCTGATGATGAGGACAAAGGGTTTGTGAAACTAGTCCTACATATTATAAACAAGTAAGCGGAGCCATAAGAGTGTGCAGCTTGACTCAATCATACAATGATTTCAATTGCATGATCTTTTTTTATTCTGAAGATTACAAATAATACCATTATCCCTTTAGACATATATAAAACTATTAGGAGCATCTTCAAGAAAACTTCTATTGTTTGCCAAACACTTATAGAGCACAATTTTAGAGATTTGACTTTCCTTATCACCTTTTCCATAATTTTTTTATTTTTTTTCCCTAAAATTGTATCCTCCTATCACTATCTATTAATAGCGGAAATCAAATACCCCATATGTGAATCAAAATACTTCAGTAACTAATGAATGCAAAATATCACACTTGAGTTTATTTTTGGGATATTGGCAAATTAAAATAATTTTCAAAACCTAAGGCTGAACAAAAGTGCAGCAGCATATTGGCTCATTAATGAGATAGAACCTTTTAATTAACATCTACAGTTTGCAAATTTATTTTGTTTATTTTTCTGTTTTGTTACATTTATATGTTAAGACATTTTGAATCAGCATTAATGAGATCAGTTGGGAAAACCATTTTTAAAATTGTGATGAAATACACATAACCCTGCACCCACAATCTATAAAGCTTTACCACTACACTACCACTACCACTACTACTACAACAATTATTGTTGTAAAAATAAGTTTTAAGAGTGGAACGTCAAGAGTGTTTTAATGTGTTGACACGATTTTAAGCAGTTTTACTTTTAATCTACCTAAGATTTTAAGATTGTTTCATTGAGTTGATTCCTACATTCATCATTAATTAATGAACTATTGTTGTTGTTGTTATGGCAATTTTCTTCCTGGCTGGAGATAGGTTATAATACCATTGATTAAATGACTTGTAATATACTTGAATACATTTTAAAAAGATCAAAATATAGTGAAACTCATCAGAAAAACACTACAGCCTGCACTGTAAGGTTAACACAGAATCTTTGACATCACCAAAGGAGTGACTGAATTGCTCAATTATGGTATATAATTAAGTTTCCATTCTATGTGCTCATTAAGCTTTTAATTGTAAAACCCAATAGAGATACAGATAAAAAAAGAAAAATGTGGCTAACTTCTAGAGTGGGTGGTGCTCTAACTCTCATACTGTAGTTAAATAAAGAGACTGGTAAATGCAATAGTAAATATGTCTTTAAACTTTTAAAAATATTTGGAACTGATAACACATTTTAAGTTGAAGATTTAACTATGTTGGACGTAGACTCCACATCATTGTATTGGTTTTGCTAACATTTTGTCAATTTTTCAGTCCACAGTGCTTACAATTTGCCTGGTACTGACTCTTTCCCCTCCTGCAGCAACCACATTAACACCACGTGCACCAAATTTTCAATACTTTGAAAGGTATGTGTATATGTAAAAAGTATTATCAACATTTTCAGGTAGCTATTTTCTTTTTTTATATCGAATCACATTACTTAGCATTCAAGTATTTTTCTCATTTTCTATTAATTACATTTAAGATTGATGCTCTGTCCATTGTAATCAAGTAGGCTTCCACATTGGGCATCTTGGGAATAAAATTAGGGAATTTATTTATTTTATACTTAGACACTGGCTTTGCATGTCAGCTGGCAGGCCTAGATTCAATTTCCACGAGGAAATATTGTATAGTGAGATTTTTTCATAGCTTTCTGTAAATTTGAAAAGGTATAAGCCAGGCAGTTAGATGCTCCTGGCTGATTTGACTGTCATTAATAACTTTCACTTATCATGCCTTGTTTATATTCATTCAGTTCATACAAAAATTCAAAAAATGTAAAAAAATTAATAAACTTAGGCATTTTTCTCACAATGATATGGCTTTGCACATTTAATCCAAATAACATAACAACATCTGAATAAATTCTATTAACTCTTACTATATTTATATACCTCACCTTATGCAGATGGCAGCAAAATATTGCATAATAGCTTCAAATTCAATCATCCAAGCTCTACTGTGCTTTTAAAATGAGTATCAAAATTAACACAATAATAATAATAATAATAATAATAATAATAATAATAATAATAATAATAATAATAATAATAATAATGAAAAACCTTGAAATAAGATCCAAAAGAGAACAGTTTTGGAATCAGAATCAGATACGAAAAACTTGAGATCACAACCAGGACTAAACTATAGATGCATCTGACTTACTTTGTTCTCCTTAATCATAGCCATTAATCTCCCCCATATGAATTTATTATACCCTGGAGACCTCTAAGGTTATCTTGTTGCAGAGATTTTATCCCTAGGAAATGACTCAAAACTTATATGAGTGCTTATGGCCCACTCTTCATAGTTAACCATACTGATAGGGTTAATTTTTTTTTAAAATAGTGTTTCATTGCTAATTTTTAAATAGTTTATCGGTCACTGAAAATAATTCTATCCTAACCTTCGACAATCATTAGAAAATCTCTTACATCCTAACTTTTCTTTTCATGTCTAACATATAAACAAGCAAATTAAACATATAAATGTTTAAATAATGATATTTCTTTTTACCCCTAGGCCAAAATATCGCTACCCTTATTATGATGAAAATGGAAGAGGGAAATTACTTTACGGTTATGGAGGATCACAACTTTATCAATACAAAGCATATTCACCATTGGAAGGCATCCACTGACAACTGGAGAAGGAACTATTTTACAATGCAAAGGATATTTAAATTAAGAAATTAAGCATTATGGTTGAAATCAAATATTTTGAAATGTGGAATGACTGAAATCAATTCTCTTTGCAATTGTTTTTTTTTTGTTGATAAGATGCACAAACTTTGTTTTATTTTGTTAAAGCAAAGCACATTTATCAATGTAGTTACTATCAATATTGTTGATAATCTGAGAACTGTTTCACAAAACTGTACATTTGTAAATACGTAATAAAACTTTTTAATAAAATATTTTTTCATATTTACTATATTTATTATGTATTTTATTTTATTTTTAAATTAGAAATATCTGTAGAAATATCCTGATTACCCTGAGTAGGGTACTCAACTATTCTGCATTTCCCAGTTATTATGGGTTCATTTTCTTGTGTCTTCCTAGCTTCCACATTAACTTTCTAATTCTCCTGAATTGTTTATCAATCAAGATTATCAATCCGAGTTTATAATTTGAGTTGTTATTTAAATGTAACTATTTCTGCCAAATACATTTAACCCAGCATTGGTCAAGCTGATTACTCTCTTGCCATTGCTGCCATGTGTACCTATGACTGAACAGTGCCAAGCAACATAAAGTATTTAATTATGGTTATTTAACAATTACTTTGATAATTTTTTAAAGATGTCCTTTTGGGGAAACATACCTGTTACTGTTTCTTTTTATTAACTATAATGAGCCTATAAATCAAGTGCAGCAATTTCTCTACCAAATTTTTGCAAACTTCACATTAATAAATGCAACTATTTCTTCCAATCTGTTATTCAGGAAAAACTTCTGCCAGCATTCATTATAAATATTGAGCTCCTTGTTTTATACTCAGTGGATGAATAACAATATTCCTCTTCCTGGTATTTGCATTATGTGGTGGCAGGTGGACATTTCACAGTCTCTTTCTACATATTATAGTAAATTATTTTGAACAACATAATCTGAATCATTTGAAGAGACTTCAGAGGTTATGCTCTGTTCATTGTATGTAGGATTTTTCAGCGTTTTCTGCCTGAACGTACCATCATCTTAAGAAAATTCAATTCAATTCAACTCATTTTCAACCTTCTCAAGCTATTTCAGTATTTGAAGCTCTTGATGTTCCATCTCATAATATGAAATCTTTATCTAAGAACTGCAGAAAACTAGCATGACAGTGAATTAATATTGCACATCAATAAGGGGAATAATTTAACAATATGAAATTTTATCTCTGAAATTTGGAGAAAATAATAAAGAATGAGACAACACTAATGCAAATGGTCAACATACACTCATTTTAACAACATGCACTAATTCTTTTGCTGTGAAAGTGAGTATAGTGCCTACATGTAAATTAACAAGGTAAATATTATATAAATAGTTTTTGGAAGTAGATTGAAAATGGTTAAACTCTATAAGTAAGTCCTGCAAATATACACTAAAGGTGATGGTCAATTTCTATCTTCCTTAAACAAGAATTAAATTTATCTAACAAAAAACATATCCATTGTCTTTTGTTCAGAATTTAAACAATAAACTTTCTTCCAAGCATTTGCATAAAATTTATAACAATTTCATCTTGATTTTGCATTAAATGAACATTTTCTACATTAAGACCTTATGTAGTACAAAGTATTATGAATATGACAAAAGCAGCATATATGTTGGTGACTTAAAATAATTACGAGGAAGTAATTTCCTCAAGATTTTTTTAGCCACTACAGGCCTCCTGCAGTGATCAGTACATCCTCTACTTTTGTCTTACAGCATCACTGGTAGAGTACAGTATTGCTGAAGGGCTTGTGATCAGCACACCACATCATCCTCCTGAATGCCATTACATGACATTTAATCAAAGGTCACAACCTATCTGTCAGACAGCTTTCTGGTTCATGAAGCTGGGTGAATCCTGTTCTAGATCTCCCTTTTAGAAAATTTCAAAGCAGGTTCTGGAGATAGAACCTGAGACTTTCCAGTCAGCAGTGAGTTAAGCTAACCATGAGGGGTTTTCCATTCTAAAACTCCTGCATTACTTAATCTTGGTCATAGTAACATGCACCATAATGACTGGTACTTGTTATAAGTGGTGTTGAAAGTGGTGTCCCTGCATTCAGACATTCTTGGTATCTTCTGATGAAATTTCCATTCACACACATTAGTTCTTCTTGTGTAATGTTCAATTTCTGTTCTTATATTGTTCTTAAGTTCAACTATGGTGTGGGAATTGATCCTATAAACTTCATTTTTCACGGTTATCCACAAATGGAAGTCACACATAGTAAGATCTGGGGAACAAGAGGGGGAGCATAATCTTTTAGAAATTATCTGTTAACAAAAACTGCCTCTTTGCCTTCCAAGAAGTTTTGAGCAATATGGGCTGTGGCAGAATCTTGTTGGAAACATCCGTTTTCTCTCTCATTATCTGACAACGCTTAAAAAAATGCTGCAAGAATATTTAAATGAATTTAAATGAAACAATGCCTCATTTGAGAAAATTATTAAATGTGGGTCAACACTATTGTCGATGATATTTTGTTGCAGAAATTTACTAGAAACACCCACTTGCTGTGCAACACATCTTAGAGACTTCTTTGGAGAGCATTCGTATTATGTATCAATTTTGTCAATATGTTCCTCCATTAGACCATTCCTTTATCGCTTTGTAGGTTTAGGATTTAGCGATCCTGTTGTCCCACACTTATTAACCAGACATCTAACAGTTTCTCTACCTGGAACTGGAATACCAAGAACTTTCTCCTGAAATTGTCTACACACTGTCTATATGATTAGGTTTTTATGTATGTATTGTACATAAAAATTCTTTGTTCAAGTGTGAATTTTCGGTAGGCATTTTAGTGAACTAATAAATATAACCTAATGTAATTCACACACAACACAGATGACTTGAATTAACTTTAACTTTTTACATGCACAAGGAATAAACTCTAGTCTTTACAGCTTGAACAGAAGGCAGCAACTGACACAGATAATAATGATTTTGAACAGGTCACTCACTGCTAGTGTACTACTAGAATAATACCGATATCACTGCAGTGCAAGCAAAGTACACATATATACCATCTATGGCCCAGTTATAAATGGAAAGCATGGTATTAATATTTACAGATTTCCATCCCAGTACTAGATCATTCAGATATTATGTGGAAATGTCCAAATATATGCAATGATAACAATAGGACTTTTTTTTTCTAAGTCTAATGTTTACAGTTTCATGTTATCTTATTAATAACAAAATCCATCACATAATAATGGCTATATTATACATTGAGTGTGCATTCTGAAGTCGGAAATAAGGCTGCCTATATTAAATTAATAACTTGAGGCTGCAGAGTTATATTTATAAAAGCATTAGATTTGATAAGGATAATTATTATGTATATATAAAATGAAATCATTTAGAGATAGGTATAACAGAATTGATATAATTTGTGACTCATACTTATATGCATATCATGTGGCAGGTGATTGTATCTTACAAAAGGGTTTTGTATACATTTTGTGGTAAAAGATGTGAGAAAGAGACAAGAGATGTATACCTGACTCCTCGTCAGACAATGCTGAGGAAAGGGTAAACTATCTTTTGTTAGGTCACGAAACTTCTGCCCAGGGAATACTTAGAAAGTTCACAGTAAGAAAACATATGGCTGTAACGGGATAGTATTTGTACAAAGTCAGATATAGCAATAATTTAAGAGAAAATGGAAATGTCAGAACGGAGACGAAAATGTTTTATTACAGGAAAGCCGGGGGTACAAGGTATTAAAACCGCCCATAAACACATGCGTTATCTCCGAGAACATTTGACAATCTACAACTAAGGGAGGCAAAAGATGTTTCAATAGAAATCAACATGTAAGGAAAGTGCCGAAATTTATGGCAGGCTGTTCTTGGAAAATTAAGGCTCGTGAGAAAATACTGTAGATCAGGAGGGAGAGAATAATTCCAGCCAATGGGCATCGGATAAAAGTCAACGAATAAGGAGAACTTAGATACAAATTAATATTTTTAAGATAGCCAATGATGAACATATAACACGGAAATAGGATAATATACGAGGGAATTTAATTTAGCGAGAGGCGTGGCGATGTTGTAGAAAACTGGAGGGCAGAGAGACACGAGAGATACGAGAGGATCCACTCAAAAGTCATACGAAAGCAGGTAGTCTAAAGCCATTCGAAAGCAGTCAGTCTAAGTCATTTCTAAAGTCAGTCGAGGACAGTCTAAGTCATTCTAAAGCGGTCGAATTCTAATTCATTCGAGGTTCATTCTAAGTAGATTCTAAAGTCAGTCTAAGTGAGTAGTGAAGTCAGCGACGAGCAATCAGGAAGTAACCTCCAGTATTTTTTTTTTTTTTTGTGAATAAAATATTTGAACAAGTCAACCTGGTGTAATTTTGGGCAACATATTTCTCGTTCCCGTGGATCTATACTGATCCGCGAAACACTCCAGTGGACCCTGAGACCAAAATTTAACAGAATTGGAGCAGACGTCATCAGTGAGCAGCCCGGGCAAACATCGAGACCACGACCACCAGCCCAGCAGTCCACAACATTATGCCTACGTCCCTGCACACCCATATTTTCTGTTCCAATTCACATCATAGAAAATTTGTACCTACTAATGATGTTAATGACCACCTCCTTGGTCTAGTGGTCAGCATTGATGACTGCTGGCTGAGAGGACGTGGGTTTGATTCCTGGTACCTGATTGGGAAAAGTTAGGGAGGTCAGGAACAGGGTCTACCTAACCTTATCAGGATAATTGGGGAGCTGCCTGATGGAGAGATGGCACCCTTTAATTTCAAAAGCTGCATGATAAGTTACCAGCAGGGTGCCAAAATGTTGATCACAATATTCCAAATAACACAGGTAAAGAAACTAAAAAAGCTACTATTTTTTTTCATTTTTAATTTCCAGTTGCATCAATGCTGTTCAGAATCTCAGATTCAAAGAAAAACTTTTCATTACACTTTAATGTTAAAGAAAAACTAATTATTTAAAACACCTACAGCAAAATATCTTAATGATTAAATTTTATTAGATTAGTATTCATAACTGAATGGCATACATCATTATTAGATTTTGTCAATATGAATACAAACAATATTACAAAGTTAAAAAGTTCAATGCACAATATACAAAAATGAATGAGTAAAAATATAAAGAGAGGATAACTATTCTATCTAAATTCACTATACAGGCTGAAGAGTATTTTTTAAATTATTTATTTATTAATTATTGCTTTGACCACATTTATCTTATTATGATATTTGTAGATTGTGAATGTGAATATTGTAGTTGTAGATCTGTAGTTTGTAGGAATGAATGAAATGAACTAACAATGCCACAAATGAGTTTGGAGTACTTGGTGTCTTAAAACTATCTGGCATTCATCTTTTCAGAGTAAATGAAATCTCTCAAAAAACACCTTAACCAGACACCTGATGTAGTCAAGAATACTTTCTTTCAATTCAAATATTGTACATATATATCCTATCAAAAAGATGGAACAATAAACATAACATCAGCTATTGTAAATATTCTACTCTTGGTAATACAAAAAGAACTTAAATGTGAAAATGAGAAAATTATTTGAAGTCCTGAATAAATCTGGTAGGGCAATTTAACTGAGGGGAGCACAACAAGGGGCATTAAAATTGAGATGTTCTTTATGCAGAATTATTGATTATTATTTACATTGTAAATTTGACTTTCAGAAAACAAATATATAGAGGACTATGGTCAAAGAAATAAGATAACCTAAAATTAGATTTTTAAAGGAAACATTTATAAATATTAGAGGAGATGATGGCATTAACATGGAAGGAGAATATTTGGCTAAAGCAATGACAGCAAAATGAATAAATAACATTATCAAGTAGCTGGAAAACATAACACATGAATGCAATGAATTGGAATATAGTGGGTGAGAGATGTTTTGATAATTTAGGCAGGTAGTTCAAGAAAACCCTTAATATACAGCAATCACATAGTTAAGATATAATAAGGGTCCTAAGGCATAAAAACAACTCAGGGAAATTCAATTTTATTGTATTATGTGTTTAAAATATTGTAAAAAAGGAGTAATAAATTCACATTCAAATACATTGTTTATTTTTTGATAACAGCAGTAGTAACACTATTATACTTAATTTATTTGTTTAAAATGTATGACATGTTTCAAGAGCATTTGTTTCCATCATTAGCTATTGACCAACTGATGTTCTCTGGTGATGGCAAATAAGCAACAATCCAAAGGTGGAATCTCAAAATTCATACAAATTCAGTCTTTTAATAAATTTGTTCTATAAGTGAAGTATAATAGTAAAGACAATGCTCTCCTGTAATCTGCAATAGAACATTAGTTTTAGTTCCAAATATGTATACTCTTTTTTTAGCTCATAAATATAAGCAATTTGTTTACACTTACTATATAATGCCAGTAATAGGTGCCACATAGTTAGCTTTATGGTTTGAGAGAGAACTTAATAAAAGCAAATTATTCTTACAAAATACTTACTCCGCCCAGCCTATGTAATGATATATTTGGATTGATTTTATGCATATAAACATAGATGGTTTGTTTGTTATTAATGCTGACTTGCATGCATACAAGACATTGTGAAAATTAGTCTATTTTTTATGCTGACTTTACTATTCAGTTAACTACGTTTTGTTTATGATGATGCAGATTAACAAGTTTTTGAAATAAAACAGAGTTTATGAAAAAATAGTGTTATTCTGCTCAAGAATATTAAAAGACGACTTAATTCAACTAGTTAGACTATTGGCATGATAAGTCAAAAATCCATAGTTCAAGTCTTGGCTGTGACCTTAAATGTTTCTGTTATTCTAATTCTAAATCTTATCCTGATACATGGCTTTGTGTGAAAATTTACATTTAAATATAAATTAACCCTAAATGCCTGGCTAACTATAATTCCTGGGCCAAAAGTATTTAATGGCTTTGAATTCCCTCTTAAGAAAAATATTTTCTATAACAAGAATGGTTGCCTCCAGATTTCCAAGGTATATTGACTCAGATGGGAAAGATTTGCATTTGTGACTGGATAGGGCACAATGGCACAGTTACTCAGATGGTCAGAGCATCAGCATAGTAAGCCAAAATCCATGATTCCAATTTCTGATCATGTTTTTTAATTTTTCCTATATGACTCTGGTTTCAAAACTTATAAAAAATCTATAATATATAATCTATTCATTATACCTCTACATATGTACTAGGAATGTTAAGTACAGACCTTCAGCCAACATTTGGTGCCTAAGCCATGATAGTGGATGAGTACTTATAAATAAGTTCCAGAAACAATGGAAGTTTTAAAAGAAGATAAAGATAGCAAATGTTAATGTAAATTTTTGCCTTAAGGCTAAGAAAACAATTGCTGCTAATTTAATTAGAGGTAAAAGAAAATGTTATTTAGAAATTAATTATATCAAACTTTACAGTTATATGTTATGAATTAAAACATATTTTTATCATTTAAAACTTGCTTTTGTATAATGAGAAAAAAAAATGAGTCTCTCAGGTGATCAGAAAAAGACATTTAAAAAATTATGTAACAAAAATAATTTTAACAGTGCAGCAATGGGACTGGAACTGAAATTTAGAAGATATTCTATCTGGAGACTTTTGTATCCACTGTTTTATTAGGTTTCTTCTTTCTATCTTCTATCACCTGAAACATGAAAATCAAAACTGGGTATAGTTATAACACTCATTAGAATAATGCATGTTTTATTTATTTTAGCTATTGAAAAATAAGCTTCTAATGGTGCTAATGTCATATATCCTAGCATCAAAGGTTCAGAAAGTATAATTAAAATACTAGTTATAGGTCTTAATTTTTCTGTTACAAATAAATCTATTTTACAGTACACATAATTATGCAAATGAAGCCTTCAAATTTTTCAGTAACTACAAAAATTAGCACATAAAGGTATTTGTATAAAATATAGTGAACTTTTGTAACAGTGATGTCAAATATTAACATTTTAAAAAAATTGAGTCGAGATTGTAACATACAAACCACTACAATCTTGATTCAATTTTTTTAAAATGTTAACGTAAAGGTATAATTGGAGAATAGTGAAGATGTTGGAACAGAGAAAACTAAGAAAACATACAGATTGTTTGTAAGCATTTGATATCTATGTTGACTTGCATGGGTCTCAATGATATTGAATGGAAGAATTAAAAATGATTCAAAAAAATTGTGTGCTGCATTATCTGTCATTCATCATTTCTCAGAGTTAAAACTTCTGATCAAATCTCATGCAAGATTGGGAATCACATTTGGGCCTGCCAGTTGACAAGCAGGGTACTTTGTACTTGATGGTGAACACAAAGGAAGTTGATTAATTCATGAAAAGACCTTTTGTAGCATTTGGAAATGCGGGCTTCTAGTATAAGTAAGAGAAGAGGCTTGTGCTACTTAACTTAATCCTATTAAAGGGGGGGGGGGAGATTTAGATTAGAAAAACAAAAGAAAATAAAAAAACAAGCAAACTAAAAAACCATGTGCTACTTAACTTAATCTTATTAAAGGGGAGGGATTTAGATTAGAAAAAACAAAGAAAATAAAAAAACAAGCAAACAAATTAAAAAACACACACATACACAATCAAAATACTCAATGTAAGTATTGAGTATTGTAATTCAGCCAATTACAATTACTTTGATAGCTACTAAATCTATTATACTAGAACATGGTATATGTGTTTTTAATCTATATACAATTATTATATGACTTCAATGAGCTTTTTAATATAATATAGATATTCTTAAAAATTCCACTAATTTGGTACATGGCACAATTGTATTGTAGATAGAGTTATAGTAAATTTATTTTATTTAATTTAGCTTTGACTGCATATCTGACTATAGTAATGACCCATCCTTTATATGGTAATTTTTACACTTATAAATTCACATCTGCCTTGTAGTTTAAGATTCATCAAGCATATTTTTACAAGTATTCTGTCTGGATTAACTATATATTTGAATATTCATACTAGGTATCTTAGGTGTCATATATTTGTGGTAATCAATGCTGTATTGTATTTATAAATATATAAATCATAAAACATTTTAATTTCTTTGTCAAATATTGAACATTTAACTCACCAGTATCTCTGAACTAGTTTCAGGAGAGGAGCCAAAACTTTCAATAAGTTTTTCTCCTTTTATTCCATATTTTTTTTCAAAATTAGCTCTGTTTCTCAAAGCTTCATCAGGGTCAAATGATATGTATTGTACAGGTTCCACAGTCAAGTTCAAAAGCAATGCATATGGTAAAATTTCTTTTTGTGGTGCAGCAACATGTAATTTGCAGCTAAGTAATATTGTAATGTATGTCTGGAATATTTAGAAAAGAAATGCATTAGTTATTTATAATGAGTAAATATTATAGAGTTACTGCAAAATATAATAAGAATAATGATACTTCATGGCTGATTGCTGTAACAATGATCATTATAATTAAATAAATGATTGATATAGATGTTACATGAATAATAGCATAGGGTTGTTCATAATCTAGGGACAAATGTAAATTGTATATCTGTACCTCAGGCACCTATTATTCTCTATTTGATATCCATTAAAATAAGCTATACAGTTATGCACCTCAATTTCCACTGAAGAAGGATTTTATATAGTGCAGCCTTATCCTCTTTCCTCACTCTTATCAACAGGCAAGGATGATCCTTTCCCAGCATTCTTTACAGGGATTAAAATATGCAAACTTCATTCACAGAAGCTTCAGGAAATTTCACAGGAATGCTGATGAAAGATATGGTGTGAATTCCTTTACCCATTTAATTTATCTAAGAATTGGTGTCAATCCAGAAGTAAGACTTTTCGTAGAGCAGGCTGTTTAACTGATAGGCATTTTTATTAATACAATAAATAGTTAACTGCTCATTTTAACTGTGATAATCACAAATCTTTGGGAATAGTTTTCTTGCATTCAGAGCAACAGATTTCAACATTTTTTTCCCCTTGGATGGTGGAAGATTTTAGTCTCCAACACAAACATATATCTCATCTGAAGTGGTAATAAATTTTCTTGTTCTTTTGTCAGATGAATCCCATAATGCTTCCTACTGTTTGTATGATATTCTGAAAAGTAACTAGGCAACAATCTGTGGTATTCTGTTTTTTTGATTTGTTCTAATACCATATTCCAATGGAGAATTAGGATTAAGTTTTTCCTTATGATGTCTAGAGTTCAGCTAGTTGCAAGTCAAGGGTTTGCTTGTTTCTTGCTATTTGGACTGAAAATATTAATCCCATAGTAAGTGGTAAATTTAAAATGCTTGATTTAAATGTACTAATTATATTTAAGATGTTTAGTTTGTATTAAACGTTTGAAAATATTTTCAATTTGTACCTTTTGAAATTAATTTTAGTAGCCTTTCCATTTTATGGTTGATCATGTTATGACACAGTACAACTTTGCTTCTTGCATACACACAGATTAGAATAGAATAGAATATTTATTTAAAAAATCCATATATAATTTTAAAATTAATCACATTTGTTTGTACACAATTTTAATTATATACCATTCTACAATTATCTTAATATTATTAAATAATTTAGCAAATTATAACTCACTAAACTTCACTACCCTATGTTGCTGTATTTCTTGGGGCCCGATATAATCACACACTGCTGTTGCCTAGTTATAGGCCCTTCCTCCTATATCAATCTAACCGCTCACACTCTACACTTTCTTCATTGTCGGTCCTGGTGGTGTAGTGGTTACCATACTTGCCTCCTATGCCCAAAACACGGGTTCAAATCCGGCCAGGATCGATGGATTTTTTTGGGCGTAAAAATCCTGAGTATGGCTTCCTTCGGAAGGGAAGTAAAGCCGTGGGTCCCGTGTCGTACATTTACAGCACGAAAAAGAACCTCAAGCCTGAAAGAGAGGCCTCTGAGCAAAATTTGTCGGCCGTTTCACGCCCTGAGTTGAATGGGATGCTGATGACCTGAGATGTTAAAGAGCGTCCATAAATAAATCAATCAAAAAAAAAAAAACTTTCTTCATTGCCTTGTTCGCTTACTTTTTTCCAACCATTTTGCTCTCACTTTACCTAAATAAATACCAATTTCCACCATAACTTTTCTTGATTTAATATTCAACACTTTTTCAATGTAATTTTGTTTGGTAGACTGAACCTTTTCCAACTTCTCCCTAAGAAACTTAGTTTCCTCACATTCTAATAATATATGCAGAATATAGCCTTTCTGCCTACACACTGGACATTTATCCAGCTTTCCCCTTGCTCTTAAACCCTTCAATTTCACAACCCCTGTTCTGGCCATGCAAAGCCTTTTCTTGCTGTTTTATCACTTATTTCAATATAATTTTCCCTGTTCTAAACCCCTTTCAATTCTCTATATATACTTAGTCACGTTTTGAAATTAAAACTAGCAAAT
Organism: Metallyticus violacea; assembly: GCA_030762175.1. Lineage (NCBI taxonomy): Eukaryota > Metazoa > Arthropoda > Insecta > Mantodea > Metallyticidae > Metallyticus > Metallyticus violacea. The sequence continues at coordinate 41,071,974 of CM060834.1, read as the reverse complement.
ATTTCTTACCTTTCAATGTCTTCAATTCTTAACCTAATTTCTTTCCAGAAACCCCTTTCTAATGATCCCCTAGCTCTCCACATGTCTCCAAAACCAATTTTTTTCTTGACTTTCGTTTACCTTGTTCACTCAAGTAGCATCTTGATTAAGCCTTTGCTGACCTACCAAACACTAATATAAAACATTACGTTCATATGAATTTCTAATTCTATACCAGTATTTCAAATGCACTTTCCATAATTTTCCCTTTACTACATTTCCTAGTTCTACTTGAGCACGCCATTTGATGAGGCTCTTGGTAAGCCCAATATTTGTTTGCAGAAGTTTCTGTCTATCAAATTCACATTAGCTCACCCTTCCTCCAAACCCAAATCTCTACTCCATAGAGCATTTTAGCCTCTACCTCTGCCCCACATGCTCTCTCCAACCAATTTACTTGCATTCCTGGTATTTTATCTAAACATGCCCCTATATCTTACAGATAAAGCTTCCCTTTAGTTAATATCATCTTCTTTTGATCACTGTATCCACCCTTACTACTTAATCTTATTCCTAAGTAATCAAATTTGTTAACCACCTTAATTTCTCTTCCTTGCCAACACCATTTTTCATCTTTACTTATTTTGTTGTCCTTTTTAAAAACCACAATTTTGATTTGCTTAGATTAATATGCAAACTCCACTTCTTGCAAAAATTATGTATTGCTTAAGTGATTAATTAATTCCATGTTTATCCTGCAACAAGATCATCTGCAAATAACAAACCAGGTATCCCATTATTGTTAATTATTGGAATATGAGAATTTACAGCCTTGCCTTAACCCTACATGGTTTGGAATAACTTGAGTTACTTTGCTACTTAGCATTTTTATACAAAACCCATTATCAGTATAAATAATATTTTTATGAACCCATCACTCATCCCTTTTTATTCAATTTTACCCATAAAGTTTCCTGGTTTATTGTGTCAAAAGCTTCATCAATATCCACAAATAACATACATAATCTTTCCCTCTTTGTTGCTAAATATTTATTTACCAATGTATGTATAACAAAGATATTATCAATCGTTCTCTTATTCTTCCCAAACCTTGACTGAAATTGCAATAGTTTATTCGTTTTCTGCCCACATTTGCACTTTTTCTACCAAGATCCCTGTGCACACAGAATAAGTATTGTTTATGTTGGAAAAATGGATTATTATCCTTAGGCATTGTTGCAGCTGGATATTTTGTCACATTATGTGCATTTAGCATCAACTGTTAAGTCCCCTACCTTTGGGCATGTGTACAGCTGTGCCACTTCAATGTAGCAAATTCTCTCCAGAGATTGTTAAAAATCCTCAAAAAGTATAAAATAAAAATCATAATTCTTTAATTGATATTATTGTATGATATAAGTTGAACTACACACTCTTAATGCTTCACTTACTTATCATAATGTATAGAACTTCGGTTTCGAGAACATTTGGTTCTATACATTATGACAAGTAAGTGAAGCATTAAGAGTGTATTGTTTAACTAAATCATACAGTCAATTATATGATTGGCTTCATTGTGCAAGTTCCAATTTACATTTTAATCATTCTTGCTGAAATCTCATTTCCAGATATGCTAAAATTATTTGATGCTTGACTTTGTTGTGTCATATTTAAGTGATGATAAAACATTTTCCTTGAATTAATGAAAATGTCTTGCATATTACAATTTTATCTTTCTAAATGAATGTATTTCCTTGAGTAAATTAGTAAAAACCAGTGGGAATGTCAATTATATTTTATTTCATGCACTGCCTAAGATGAACATATAAATGAAGTTAGTGTTAATATATTAAATAAATTATAATAGAAAATTAAGAATTTATATTTTCAAACCTGTTATTTGAATAATTTTAAGGCAGAATTTTATTTATTGAAAAAACTGTACTTATTATTGAATTTCAAATTATGCTGTGTTAACTGGTATTTCAAAGAATTTTTGACAGTTAACAAAAAGATTATTGCAATTTAAACTGATTTATAGTTACTTAAAGACAACTTAGCGAAATATCTTTTGTTCCAGCAGTTTTTACCCTGTCCTCAATACTATGAGTTTTCCACCTCTTTTGTCTGTGTGTGTCATCTTTCAACCCTATCCCCATTAGCTATGCTGCCTCAGCCATCTCCTCAATAACATGGATTGTCCATCTCTTTTGTGTGCACATGCTTGTCCTTCTAACCTTCTCATCCATTAAGATTTGTAAAGAAGTTGTGAAAATCTCAATTGTATTGAAATTATTGGCCAAATCACCGTAAGTTGTCAGTTGCAATATTTCCATGTATAAGTACCTTATTTGCAATCTAGAAGACGAGATATTTTGTAGCTTAATATTACAGAAAAAAGTACAAGTTCTAAATGAAGCTGAAAAAGATGCAAGGAGGGAATGTGACAATGCTAAAGACTATGGAATATTACCAAACTTATTGAAATGTGTTTTTCATTTACTGCTACCTTCACTAGAATTTTGTCTTGCTTTACAAAATGAACATGGCAGTTTTTAAGGTAAGTTCCAATAGATATAACTTATTTCTGTGAATAGTAATTTTATTTTATTGATTTTTTAAACAATTTGTATATAATTTTTTGTATCCCTTTGGAATTTGAATTAAAGGAAATACACTGTATAAAGAAAAACCAAAATAAACCATATTAAAAAATATACTGCACTTTAAGTAAAAACTGCAGTTAATATTCTGAAAAATAAACATATCTTTGTAAAATAGAGTTTCTTTCCAATTTTACAACTTTTTTATACAAAAGTTTGAAATGCTTCCATTATTTTCTATAAGTTCAAATTTGTGAAGTTTCTCAAATACGTTTATAATAGAGGTTGCTGCAGTTAGTGTAAGAAACCCATATTTTGTCATAAATACTGTTGGTGAATTCTCTTTAAAGATGAACTTTCTTTCCCATATGTGATGTATGGTATATAGATGAATGCAATGGTTAAGAAAAATATGTTCCATGGAGAATTATGCCTCCCTAGTATTCCTGGAGCAAAGATACTATGTTTATGGCCACATGGCTGAAAGCTTCATCTTGTTTGAAACTTTTGACTATGATGTATAATGTTTCGTGCATGACAAAACTTTTGTGCATCCCTAACCAATGAAGTATTGTTTAAAAACAGTTCAGTCTGGGGATATCCATCAATATCTATAAAATATGGGCTCAAAATACAATATGCAAATAGGCCACACACCAAACAGTAAAAACCAGCTTTCAAGCCTGGACTATTTGCATACCCTTAAGTCCTTATGAAAAGAAATGATACAAAAATATAAAAATTAGAAATTTTTCTCATGTTGTTAAGACTCATAATTTCAGCTAATAAACCAAACATTGACTCTATAATATGTCTACATAATCTGAAAAACAAATAAATATTTAATTGCTAGACATGCACATTAGTTGAGTAATTTCAGTAGTTTGCTTTGATCCATATTGTATTTAGTTACCATCACTGATGCAGACAAATTTAAACCATGATCATTGTATTTAACCGTATTATTTAATAACAGTTTTTGCCCAAAAATGTAATATCTCTTAAAAATAAAGAAAAAGCATGTAAAACTCTTAAAGCTAAATACTAAATTTATGATTAATTATTTATTATCCCTGTAATCATAATTGTCATAAAAATGACAATTTTTACTCCCAGATGACAATGCTATGCAGCTGGCACTACATAAAAGTAACAATTATGTGAGAGGCAAATTTTAAAGGAGCACTTAAAAACACAAAGAAAAATCATTTGGGTACAAACACCTGGGCAAACAATATTAAAGAGCAATTAATAAAGAGCAGAAAATAGTTGATCATCTTTGTGGTCTAATGGTAGCATTTGCAAATACAACTCTGCAGGTCCTGGGTTTGGATCCCAGTCAGATCAAGATATCTGGGCAAGGTTTTTTTCAGAGATTTCCATAACCCTGAGAAGGCGAATACCAGATACTCGTAGTTTTACAGTGCCAATGATCCCTTTCATTCATCCCTACACCTACTGTATTCAGCTGACACACATCGTGAGATGCAGTCAAAGCTACAATAAATATATACATAAAATTAAATTAATTAATTAAAAAAATAAGGGTTTTATGAATTAAGAAACAATGGATAGGCAGATTGTGTGCTATACTGTTTGATGTATAATGTAAAGAAACAGATTTGAAAGGAAGAAACTATAAATTAGAAGAGGTTTAAAATACTGTTTGTAACATTTTTAGCAAAAATTGTCTGAATTTAGGGAAATATTTATTTACAGTAAAATATAAATGGAAATGTTTTGTGAAAAGAGATAATAATATAAACATTCCTAATAATGGAATAATCTATCATTCTAGTATATTAGAATTAATCGTTTTGAATTATAATTCACAAATATAATTATTTAATTTTGTTACTGTTTGTGAATGTAAATCTTATATGCAATTAAACAGATCTTCCACAGTCGAGAATATAATTAAAAATGAACTGATTTAGTTATGAGTATATTACTCTATTTCTCCACTTATGAACTTTTATAGGCAAACATGTTTTGTGGACCTTGTCCACATCCTTGGCTACAGGTTAACTGATGGTTAATTTGAATGCTTATTGGACACTTACAGCTCACTTTCAGCAGAAGGTTACAAAATCTATAATTAATCTGTCATTTGTTGAAATTCATCTGGCTATCTTCATATTTCTTGATAATAGATATTTTTCTATAAGCTAAGTTCCAATGGCCAGATGCTGACTTTAACAAGTTTTATCTCTTTTCTATTTCACGATTCATTTCCCAAAAATTGTTGGTCATTGCTGATATGTGTTTTTGTTTATGTGTGATATTCTTAAAAACTTTCTTTAAGTCTGACATTTATATTACATTTCAAAACATTTAAAAAATATCAGATAAATCAGCTGTGGCCAACCATTCTTGGGAAATGGGTCATGAAATAGAAAAGGTATTATAATTGTTAAAATCAGTATACCGATCATAGAAACTTACCTTATGGGAAAAGATTTTTGTCAAATATATGAAAATAAAATGATGAATTTAATTTCCAATGAATTAATTACAAAATTGGGTTACCTCCTGTTGGAAGTCCGCTGTAAGCATCCATGATACAATTTGATACAATAATACAATTTGTCATACATCTAGGAACAGAGGAAGTGAACAAGGGCTCATGACACATGTTTTGCTGATAAACATTGTTACGTAGAGATATAAAAGTTATAGTCCACTCACAAGCTAAAACATTCAATTAATAATTGCACGTATCTGTTTCTATTTGAAAGTATAATGGGTCACACCTGAAAATGGCTAGTGCCAGAACCAGGTGGATCCTTTTACAATTTTTCTACTCAATAATTTCAAAATTATAAGATTGTGTGTTTAGCAAATACCCTGTTATAGTTTACAAGGGGTTAAAGGTTGGCTATGAGAAAATTACAAAAGGAGTGTTTCTTGCATCAGATTGAATGCTTGGAGACAACAGTATTTCAGAGAAATACTGAATTATATATATGATCTTTAGACGAGTATGCAGATTGTGATTTATATGTTGTTTGAATATTCAAAAATAAATGAAGGTAAGGTTTGATAAAACAAAAATAGTTAAGGGCTATGAATCTTTTAAGAGAAGTTTTGGGAATTAGAGATCAGCAGTGTAAAGGAGTATTTTTAATTAAGAATATGCAGAATTGGAGGATCATTGAATAAGCAAGAGTAGCAGATATTGTGATATATATATATATATATATATCTCACAATGTCTGCTACATAGGTTGGGGCAGATTAGAGCAAATTTATGGATAAGATTGAAGTGCAAGGCACAATGCAAAATATAGTACAAAAATGATCTTGTTACTAGATACCAAGGTGCATAAAAATTCATGGAATATTAACTACATCACTGAAAAAATCAACATTGAATGTTAAAGGATATGACAATCAAATAGTTACCATTCCTAAATGCTAATTATTAAATAAGTGATATTATACTATTGTGTGTGAACAAAAAAAGAAAATACTTACCATTAATTTTGCATTCATATTTGTTTATTTCTTGCCAGATAAAAGAAAAAAAAACACAAGATACTTTCTCCAACCTAACTTAAGCACTGCTTATAGAAGGTCCCAGCATCAGATACACAGCTCTCTAACTGAGAGAAACTGCATCAAGCAATGAATGCTCTGTAATTACCTTCTCCTTCTGGAGAAGAACTTGTACTATAGCTGCTGAATAGTGACCTACTTCATGTTCATTAAGTGGAGAAACTTTCAGCCTCCTGAAGAGCTGTAGTCTGCATTAAAGGCAAAAATAAAAGTTGGTGACACATTTCACTGCTTATATAAATATCAAATTCACAAATTTATTTCAAGCATTTTATTTTGTATATTTTTAGGCTCTACATAGTTATGAATAGTTCTGGATAAAGGTTTTTTTCATATGTAGAAAATAATTTTCATTTAATATTCTCTTTACAGAATCAATGGCATTAAATCATCACTCTAGGCTGCAAAAAGCCTATGTGGATATCTTAATTCACCAATGTCATTTCTTTTTGGTGTTTTAAGAAATCTGCACTTTCAAAACAGATTTCATCACTGCATAAAATGTACACAAATTTCACATTTATTCTGGGTAGATATATTTACACAGAGGAACATAGCTTCTATATAACATAATGCTTAAATGGACATACCACATTTAAACATACTGAAGTGTCAATTACACAATTAATATACATATTATACATATCAAAGATCACAGGAGGGCAAAAATTATGCATAAGGTGGAGCAAAAGGCCCATTTTGACAAGAGCAAGCGAGAAAGAGAGATTATAAAAAAAATCAGGTCCTCAATAAATTCTGCAATCACTGAACGAATCTTTGGTTGAATTTTTAATGACTCAAAATAAAGCTCTAAGGGCACTGAATTAATGGTATACATTTGAGTTGACTCAAAAAACAAGTCATTTAAAAATGTCCCCCCCCCAAAAAAAGCTCAAATGTCTTTTCCTTGCAGAAAAAATTCCACTGTCATGATGTTTATACCTCTTAGAGAGTGTAATCTAACTGAAAACCAACGAAACAACTCAAAAGCAACATTACAGTTCATTTATTATATAAAACGCTATAATTTTTAAATGCTTTATAACTACTTAGGTGTATCACTTGTTGGTAAAATAAAATTTTCATGCAAATAATTATTGAATAACATTATCAATAGAATTTCAACAAATATGCTGAATAACAAAAGAAATATATAACAATTGGTGGTAGGTGAAATAACTACTTAAAGATCATTTGGAGTATGTTCAATGAGCTCTGATGCTCAGAGCATTCCTTGCTCAAAACCAAAAATGGAAAATTAAAGCTGTATAACTTTAGAGGGCACCTGGTTGTTCTGGAATGAGAGAGGCAAAAAAGCTTGTGAAAAAGGTCCATGTAAGTGCAAACAGTGAAGGTCTGTCTGGCTCAGGATCTGGTTCTGCTCCACTGCCCTCTTGTGCTTGGTGGCCTTGGACAGCTGCAGCTGCTGCAATGCCTTCATTTTGAACATTGTTATTGTCTGCTACAACCCTTGCCTCAAAGTCTTCATTTTGTACGTTATTGTTTTCTGCAACCACCCTCGCATCAAAGACTTCATTATTATTATCAGCTACTAACCTAGCTGCCTGCAGCTGCTGTTGTGCTCTGAAAAATCCCAACTGGTATCTGAAAAAAATGAAATTTTAACACAACTAAAATTACAATTTGTACTTCCCACATCATTTTTTTTAAAAATGTTCTGCTGCTTTTGTACAGCCCCTCCCAACACATAATAAATACTTTAATTTACCCAAAAATCTAACGTGTCATTTATAGCTACAAAACCCTTTGGCACATTTTGTTACTCCCCCCCCCATATTTATTAAATCCACAGATCTTACAAGAAGATATGGGACTAGGCAATACATTGAATACAATATTCATAATCAACCAAATTATCAATTCAAAATATCAGCATTGACTTCATATATCCATGTAAAAATAAAACATATTCAGATTAATAATGACATGCACTCATCACAATATAATACAATTACAATAATATGCAATCAAGTACAACAATAATGACTTAACAGTATAACAATGTAATATATGAGCATAAATTGTTTTTACCAATAAATACATGAAACCAGCAGACTTACTGGAGAATATTAATTTAACATAAATTTACAGATATTAAAGAAGAAAATTTCCAGTCAGTATTTTTCATGGAGGTCACCACATTCAATTCATAACTTTCAGATAAATTAATTGCTTTTTAAAAGTATTATTATCAATTTTTATGATTATTATAATATAAATATATACTTCTCTTAAATTTTAAATATATTAAAAATCTTTCCTTTCTTAACAAAGCAACAGCCATTTCCAACTATTATTCTGAAGCTTTGAAATTGGAGCCATATTTGGCATAATCCTATTGTACCACCATCACATTACTAGGGTTAACCTATTATGTGGAAAATAGATAAAACACGTAGAGAAGAACTACAGATTAGAAAAAGGGATAATTACTGATAGCAATTTTGACACAATATCACACATTTTTGGAAATGGTAGTATGCAGTTTTTTTTTATAAAATTGAATAAATGAATAGGGAAGGTATGAGAGAAGTGGGGGAAGAAAGTGATTAATTAAAGAAGAAGATATTTATAAAATAATATTGAAAAGGGTAATCAGTGGAAAGTAGGATCTATTACATATAAAACCAGGATGTTAAACGTATAAGACCCTAAATGGAATAAAAAAAAGCACTCCAAGATCAAGTTGTACAATTTGTAAAAGGAGATGTAAGGGAATTATGTAGAGATAATGCAATCAATCTTGTTAATAACAGTGCAATGGATTTTGGATAAATAAGGCAGCAATTAAGTGGAGATAAAATATTAGTAGAAGAATTTATAATTAATAAATATAAAATAATATAAGGGTGATAAATTGTATAATTCTGTAAACTGTACTTTACTTTGTATTTATTGTAGTTAATATTATATACTAGGGTTAACAGAATTTGCCCTCATGATGGAGCAATTTGCTGAATATTGAAACAGTTATCAATTCAGAAACAGTATCATTAAACAGTTATCAATTAAGAAACAGTATCATTGTAATCTATGCAAATGTAGTCAAACCATTTAAAGTGAAGGAAAACATGAAACTAAACAAACAACAACAACAACAACAACAACAACAATAATAATAATAATAATAATAATAATAATAATAATAATAATAATAATATAGTAAAAGTTTGAACTATTGTTCCTGGAAGCACCTTTTTCCCAGATCCATCATTCAACTAACAATTTTATTGCAAACAATAGGAATAAAACCCTCAGTGTCAATCAATTATTTTTTGTATTATATAACTTATATCCTCAACTTAAACAGTTTTTTTAATTCATGAATTATTGATTATTTGCAAAAGTACCATACAATGTTTTTGTAACATTCTGTGGCAGGACACACATGGTTTTCTTATGTGTGAAGCGGTAAGGCATTGCTGAACAGAGCGAGCAAAGACAAATATCTTATGTTTGAAAGCAACCAAGATGCACGAGACTAGACAAAGTCTTAAATGAACTCTCATAGTAAGAAATCTCTAAAGTAAACAAAGGGAGATAAATGGCGTATTTGATAATGTAAACAAGTCAATCTGGCCACCATTTCAAGAATACATATTTGTGAAAAAATGTTTTAAATAAATACTATATTGATGCTATACTTTCTTATTTAAAGGCTATTTTAGACCATAGACACCTGTGACAGGGATTTTGATATTTTAAAATCAATATAACATTTTCTCACATTCTTCTTTTTCTTTTTTTTTATCTGCAGGAAATGATGACAAGGCTTCACTTTATCATCATCACAGGGACCATTGTAGAAATTACAGCAGAAAACCAAAAATAAATCAATATTTATAGATGCAAGTTAAAAAAAACAATAAGTATTTCTGATATTGGACAGTAATATGTAATTACTTAAAAATTCAGAATATAATCATTAAAGGCTTAAGAGTGCATAACCCTAAATATCCTGTGTAAGATAATGTAAATAATTCAAGTTCCAGAATTATAGTGAATAGACATACTTTCTTTAATTTTAAAAATGAAAATTAATAAGCAATGTGAAGGCTACAGAAATGCATACTTACAGGTACATCATCAGTCCTAGAGCAGAAACTATGACAAATCTTGTAGGAGAAGAGTAGAAATATACTATACTAAAAAGCACCATTACTCTGCTCATTGTATAGAACCAGTCTAACCAGTCTCTGTTACCTCTTCCATCATCTTCTTCATTTTCTACAAGACATATAAAATGTTAAAATTATAATATTAAGCTCTTTGCAATAACAAACAATGAAATATAAGAAGAAATATTCTCAAATGCAGAATCTGTAAACCATATAGTCACACAAAACAAAGGAAGCATAAACTCCAATAGTTCCAGTGACTGTGTTATATTCAAAATTTTAATTCTTTTTTAAACAGACATCAGGAGTAAAAAAAATATATGAGTATTATAAGATCGATTCTTAGGTTTTAACAATTTTTTTTCCTTACTATATAATTAACAGAGTTCAAGCATTTATTCATTTAATACAGGCAGGCAAAAAGGTACTTAAAACACTGAAAATAGGCAATAATATAATTAAGATAGCATTTATTAAAACTGAAAACAGAGAGTAGTCATTAATAACGAAAATAGGTATTTAAGATTCTTAATAAATACTTCATCAAATAATTAAAGCACTTAAGCTTACTTTTCTTAGTTACAAGCAACCAGATGTTCTTTCAAAGTATCAACTGTCATACTCAGTTGCTTGTCAGTGAGAATATTTTTCATTATGGAAAAGGAATTACTTCCACTGAAGTAATTGGAGCATATTTAAAAAAAGCTATTTCGGAAGGATGCATGCCCAGTTATAACAGAACATTCACCCTTCAGAACATCATGGAAATTTTGATCAAGACAAAGTCAAGTAGTTTAGACCAGTCCAACGAGCAAAAGATGTGCAATGGTTTTTGGTCGAGTTCACTTTCTGTTTATGTGTTTATATGGGAACCAGATTAGTATCTCTCTTATTTCCATACTAAACATACTGTAGAAACTGTTTATTGCACAATTGTACTGCTGTCATATTTGTCGCTTGCAATTGTTTGTTACATTTATGTAGCTAAGAAGTTAACCCCCCACCACAATATAGCCACAGAAAATGGATTTAAAAAAGAAATTGTATATAAGTAAAAACAGCAAAGAACAAAAACAGAAAGACATCAGTACACTCATCCCCAAACAAGGAAGAAAATATAATATACAAAAAATTCAATACCATCCATCAGTCTTCTATAAATTCCAAAGGATCTTCAAAAAACACATCATTTTAGCCCCTAAAAGCAGTAACTCCATAAAAAATATACTAAATTATAAACTAAAAGATGATATTCTGCAAGAGAAAAAACCAGGAATATATCAGATAAATTGCAATGATTGTGAAAAAATCTACATTGGAAAGACCAAGAAAAATATGAAAACATGAGCAAAGGAACACATTAGGAACATAAATCAAAAACAGAAAGAAAAATCAGCAGTGGATTGGCATTTTTGGAAGGAACAGCATAATATTAACAGGAATCCCAAACTACTTAAAAATATTACAGGAAAAACAGAACTTACAATTTGGGAAAACATTTATATCTGGAAGAACAAAAACCATATTTTTAACTTTGAAATCCTGGCAAGTGACATCCTAATACATAAGTTCATCCAACAACCACCAGAGACAAACCAAACCAACATGAAAAACAAGGCCAGCAGTGAACCTGGAACTGATGATGGGAGCGAGCAGCTACAGAAACTTGTTTTCCTCCTCTAAATAATAAGTGATGTAAATGTTACAAATTTGACTCAATTATATTAAACTCATAAGAAGATCTTTGCTTCTGCTGGCAGTGCAAAAGTGAAAAGGGAATGTACAAGAATGTCCTCGGTGGCAATACTGGTCCTTTACATGTTAACATGCACACTGTTATCTACTTGAATGTTAAGAACTGTTAATTTAGATATGATTTGCATTATTTATTTACAAAACTGTAAATGTGTAATTTTATTTTTTGGTAATTTTTTCAGTTATTCAGTCAATTTTTCAAATTTTTGGAGTATTTTATAGGTCATCTCTGAACAAAATTCACGCCCTGCTTATCACTGTTATTAATTTTTGGTACTATCCTTCAAAATTCCTATAATATTTTTTCAATATAATTTGATACCTGTTTTTACTATGGTGGTATCTAAGACAATAGATATATGAGATAAAATGATGAATAGAAAAATGAATTTTGGTAAGGAAGTGTTTTAGGCCTTTGGCATTTGTCATTGACAAGGATTGAGAAATACCTGAGAGGAAAAATAAACCTTCAGGAAGAATGGTCCTGGCAGAATTTGAACCATAATCTCGCTTTTATGAATCTGTGCTTTGTGACCCCAACCTCCAATGTCATTAATAATTCCTTTAGGCTACAATTTATGTATGTACACATTTTAGGCAAAAAATTATATGTATAAACTAAAACGTTAACGCTCCACAGCTGTAGTTGACTGAAACTCCTTTTCTTCCCAGAAGTTTCATCAGCTACTTCCAAGACAACAGAATAGTACTTTGGAAATGTCAACTACACCATTAAAAATGTCAGTCATAGTTGCTAATGAAATGTCAACCTGGCTCTATAGCATGTGAATCTTAGTTTATTAAAATAACAATGGCGTAAAAACCTGCAATCTAAATTAAACTGTTACATCTTTCAGGATGGCAAAATAAGCAGCTGGTTGAAGATGGTATTTTGAAAGGTCAACAAGTTCCTCCTCTTTTTAACATAATGCTTAGTTCAGTAGGTAGATCTCTGGATAAGAGTGGGACAAGTGAGAGTGAGAGCCCTATGACATTATACTGTAGTTCACCCAGCGCCAAGCTCTAGTTGCCTCTTACCCTCCAGGTACTCATTCAGATATTAAGCTAAGTAAGAGAAACTACATTTACCAGAACCCAATATAGATATCAATTGAAGACAAAATGATGGAAAACGTGGTCTTGCTTTTAATTACATAGTTTTGTTAATTTGGTTTGATGCAGTTACCTGGTTTATTCAGTGGTTTATATTTGGAAGTAAATCAACAGTAACATGTTTACTTAAATGTAAATTGGAACTTGCACAGTGAAGCTAATCATATTAATTGATATCAGTGTATGATTCAGTTGAACTACACACTCTTAAAGCTTCACTTACTTTTCATAAATGTATTGAACCGGTTTCAAGAACATTTAGTTCCCATCTTCAGCCAGGCTAAAGTTCCAACTGTCGGATCATTCGTTGAGCTGTGGGAATGTATATTCTGCTCTGGTGGCGGTGTGATAAACTTGTAGTTTGTGTTTTCATCCCCGGCAATGACGAAGTTCATTATGCTGTCTTTGTTTTGTAGATGTAGATTTTCTCCCAGGTTGCTAATTCCATAGGTCCTTGTACTGATTTTAATAATTTTGCTTTATTTATTATGTCGTGATTTTGTGTCCAAAAATGATATGCTACTGCTGATTTCTCTATTTGCTTGTACTTTATGTTCCTGAAATGTTCCTTTAACCGTGTGCCTATGTTTCTCTTTGTTTTTCCAATGTAGATTTTTTCACATTCTGCACAGTTTATTTTGTAAATACCGGATTTTTCTTCTTGTGGACAGTATGACAGTATTCCAGGAGGGTTTATGGAAACATGAGGTAGAGAGAATTATGTGCATGACGGTGACAGGTGGACAAGGGAGGGAATGGCATGGACCCAGATAGGGGTAGTGAATCTGAAAGGAATAAGAGCAGGCTTAAGTATATAGGAATGTGTGGAATGCAAGATAGTTACTGGCATGCAATTGTGGAATGTAGAGAAACTAAAGAAATGTGACCAAAACTTAGGATTGAGAAGTGGGATAACTTACCAATACAGATAAGGAGAAAAAAGTTGGTGAATATGAAAACAAGGCAGAGAATCTTCGAATTTGGAAATTATTTAGTTAAGGTTAAAAGAAAATGGTTGAAGAAAATAAGTAAGAACAGAGGAACCAAATCAGGCAGAAAAAAAATTAAGTTGGTTCTTGATTGAGCTAATTTTGTAGATGTAAGTTGCCTGATAGTTGAATAACTGCAAGGTTGAAACTATTCAGACCACTTGGTTACACAGCAACTCGGGAAGATTTACTAGAGTGACTATGGCTGTAATTTCTTGAATGGCTGAGTGATTGTAAAAGAGTACTGTGGAAGCTTGTTGTATTATTAAGCAGAAATTAGTAAATGGATTAAACATTTCATACCAAAATTTGAGATTAGGGAGGACATGTTTCTTGTGCAATTCTCCCCAATCTACGACCATATATGGCAGTGAGGGATAGCAATGAAAGTAAAGATACATAACATATGAAGTGGGTTTAGGAGCAAGATGAAGAGTGCTTTAATGAAGGTGTAAGCAGGATGATATGTTTTGGCTCCTTTGCAAGAGAGGTTAAAACAAGACAGGTACATCCATTTATAACTATTGCCAAGGAAGAGTACGTCCTGTTCGTTAAAATAAACTATGATAAATATAATGCTGTCCCATCTATGTTGATTAGTTTTAAGAAGTCCAGTAATTTGGAAGTTACTGCATTTTTAAAGAATAAAACATATCTACCAATTAAACCTGTTTATTAAAAACAACCTAAAAAGAAACAAAAATACATAAAACACCTGAACACAAAGTCAAAAATCCATTTAATCTCAAATAATTGGTTAAAATAAGTAAAATTGGGGTAAACCCACACCCCTAAAATATTTCCCCTAATAAAGATTTGTCCCTACTTGTGGAGAAGTTTATAATACAAATTATTTTGTATTTTGTTTACATATGAGAAATATTGTTTGTTAACAATTTCAGATTCTTAAAAACCAACAAAATATTTTCTAATGTAAATGTAATACTTGCTATTTGCTATAAGCAGCAATAGGGCAACTTAAGCTGCCTTTTATTCCTTAATGGGATCTGGTAAATTTAGTTGGTCTTGGCTGAGAGAACCTGAGCTGGTCCAGACACAATAGAGCAAAGCAAAATCCTTTGGATCATACCCTAGATCATCCAGTATGTAGTCAAGTGTTTTAAACATGAGCTACTCCAGAATTTAAAATTCCAGTTTCTAATTGGAAATATAGCTCTTCTGTAAGCCTTGACTAATTATGAATAAAACCTGTCCTCCCTACCTGTTAATATGTACTAAAGTAATATATAAACAAATTCCATGAAAACCAACTAAGAAAATGCAGTTATAACTCACATTTCATAACTTCATATTCTGCAAAATGCTGCCACAAGAATATGTCTTAAGATGCATTTTATGCATGCTCAGAAGTTATATATTCATATGTTATGAACAATACAATATTCTATTACTATCAAGTAGTCACATTATTATAAACATTAAAGAGGTGAATGTTTATTGCTAATTTCTTATCATTCCTGCTTAAAAAATAGGTTAAGTATCAGAAGAACAAAATGTTTTGATTAAATATTGTGATGTACATTGGTAGTATTTATATTAAGGGTGCAAACCTGGAGCAACAGCAGCATTGTTTGGTTGGTTAACAGGTTGCTCCACAGGGGGTTGTGGTTGTTCAAGCCCATGTTGAGCTGTGGGTACTGGTAATGGTGATGGACTAGGTGCATGCCAGTTATTTGGAGCTCCTCCAGCTGCAAGGCTGTAATACACAAATACATACAATATATTATTAAATTTCTGTATAGCTTAGACATTTTCAATTAGAATATTTGAGCATTATGCTTTTTGAAAAAAAGAATAAGAATAACTGAAAAGCATTCTCTAATTCAGTTCACAAATCAATTCTTGCATATAAGTCATGATTTAATGTCAACAAAAAGAGAGAAATAGATCACTATTTATGCATATTTTGCTTACATTTTAAGATTCTGACAAAAACTGATATTTTACACCACATATCCTAAGAATGTAAGGGAATTTAAAGTGCCACTTACATCTAAGCTTCAGATCAAGGCTTTAATTTATTCTAAAAGCAGATTTTACCCAATATTTATAATCTAAATGGAACAAATCATAAGCTACTATGCATACTATATACTATTTATTTATTTGAATGCTAAGAAAATACAAACTAAAAGGGGCCTTCATCTATCTGTCCCAGGCCATTTTAGATGTAACCCTCACAATTACAATAATTAATAAATACTAATGCCTTAATCTAAATTCCAAATAAACAGGATACCAATTATTCACTTCTATTGCATCAGACCCCAGTCCCCAGTTCATCAGCACAACGTACAGGAATTCCAGGGGACCCAGCTCTGACCTGACCCCAGGTACCAAAATATCTAACTTACTCTCTCTATACCATTATCTTATCAACTATATATTATTTGTGTGAATTTTCTTATTCTCTCTTCACTGTCCAATTCCACTTCTGTTTAACTTTAAAATAAATACTGACCCATACTCCTGCATTCTTTTATGAATGTTATCTTTGTTGTTTTATTATTCCTTTTAAATTTTACCTTAATGAGTTCATTTCTCCAGTTTTCAGTTTTCAAATACTATCTTCTTTCCCCCCATATAATGCGCATTACCCTTGTGTAAAACCTCTTCTTTCACCTTTTAACTTCCACATGCCTGCTCTCGCCCATGCTATACCCTCTCTTTCCTCCTTATTTACTGCCACGTGTGGCCAAGATCGTTTAGGTGCAGACTCGTGAGTGGGAGGTCTGCGGTTCGAATCCTGCCAGGATCATCTGTCTGAGTTTTTTTTTTTCAGATTTTTCTCAGTTCTCATAAATGGCAAATGACAGGGAGATACCCTAAACTTAGGCCTGAAATGATTCCTTCCTTAAAAATAAATCCTTTCCCAATATATAATTTCATCTCATGTACCATCAGTGTCCATCGCCTGTGGTGTCTCTGTAGCAAAAATGGGCGTTAAACACCATTCATTCCCTCTTATTTGTTTTATCTAAGTAAATTTCCCTTTCCCATGCCCATTTCATCTCAAACTTCCAGTGATGTCTTCCCACTACTCAACCACTCCTTGATTAGAAATGATTCTTGATATATCAAACGTTGCTTTACTAGATTACCTTCATTTAGGTTTAGAATTCTATGCCAGTATTTTAAAACTCTTTCCATAATTAAGCCTTTTCTTGTAGCTCTTCCCATTTCTATTTGGGCAACTTCTTTTATAACCGCAATTGGTAGGCCGAGAAATTATTTGCAAAATAAACAGTGTACTTTATCCACAGTTTTCTGAGAATTTTCCATTCCCCAAATTTCAATACCATAGAGCATTTGTGCTTTGACCGTTGTATTAAATATTCATTCCAGCCATTTGACTTCCAATTGTGGTATTTTAAAAAGACATCCTTTTATAACTGACATAGCAGCTTTCCTTTTTGCTAATACAAATCTTTTTTGCTTTTACCATTTCCCTCCCTCCAACCATTTTTATACCTAAGTAAATGCAATCATGTACTACCTTAAAATACTTGATTTCCTTCTTCCAGTTTTCATATTTACTCAACTTCCCTCCTTTCTTACATATTAAATTTGTGTTTTATCTTGGTTCACCTTTAGGCCCCATTCTGAGCAATATTTATCTATTTCTTGCAAGGTTGGTTTTAGGCCAATTACTGTAATCGAGCCATCTACTAAATCATCTGCAAATAATAAACCAGGAATCTGGATGTTGTTTATAGCTGGCATAAAATTGTTGTTTTCCTTCATATTTTGCAATATATCGTCAATATATAAATTAAAATGAATGGGATTTAGCTTACATCCTTGTCTTAACCCCTTTTCTTGTTTTACTTTTCTGGTTATTAATCCTTCCTCATATCTTATATAAAAAGTATTTTCCTTATATAAAGCTTTTAGAATTTCTATTGTGTGTCCACTGACCCCTTTATCTGCAAGTTTATAATGATTGCAATTCAATTTCATCGAAAGCTTTTTCCAAATCTACAAAAGCCAAGTATAACTTCCCTCTCTTGTTTTTTAAATATTTATCTATTCAAATTTTCAAAATGAATGTATTGTCCGTTGTTCTTCTTCCTTTACGAAATCCCATTTGGTATTCAGATAGTATGCTACATTGATCTAGCCATTTTTGTAATCTACTTGTTAAAATACCAGTAAAAATTTGTCCTAAATTAGATAATACAGCCTGTACCTCTATAACTGTTAGATTTATCTATGCTGCCTTTACCTTTGTATATTCGGTGTATAATTGCTTTTCTCCAATTCTGTGGTAGGTTTTTCATTTGTATTCTTTTCGTTTTTAGTAAACTGAATATATTTGTCAGTACTCCCACTCTATCCCCATTAATGCACCATTCCTTTAGAAATTCTGTTGGTATACCATCTATTCCAGTTGCTTTGTTTATTTTTAACAGTTTGACCTGTTCTATTATTTCCTCATTTTTTATTTCACTATCCAATATTTCTACAAAATTATTACTAATTCCTATAATACTTCTAGCTCCCATATACCCTGATCTTTCATAAAGTTTAGTAAAATAACCTAACCATTCTCCCTGGGGTATATTTTTTGTATGTTGATTTTATAACCTTCCATATTTTACTTGTGTTTTTAATGTTTATTATATTAATTACTTTATCAGGGTTTTCCAGCCTCCACTTATTTTTCTTATTATCTATCAGTTCCTGATAGTATTTCTTACTTTTCAGATAACCATCTTCAGAGATCTCATCTCCCGTCTCTCTCCATTTTACTAATCTTTGTTTCACTATTGTTTTATTTACTCTATGTTCCTTGTCAAACTCCCTTTCCTTGTTTAATTTTTCCTCTTTTTCAATGATATCTCCTCACCTGCCCATTGCATCACAAAGTTTAGCAAGTTCATTGCTTTTTATATTTCTGCTCCTATTATCAAACTTTTTTATTCCAAGCTGGTAAATCATACCAACATTAGAGTCTAATAATTGCAAGAATTTATTCTAACATTCTTCCTTTCATTTAAATTTCTTATATTCATGTTTACAATTGTATTGTTGTAAGTGTTGTCCACCTTACTGATCCATTTTAGCCCTAATATCCACTACTAGTGGAAAGTGACTACTATTTGAACATAAATTTAGAATATATTTGAATAGTTTGGGATTTTTACAGTGAAATATACTATCATATAACAAATTATTTATGAGGAAATCACTCATAATACACAACAGATTTGGTCAAGAAAAAAATAAGAAAAATTAAAAAAAAAAAAAAAAAAAAAAAACAAATAAAAGAAATCAGCACACTGAAAGGTTACAAAGGAGAGCAGATATATAAAAAATTTACATTCCATCCATGAGTACACCAAAAATTTCAAAATATTTTTAAAGATGCAAATGTTACTTTGGCTTGTGAATAAATGCACTTTGAAAAACCTCCTAAAAACCAACACAAAAGGCAAAATCCCGCCAGGAAAACAATCAGACATTTACGAAATCAGTTGCAAAGACTGCAATAATAAATGTATAAGTGAAACAAAAAGGAACATTAATATACGGTTTAAGGAACACATGAAAAATGTAAAATATAAACATATGGAAAAATCAGCAGTAGCATACCATTTCTGGCACAAAAACAAAAGAAGAAAAAAAACACCATGAGTTCCAAAATGAACCAAAATTCTTAAAAGCTCTTCAAAAACCCATTATTTTATCAGAGTGGGAAAATATATTCTTGAATGAAAACAAAGAAAATTTAAATCATGTCTTTTAAAAAAGAAAATTATTTTAAAAAATACATGAAACTAACACAGTGAAGCCAAGTCACCTGAATAAAATCATGTGATATATGTCGTACTAAACACTCTTATTGCTTCACTTACTTGTGAAGCTTATAAGTGAAGCAATAAGAGTGTTCAGTACAACATATATCATATGACTATTGAAAGAAAATTTAGTTAATTTTGATCTTCCAAACAACAGTAACCTCATCAAAAGCTGTATAAAATCCCAAGAGCCACATCTTAATACCACATTGGAAAGCTGACAGTGGAACTGTGCTGACAATGAAGGAAATTTGCCTTTGAAACATGTCCAAGTAGTGGAACAATACTAGTGAAAATTGAGTGATTTCCTCAAAAATTATTAGTTATA
Organism: Metallyticus violacea; assembly: GCA_030762175.1. Classification (NCBI taxonomy): domain Eukaryota; kingdom Metazoa; phylum Arthropoda; class Insecta; order Mantodea; family Metallyticidae; genus Metallyticus; species Metallyticus violacea. The sequence goes on along the minus strand of CM060834.1, from coordinate 41,051,688 downwards.
TAAATTTAGAACTTTAAAATTATTTACTAGGTAACTAATACTAATACGCCAACAAATATAATCTATTACAGTTCGACCATTATTATTTACAAATGTAATTTCATCACACTCATCTTCTCCATACTTCCCATTCAAAATATCCAATGAATTTAATTCACAAAACTCAATAAATTTTTCACTACCTCTATCTACAACCTTATCTTTACAACATCTTTTTTTTTACTTTTATTCAGTGGTTCCTCGCTATGCCAATCTTCTAGTACATGTACCTCCATTTCTCCTATCCTTACATTAAAATCTCCCATTATTATAAATTCTAAATTCCTGTATTATTCCCTTATATAATCTAGGTATTTTTCTAATATTGAAACAATTTAGAGTTGTGAAATTGTGAAGTGGGTGGGTTATAAATTATCTCTATAGAGATTATACCATCATCTATTTGTTTATCATGCATTATCACCCAGAATATTTCTTCACATTTAAACCAGATTTTTTTATTGTTTTAATCAGTGACTTTTTTTACAAATATTCCTATCCCTCCTGATACTCTTCCTTTCTTAGTTATTATTTCCTCTTGCCTTCCATAATAACTAAAATCATTTACCTTTATACAGTCTTCTTTTAGCCACATCTCTACCAGATCAATTAATGATCTGCGCTCTGACATCACCACACTTTCTTCTCCTTACGTGGTTTCCTCACTGCTCAGCTGCCATGTTTTTAAACTGCTGTTGCAATTGCTAGATGCTGGGTTGCTAACACCTTCCGTGATGGAGATACAACCTTCATTGGTGAAGTCTTCCCGGATGTCTCTGACGTATCTTGTAACATCATCCTTGCTGGAGACTCACCCCTGAGCTGATCATCTACTGTCCTTGGCCTTGATGGCATGCTGTATTCCCCTGGCTTCATAATCCTCTCCCTTTCATTGCATTGTTCCCCTTCCTTAGATTCTTTTCTTTTCTCCCTTCCATTTGTTTCCTGACGTGTTGTCAACTGCTGCAAGTTGAACCTTGCATTTCCTGCCATTCTCTCTCGCCTGTGAATTGTCTGCTGACTAGTTTTTTCCGTTTCCATTTTCTTGTGCCATATGTCATTGTTGTTGTTTCCTGCCAGTTATCTCTCACCATCTATCCAAAGTTGCAGGTTTCTTACATATGCAGTTTTCCTGGCAACTTTTGCTTGTAACATTTTCTGCATCAATTCCCTTTTTAGATCTCTTTATTTAGGAGTCAAATCCTTATTAATAAAAATTCCAGACACTTTCAACTTCCTTGCTCTTTTCAGGATTTCATATTTCAACTACATTGTGGCCATTTTGACTATGAATGGCCTATTCCCGCCTTCCTCTTCACACTCTAAAAGCCTCCACAATCTCCCATCCCTGCAGGTACATTTCTAGTTTTTCTTTTAGAATCTTAGGCAATTCTTCTATTGCCCATATTCCTCTTTTTTCTTCCACTCCTAAGAAAACAAATTGAATCTTCTCCTTTCCTCATCCATTTTTTCTTACCTATTTTGAAATCCATTCACCTCTCTTTTTATTCCTTGAAATTCATCTTTAAGGTCTTCCTTTATTTCCTTGGCTACTTTACTTAAACTTTCATTGATCCTCTCCTCCATCCCCTTCATTTTAATCATTTTCTCCATGATATTTTCCAGCATAGTTTGGATTTCTATTGGTCCTGAATTTAATTCTATATCTCCTATCACCAACAGGATTAAAAATTACACTTTTCAATAATAAGATGGTCATTACTCTGTTGTCTCCTGTTCTGTTACTATTGTAACTAAAACCTGTGCATTTACTATTGTTATTATTCCATGTCATTCATTCCGCAGCCCTAATTTATCCAGAGAAGGCAACATAATGCATGGAAACAGATTAAACAAACTCTCAATATATTCAATATTTATTTTTACTATTTCTTAGAAGAACAGGTAACAAATGAAGAATTGTGTGTGAGAGAGAGAGAGAGAATATAAAAATATATTAATACATAAGATTTAAACTGAGTGGTATACAAGCTTTACACAAAAATATAGCTGCCATTTCTCTATCTCTAAAACTTTCAGAACTATGAGTTGGTAACACATTGATAAGTGTTAAATTAAAAGCATCATTGAAATTCTTGCAGTGAGACAAGGCATACTGGGCAACCAGAAAGGGAGACTTGATTTTTAACAGAATGTCTATGATTGTTCATATGGAGCAAAACATAAAAGTTAAACAATATAAAATGCTTTGCAAGGCTTATAAGAAATTGTTTTAATTATAGCAATTCCTACTTCATTAGCATTAGTGAAACATTGATCTGAATAAACATAAAAAATGGAGAGTAATGACTATGAGTTTCCCGATGGAAATAATAACTAGGCTTTCAGTTTCATTCGAGCTTGAATATGGCACTTTAGCAAATAAATACACCAAAATTGCATTCAATATCATTGCATGGCGATATAGGTATCTGGAGAAGAACAGTCTACAAGGCTATACTGTGTTTCTCTTAGCCTTATTCTGGATGTCAAGAGTACAATATGATGTTTGCCATCCTCGATTGGCTGGTGAGCACAGAACCCTTTTTTGCAATACAAATTAGTTAGTTGTTTAAAGTAATTAACTACGTAAAATTAAAAACATTAAAATCTTTGAACACAATCCAACCAAACAAATTACTTTCAAATAAGCAGTTAAAAGAACTAAAATCCAGAAAATCCCTCCCCACATTTAAAATATTTAAAGAATCTCAGGAAATTTTTGATTTCATTAGAATTAATGCTGGCTCACCTCGAGTTCATACAACACGTTATTACAAAATAGTTGGGAGGTTATTTCTCAAATTAACGTTAAAGTTTACATTGTCATGAGATAAGTAGATGCTTGCTTACTGCATTTGCTTTTCATTTGACCTTGCTCAGTGAAGAGAACAGATAAGGTCTTTAATTAGTTTGTTAACATAGTTTGGTATTTTAGAAAATATCTTTATTGTAAGTTTATATGTTTCCAAAGCTTTATTTGTATGTTTTTTCATGTTGCTGTTGTCTGTTAGGGCTCCACACCTATGGTGCGAACAGCTTTAACCAATCAGGCAAGGGAAAGAGAAGGATATAGCTCATTTTAATAAAGTCCAGGTAAGGTAAGGAAAAAGGGAAATTATAATATAAACAATGTATACAGTTTTTTTCACACTAACTCCATTCACTTACATAAATTTGGAACATATGTTTCGGGAGCGATCCCTCCCATCTTCAGCCTGTTGACAAACTGTTGTTAAACGTGGCGGTTGGGTCTCTTGAGTTCTTGTGGTGGCATCTGTTGGTTCTATTAGGAATTTGCTGAGTTCATCCAATGGAGGGATATCGAAATTCATCAAATTATCCTTATTTTTTGTAATGAAAATGTTTTCCCAAGTGGAAAGTTCTATTGCATTATGAAGTTGTTTAAGTAGTTTTATGTCTGATTTAATTTCATGATTTTTATTCCAAAAGTGCGCTGCTATTGCTGATTTATCAATTTGTTTTAAGCGAATATTTCTGAAGTGTTCTTTTTTCCGGATTCCCAAATTCCTCTTCGTTTTTCCAATGTATTTTTTGTCGCACTCTGCACATTCTATTTCGTAAATACCTGACTTTTGTTCTGTTGGCATGTAGTCCTTTACTCTGCAACCTAATAAGTTCTTTATATTAAAATTGTTCTTTGGAGCTAACATAATTCCTTGTTCTTTGAATATCTTTTTGAACTTATTGTGATAAATTGGGTGGTATGTGAAACTTTTGAATTTGTACCTTTCTTTGGCACTTTTAAGAGTGGAAACATCTCTTATTGCCTTTTGTTTTTTGGTTTTATTGATGATTTTTATTACTGTGTCTTTGTTGTATCCATTAGTTTCTCCTATCTTTATGATTTGTTGGTATTCCAATTTGTACTCTGTTTCTGTGAGTGGAATGTTAACTAATCTGTGTGCTAAACTATAAAACACTGCATATTTATGTGGAATGGGGTTAAAACTGTCATTTTTTATGTAATTTTCTGTGTGAGTATCCTTTCTATGAATTCCAAATGTAAGATAGTTTTCATTTCTTATGATTTTTACATCTAGGAAGGGGAGATATCCCCTTCTTTCTTCCTCTATGGTGAAATTTATAGATTTGTGCTGTAAATTCAGAAGTTTTAGTGCACCCATTGTATGTTTTTTCGGAATTATTGCAAATGTGTCATCCACATACCTATACCATGTTTTGAAGATTAGAGGGAAGGCTTTGGTGATATGCATTTCAAACCAACTCATAAAAAAATCTGCTAGAAATGGAGATAACGGGTTTCCCATAGCTAGTCCCGAGACTTGTTGGTAATATTTTTTATTGAAAATGAAGTAATTTTGTTCAATGCAAATGTTCGTAAGTTTTATCAAGTCTTCAATTTCTTGTGTCTGTAGATCTAAGGATTTTAACCATTTCTTTAACATTAGCATAAGTGTATCTTTTGGTATGCTTGGGAATAAGGCTTCTACATCAAACGATACCATTATATTTTCTGCTGTAATTTTGTATTTTTTCTACCAAATCTTGTGAATTTTTGACACTCAAACTTTGGTATTTTTTCAAGGATTTGAAAATGTCGGTTAATTTTTTTGCTAACAAGTATGTTGGTGAATTGATATTATTGATTATAGGTCTCATGCTGTTGTCTTTTTTGTGTAATTTAGGAAGTGCATACATTCTAGGTAAAACTGGGTTGCTATGTGTGAGTTTTCGTTTTTCGGTAGTGGACAGTATTTTTATTTCATCTAATGTTTTATTCAAGTTTTTAGTGGATTCTCTGTAATTGGTTTATAATCTTGACCTTTAAACATGGTTTCTATCCTGTTTATGTAGTCTTCTTGGTTCAATATGGCGATTTTATTGCCTTTATCTGTTTTTGTGAATACTATTGGTTTTTCTTTTAGTTGTTTTATTATGTTTATGTAATTGTTGAATTTACTTTGGTTTTTTATTTTCTCTAAGGTTTTTGTACATTTCAATTTGATAAACGATTTTTCATTTTCTTTCAGTTCATTGGTGGCTATATTAATATCCGCGATGTAATCTTCTATTTTTTTGGAGAAACCTACACATGTTTTAGGCCTTGGTTTAGGAATTTTAGTTCGTTGTTTGAAAATGTGGTGGTTGAAATATTAATTACGTTCTCTGTGGTTTGTGTAATTAATATTTCAACCACCACATTTTCAAATCATAAAGATAGGAGAAACTAATGGATACAACAAAGACACAGTAATAAAAATCATCAATAAAACCAAAAAACAAAAGGCAATAAGAGATGTTTCCACTCTTAAAAGTGCCAAAGAAAGGTACAAATTCAAAAGTTTCACATACCACCCAATTTATCACAATAAGTTCAAAAAGATATTCAAAGAACAAGGAATTATGTTAGCTCCAAAGAACAATTTTAATATAAAGAACTTATTAGGTTGCAGAGTAAAGGACTACATGCCAACAGAACAAAAGTCAGGTATTTACGAAATAGAATGTGCAGAGTGCGACAAAAAATACATTGGAAAAACGAAGAGGAATTTGGGAATCCGGAAAAAAGAACACTTCAGAAATATTCGCTTAAAACAAATTGATAAATCAGCAATAGCAGCGCACTTTTGGAATAAAAATCATGAAATTAAATCAGACATAAAACTACTTAAACAACTTCATAATGCAATAGAACTTTCCACTTGGGAAAACATTTTCATTACAAAAAATAAGGATAATTTGATGAATTTCGATATCCCTCCATTGGATGAACTCAGCAAATTCCTAATAGAACCAACAGATGCCACCACAAGAACATCAAGAGACCCAACCGCCACGTTTAACAACAGTTTGTCAACAGGCTGAAGATGGGAGGGATCGCTCCCGAAACATATGTTTCGAATTTATGTAAGTGAATGGAGTTAGTGTGAAAAAAACTGTATACATTGTTTATATATATACCACTCCATTGTCAACAGCTTTGTAAGTACACTTATTTGGGAAATTATAATGTTTATCTGGATGAAAACATAGTAAGATAGCAACTTTTCAAATGAAAATTGGTCGACTGATATAGACAATTATTGTTTCCTATCAACACCATATAGCAAAGATGAGAACTGTTGTTATTCACTGCAGCAGAAGACCAGGCTTTCTGGAAGATGCTTTATTTGTGGCTCATAAAAACATGGTGAATGCTCCTGCAGATTACCATAGCTCAATAAATGCAGAATCTTTCAAGCATTGGGTTGAAACAAAAATCTTAGATGTTACAAGAGCCATCTGCAATTGTTCTACATATTTTCCATACTGTAGCTGAGTCCTAAACCCTAAACTTACCACTTCTTGGAGAAAAGATAAGATTTTGCATTACATGAAACAGCACAATATTCCTATTGTATCTATCATCTTGAAGGTTCAAAACTGCCATGGATGACGGAAGTTTGGGGTTTGATTCCTGCCAGGACTGTTCTCTCAGACAGGTTTTTCCCAGGTTTTCCTCAGTCCTCATAAATGGCAAATGCTGGGGAGGTGCCCTAAACTTAAGCCCGTAATGCTATCTTCCTTAAAAATAATCTTTTCCAATTTATCATTACATCTCATATATCATCAGTGTCCATCACCCAAGATACCTGAGCAATGAAGACAAGTTAAATACATACACATAAAAAAGAGAGAAAGAATGTTCAATCAGTGTTTGAAATGGAAAGCAGACTATGTATAGATATGAGTGATTCAGTGACAATTGAATATGATGAAGAATAAGTCTCTCAGTATAATTTTTAATTTCTATTTAAAATATGTAGAGTAATTGAGCATATAAATAAAACACTTAGAAAGTCACAGATTTAATATCACAATATTTGGAAAAGCTCGTGTTCTTCAAAGACAAGAGAACATAGTAAAAATAAATATTGAATATTGTAGGTAACATAATGCATGGAAACAGATTAAACAAGCAGCAAGAGTGTGAGAGAGAGAATATAAAAAAATATATTAATATGTAAGATATATTAATACAGGGCAAGTTAGCTTTCTTTTTTATTGTGCAATTACCAGTGTTTGTCCAAACGGAATATTAGTTCATTACCATGCCCTAAATGTAAAACCTGTGCACTTATTATTATTCCATGTCATTCATTCTGCAGCCCTAATTTATTCAGAGAATTTAACAATTCTTCATTTGCTACCTGTTCTTCTAAGAACGTTGTATATGTTTTCTTGTAAGCTTTGTAAAGCATTTTATATTGGTTTAACTTCTATGTTGTTTCGCTCAAGGACGAACAATCATAAACATTCTGTTAAAATCAAGTCTCCCTTTCCGGTTGCCCAATATGCCTTGCCTCACTGCAAGAATTTCGATGATGCATTTAATTCAACACTTATTGATGTGTTACCAACTAATAGTTCTGAAAGTTTATTCAGAGATAGAGAAATGGCAGCTATATTTTTGCATAAAGCATGCATACCACTGGGTTTAATAATATAATTTTATATTCTCTCTCTCACACTCTTGTGTTTGTTTAATCTGTTTCCATGCATTATGTTATCTTCGATATTCAACATTTATTTTTACTACTTCACTTGTCATCTTGCCTTTGAAGAACATGAGCTGTTCAAAATTTTGCAAAATTAAATCTGTGACATTTATTTTTACTACTTCACTTGTCATCTTGCCTTTGAAGAACATGAGCTGTTCGAAATTTTGCAAAATTAAATCTGTGACTAAGTGTTTTAGTCTTTTTCTGCTTATCTAGTTATTTTAGTTATATTGTTCACTGTGTTATTTTATTTTTCATGTATATATATATAATATAAAATAAAAATAAAGTAACACTTAACAATGTAACAGATTAACAGTAATTATAAAAGTAGAAAATGATAAAACACTAAGATAAAGTCACACTTGAAATCGCTATGGCAAGAAGAAGACTTTTTGCCATACAAGAACTGAACGAGTTCGAAATATAGTGATTTCAAGTGTGACTTTATCTTAGTGTTTTATCCTTTTCTACTTTATAATTACTGTTAATAAATATATATATATATATAAAGGAGTATAAGTGATAGAATACCTAAGATTCATTTTCTGTAGTAATTATGAATACAAATTCATAATGATTATTATATATCTGGTATAAGTTCACTAAGAAAAGGAAAACATTAACTTCACACATACTCTCATAAAGGTGAAAATACATGTTCATACATTTCATTTATGCAATGATAATGGTTATCTTCTACTTGATTAGTTTACCCTCCACTAGTACAACAGTATAAGGGAACTAATTTAATGATAATAAAATATTAACAATAATATTATTATTCTACTGATAGCTGAAATATATTTACTTCACAGCCATAGCCACCAAAATTAAAAAACATGACAGCACTATCAAACATGATCATCAGCATCTACTTAACACTTGAAGAGCACGGGGAAGAGGTATGGTCATTAAAGCATGTTCACTAGTACAAAATTGCAAATTATTGTGATTTTTGCATTAGTTAATGGTATTTTAATTCATATAATTAAATTCCTGATGCAAAAATCTTTGCTTTTTTGCTGACAAGTAGTATCAATTACAGCAACCAATCAAAGTAAATTCTTGACACAGATTACTTAAAAAATAAAACTAATAAACAAATAACAAATTAAACTTACTACTGCATATACTGGGAAATGTAGTTAGCATAGGCTTGCTGCATCCATGCCATTTGAACTGATACAGTATTTGCATCATAGCCAGGAATGGAAGCATATTGTTGTGCCATTGCAGCTGCCCACATTGCCCTTGTATCTACTGTACTGCTACTGACATTTGGACTGGTGCAGGGCACTTGTGTTGGATTGTGAGAAACAGTCGCTGCTCCTGCTACTGATGGTGAGGGTGAGGATGAGCTTACAGAGAGTCTATGCCGCAATCCATCTGAAGACACTTCTGATACTGGGTTTTGTGCTGTTTCTAAAACAAAACATTAATTTTTATATTTCACCTGCACATTCTATTAACATCATAGTCAATCCAAGACTTGATTCACAAACTGATTATTTACAATATTTTTTTACTAAAATATCTCCATTCAGAGCTCATTATTTAACAGCAACATACTATGTAACAATGATTAACCTTTAATTTAAAATATTGCCTGACCTTATTATGGTTTTGGTATTATTACTATGTTCTCTACCAAAACGTGATGTGCACTGTGAACAAAAATCATATCCTTCTGTGATTATGCTCGAAGGGAATTGCAGAGATATGGAAATATGACTGGGCATAGAAAAAGGTGGAATAGGGCATGTATGTGTTTACGGAATGTCGGAATCCACACAGTGAAACTTTTGTTAATCTTATTTTGATTTAAAGTAAAACACTAAAAATCATGTCGTCACATTAAAACTCTCTTTAAGTTTCACAAACACACTTATAAAAGTAATTTTGGAGGCATGTATATTGATTCAGGCAAACACCTTTCTATTAGTCCACAGTCAGCAGTTTCATACACAATTAAAATAATTATTGCTTGAAAAATCTTTTCAAGCTACTTATTGGTCATTTGATTCATTAATAATCAAAATAACAGGCTAAAACTTTCCTGATATTTTGTGAACTATATACAAAGGAGGAGAAATGCAACATTTACATTATGATCAACACTACAATTATTGATATCACATCTCAGCTTTTGTTAAAGAGAGAATAGTTCATTTTTCTGATTCTGTATTCTATAACCTTTCTTATTAATTTCTACTTAAAATTACTTAGTTTTTATTAATTTTCAGGTCTTAATTCCATTGCACCCAAAATTTATGCCATTATTTGATTCATGCATCTTTTTTGTTCTTCAACCTCTGAGCTTGTTTGTGCAACCCTCCTCCTCTCCCAGTCAATAACTTCCCCGTTTAATCTCTCTGCTGTATAACCATTTGAAAATATGTTCTTCTTTTATTAGCCAATTTTTGTCTCTCTAGTTATTCTTGCTATTTTACTATTATCTCTACTGTCTGCAGCAATCTACTCTTATCTCCTACTACCAGCAACAAATGACAATATAATTTTAAATTCACATTTTCCAAAATTGTAAACTTAAAAGAAGTCAGAAATAGTGAAGATTGTTGAATTATACAACTAAGTTGGTATTAGGTGACACTGCACTTCACTACCAATTTCAATTTTTCAGAACATGTTTCAAGAGCATTCACTCTCATCCTTAGTTGGGCACCGACTAACACTGGCAGGTGAGGTGTGGCCTCTGGTGGTTCCAATAAGTACTGGAACAGGAAGTTCAATGGAAGGATGTTAAAGTTCATAACTCGGTGCTTGTTTTTTAAAATGTGAATGCCCTCCCATATTGCCAACTCTTTGGGATTGTTCGTAGCTTTCAACAGTTTAGCTTCTTTTGCAATGTCATGGTTATAAGTCCAAAATTTCGTCTGCAACTGCTGATTTATCCACCTGTTTATATCTTATATTTCTGAAGTGATCTTTGGTCCCTCCAATGTACTTCCTGTTCCAGTACTTATTGGAGCCACCTGAGGCCACACTGTCACCTGCCAGTGTTAGTCGGTCCCCAGCTGAGGATGAGAGCGAACACTCTTGAAACATGTTCTGAAGAATTAAAATTAGTAGTGAAGTGCTGTGTCATATTTTCTACTTTTTTCACATAACCACTTTACTGTTTCTGACAATATTCTTATTCCTCTGAAATTTACAGTGTTATTCTAAATGAATGGAACAACTTTGCACAATAAATTATCGATTATAAAAAAAAAAGAAGTAAGGTATCAATGGATAGGAAAACTCTCCAAGTTTATTTACATTACAAATATTTACTAATGTTTAATGTGACAGCTACATACCATAAAGCATAAAGGGTTCATGTGATAGAACCCTTGGAGAGTTTTGCTGTCCATTTATACATCATGTTAAATAGTTTTTTATAATGAATAATGCAAAGTTAAATACATATATATTTAGCACAATCTTTTATATTTTTCTCCCCCCACTACCCTTCATTATTTCTTTTTTTCTAATTTTCTTTTCTTCTCCATTTAATGTTATGGAGAGCTTAAACATTGATGACGATTAATAATCAACAGAACAGTACTGATAAGATGCAGATTTGCAGATGTCTCTATGAGTATAGTAATTATTAAATACTAAATTTTCTGATTATTAAATGCTTTATAATTAATGGAAGTTAAATGTATTTAAAAAAATCAATTTTTCTTCTTTTAAGACTGGTTATGATTAATAAAACAATAATTTTATTTCAAGTCATAATGACCTTAAAAATAAAATATGCATAATTTATTCACTTACTGTATTGATTTTGTGTTATCTTTTGTACAAGCATTAAAAGCCCTATTTTTTAAACTGAAACATTTTATAAAGATGTATACCAAATATATAAAAACCTACAATTTCACAGAGGACATACCTATTGTCTAAATAAGGAAATTTATTTCTATATCTCTTGAATGCCTCATAAGCAATAAAAATGTAACTCTTATAACTAAATATGCAAGCAATCAATATTGAACACAACCAATCATATGTAACAATTGCATTGTAATGGTATCTTGAAATAATAAAAATAAGCCATTAAGTCTATTTCTTAGAAAAAAATTAATTAAATATTCAAGAGAAAATATATTTATGTCACAAATATCAATAATTCAAATAATTACATGCATTATTGTGCTCCACAAGATTTGTACATTTGGACCCAGTAATTTTTCCCTGCACAAAAGCATTTTAATGCTCTCGTGGCTGCAGTACAAATCACTAATAAAATTGCCAATACCACAAGCTATTTGAAGTTCATTTTAATGCTGAAAAGGTACACATGGTGCAATATATAGTTTTATTTACCTCTCTGCGAACTTCTTGAGTTCTCTCGATTATTTTCATTCATTCTTCCAGGAGCCTTTGGTGTTACAGAGCCAGCAAATCTCAATGCCTCGTGTGATGGTGTGCATACCAAATGAACTGTGTGTGTTTCTTGTCCCTCATACCACCTCAGTATGTCTTTCAATATTACGCTGTCATGAAGGAGTTGTCCAGAGTATATTAATTTCTGATCCTCAGTGCGCTGAAAAGGGAGAAAGGGAATATAATATGCTTCTTTATGACTTTTAATGATAATGTTAATTTTTCTTTACCTTACAGTTTTGCTTGATACTTTTGACCTTTAATGACAATGATAATTCTTCTAAGCTTACAAGTTTGCTTGATACTTTTTAATGTCTTGTTTGGAAATAATTATACATTGGATGCCTTTGGCTAGATTTTCAAGTTTTTCTTTAAAGAGTTATGAAGAAATAAACCACCTACATTTAGTAAAGCCAGCGTAGAGATGTAGACATATTTTAAAGTGAACAATTCTGTTAGAGATTGTTGATTTGTTTTATTTATGGACGCTCTTTAACATCTCACATCATCAGCACCCCATTCAATTCAGGGCGTGAAACGGCCCGTAAATTTTGCTCAGAGGCCTCTTCTTTCAGACTTGAGGTTCTTTTTCATTCCGTAAATCTATAACAAAGGCCCACAGCTTTACTTCCCTTCTGAAGGAAGCCATACTTAAGATTTTTATGCCCGAAAAATATCCACTGACTCTGGCCAGGATTGAATCTGTTAGAGAGGGAGTGAACCAGTTAAGGGATGGACATTTTGAATTTAAAAAGCAACAATGCAACAAAGGAAACCACCACATTTGATTTTGATAAATGAGATATAGTGAAAGTTGTGCAAATGTGTATGTGGCAAAGTAATTTCTTGTGTTGCTGTCAATATGAAAATATTTATAAAATAAATAATTTGGGTGCTTTATTGTTAATTTGGTTTATTTATGGATGCTCTTTAACATCTTAGGTCATCACCTTCAATTCAATTCAGGGTATAAAAAGGCTGATAAGTTTACTCAGAGGCCTCTTCCTTCAGGCTTGAGGTTTCTTCACATGCCATAAATCTATGACATGAAGTTGGGTACCATATATTCAAAGATTACCAACATTTTATTTTGTAGATGCTTTGACATTGTAGTATTAATGCAGGTAAAAGGTAATCTTGGATTACAGTATTTACGATATAGAAATAATTTATGTAACTGCAGCACAGTATGTAGGGTATCTGCTTGTGTTATTGCTGTCATAAAAATAATGTATTACCATTTTTGTTAAGACAGACAAAGATTTATAGAATATGTGCATTTTGCTGAAATCTCAATTAAGGTAAACCCCCATTTAAGGTGGCTCCTGTATAAATTTTAAATTGGAATTATACTCCATGAAGAATGGGTGCTAAATCTAACTGCATTTTTTAAAAGTTCTTCAAAGGACTTCTCTTTAAATGGTTTTATAATTGTTCATCAATATGAAAATTGTACTTTTCGATGGAGATATTATTCCTGTAAATTTAGCAAGGAATTCTCTCTTACAGTAATAAGAATCCTGGTCCATTGAGATTAACTGGTTTCCAATAGTCCAGTGATTGCATAGTGGATTGGAGACATGGTAGAAATGCCTTGCACATAATTTTACATATTTGTTAATATACTTTCGAAAGTTATATGCTTATATGTTAATATAATTAAAAACACAGGGACCAATGGGAAAACTGAAAGAGTTTAAATCATTTTATGGGAAATTTAAAGGGACATATAAAATATATGAGGGTAAGTTCATAAGTTTCTAGCCTAACCACTTTCTAGGTATGATAAAGACAAAAACTATATTTCACTTTTCAATACAGTTACCCTTTATTGAAATATACTTCTCACATATTTGAATTAATATTTCAATCATCCCCCCCTCCCCAAATAGTCAGAAGTCTTCTCTGCAAAATGAGCATAAACAGCATCCATCACTTCTTTGTCACACTTACATTTCCTTCCTCAAAGGCACTTCTTGAACTTTGGGAAGAGGAAACAGTCACTGGTAGCTAGATCTGGGCTGTAGGTGAATGGTCAATATCTTGAAGCCACATTTCTTCACAGCTTCCTTTGCAACAAGAGCTGTATGCACAGGCACATTGTCATGAAGGAACATACCACCACTTAGCTTTCCTCGCCTTTTCTCTTTGATAGAAGCATGTTGTCTGTGCAGTAGGCCAGCATAGTACTCCCCATTTACTGTGGTGTTCCTGTCCTTGATGTCAATGAAGAGTATTCCTTCACAGTCCCAAAATATTGTGGCCAGTCTTGGTTGACTGAGTGACCTTGGCCTTTAGAGGCCATGCTTCATCACGTTTACACCACTCTATCGATTCTATTTTGGATAAGGGATCATAGTGGAAGATCATAGTTTCACTTCCTGTAACAATGGTTTGCAGAACTTCTCTCTCGTTGCATGGCAGAATTCCAAAAATGCCTGACAACAGATGACTCATTGCTGCTATTGGAATGAGAAAAGAAGTCTAGGCACCCATCTTGCACTAACCTCATTCATATTTAAATGTTCATGAATAATTCAAAGGACTGTTGTTTTAGAAAGGCCCAACCTTACTGCTATTTGTGTAACTTTGAGCCACTGGTCTTCCTTAGTTTCTCTTTCCACAAGAATGATGTTTTCAGGAGTGAGCATCGCCAAGGGCTGACATGATTATTCTTCTTCTTCAATTCTTTCTCGACCCATTCGAAAAATTTTGGCCCATTCTGTATCACTATACTTTGAACTACTTGAGTTCTTTTAAGGCCAAAAAAACTCATGTAGTTCAAAATATAGCGATACAAAATCTGATATTTTCTAAGTGTTTTATCCCTTTTCTGCTTCTCTAGTTATTGTTATATATATGCAACCTAAACATGTTCTCCATGAAATTAAGAGAAATAGAAAAGACAGATAAAAAAGAAATAAAGCTTGATTTTGAGGAAAATCTTGGGCCTAATGAACTACCAAAATAATCTCAGAGAGTGTGGAGGTGTCTTAGGTGATTTGAGATAGAAAATATATGGCCTATCTGTTCAAATTTCAAAGCTATGGCTATATGTTTCTAAAGTGCCAGATGCCACTAGCTAATGAAGATGCTCCTCAAAGCATAACACACAATAACAAAGGGGTTTTCTGAACTTATCACTCTGGTGCAATGGTTATGACATTAGCTTTTGAGTAACAGGTGGCCATTTGTTTTCAAGTTCAAGTCTAGTTCATCATTTTTTTTTTCTGATTAGGGCCAAATAAAACAGCTTTTAGCCTATATTTTAAGTTGATGTTTCAATTTATACATTTAAATCTTAACATATCAATTAATATAATTATAACCCTTTTAGTTGTTATTATACTAACAATTAACATCATGTCCTGAGTATGTATTAGGTAAATTAAGTTTTAGGCATCATGTCAGTAGTAAGCTTATTAGGTACTGTATGTTGGTAATACATTCCTAGTTGAGAAAGAGAATAAAACTTGAAAGCATGAAGTAAATTTCATTCATAATTCTTTAGTATGCATATTGCATCACTTCATATTAAATAAATTTAACAGCATGACAAGAATTGAACTCGTGGCATGTGGAACATCAGCTTTTGTGTAGTGTTACCCCACAAAAGCAACTGAAGAGCTCCCTCTAGAGTAGGCTGCATTAAGACATTTAAACTGTAAATGTAGTTGTTCTTGGCTACATAATGCAAGAAGGCCATTAATAGATGTTTAGTATTGCACCATCAAATGATTAGTTTGAGATTTGAGGTATTTTTATGGCACTAAATCTTGAAAATGCTGATAATGAACAGCAAAAATTGACATTTCCATGTTCACAAGGCAGTTTTAAAGACATTCTAAACCAATTTTTCAACTGGCTTGGCTTTAACATCAACTTATCAGCATCTGAAGCCAAAATGTTTAATGCCATAAAACTGCATTATGTTCAATTGTAGACCAAACATTACTTATCTGAAATTGCTTATGTACAATATCTCTACACTCTCTGAAATTGTTTTGGTTTAGTTTATTAACACTGTACGTGCGTGTGTGTGAGAGAGATCTAAACATGTTTTCTATGAAATTAAAAGAAATAGAAAAGATAGAGAAAAAGATAAGATTTTGAGGAAAATCTTGGGACCAATGAAATGAGAGAAAGGGAGCTTATAAACAGAAAGAATAAATAAAGTAAAAGGATGTCAGATACAATTAGACATAAAGAGAGAGAGAGAAAGAGAGAGAGAGAGAGAGAGAGAGAGAGAGAGATGTTTAGACCATTAATGCAGATGGATAATAGCAGTTTCACAAAACAAATTTTCCTATGTATATGAGTAAGAATGGCAACCAGTGGATCCAAAGAATAAGAATATATATATAAAATGGGGCTAACATATAATAAAGAACAGAACAAAACTTTGAAACATGTCCAAGTAAGTGGAATAAAATTAGTGAAATTTGAGTGACTTCCTCATAAATAATTTGTTTTATGAAAATTTAGAAGATTAATACAAAACTTCAAATGTTTTCAGGCGAAAGAAAAAAAAAAATAACATGTGGATGGAAGAGAGAAGGAAAACACAGTGAGCAGGATGAAGAATTATTGGCAGGCCAGGAAGGTGCAGGGGGGAACAAATAAACAATTAATTGGGTTACTTTACTTGGCCTCTAGATGGCCTGAAACAGGAAAAAATAAATAAATAAATAAATAAATAATAATTGGAAGCTATCTAAGTTTCCTAAGTTTTCCTATATTCATGTCACCTCTTAAATCAATTTTATCCAAACTAGTATTAAAGAATTTAAGAACTAAACTACCATTACTCAGAACTACTAAGTAAAACAAAGAGTTCCTCATAAACAGAAAGTATAGCTATTCATGTTTTCCGTCATCCATTGTATATTTCCTTTGCAAGTATTAAGCAGCATAAGAATTTAAAATTAACAAGATGCAAATTATTAAATACATTTTTAAAAACTCTAAAAGTTAAAACAATTTCCAACATTTATATTTGCTAATACCTATAGCATGCACATTTTGTCCAAAATATTATTGACTGTAATTATATATGTACTGAATGCATAATCATAAAATATGAAGCCATTCCACATCTACACTACAAGCTGCACCCAAAGCAAATACTTCAATAAATACATTATCAACTGAAAAAACTAGAAACAGATTTTGAAAATATTTCAGTTGTGTAGTGACCACTTTCTGGCTCCCATTTTGCATCAGCTATAAAAAGATAAAATGTTTCTTCTATATCTCTTCACTGGCTGCTTTGTTACATGTTAGAATCCAATCGTTCAACCTTTGGACATTGGGCACCTTTCATGCGGGAAGTTTCAATTACCAAGAACTCTTATTTCCCTGCAGAAGGACTTTGCTACATAAAATGCACACTAAGACAATATTATTTTCAAATATTGTTGCTTGGATTTGGATAGAGATATAATATTCCAATAAAATATGGGGTCATTATATTTGCAACAAAGAAGGATTGCACTGCCCAAAAAGGCATTACTCAAGGTTACATGAGTAAGGGGGAGCAGGGTTTGTCAAACTGCTACAAGGGCAGATTGATAAATTGGTCAATTTTAACAAAATGGCAGGAAATTTTGTTAAGCATGTTTCTTGTAACGGGTTTGCTTGAATTTTCAAACAGATGAAATATGCTTCTTTGTTGGCAGCTATTGGCAATAGCATGTTTCATAGAAATGGATAAAGATAAGTATCATACATTGGTAAAACAGTTTTATTAAAAAAAAATGTGCTCTGCAGTCTAGATACAAACTGAGCTGAAGGAAGTTTATGAGGACTCTGCACCAGCACTCAAGACCATTTATTAGTGGATAAATGATTTTAAACCTGGCCATACAAGCACTGCAAACGCTGCACATTTCGGATGCTAGACTGAGCTTTTTCTGAATAATTTATCTATAAACTTCATGCTATCATGATAGAAGACCACATTAAGATTCGTGAAATTACTGAGATGGTAGGCATCTCATAAAAATAGGTACATAATATCTTGCATGAAGAAGCTGAGTGCGAGATGGATGCTGCATTTGTTGACTCCAGACCAAAAACACTCAAGAAGAACATTTCAAAATCATGCATGGAAAAGTTGCAGCATAACCGAATGACTTCTAAAGTCATTTTCTGAATGTAAACAAAACTTCGACCCACTATTAAACCCAGAGACAAAACAATAGTAAAAATAGTTAGTTGGAGAAGGTGGGATTGAACTGAAAAAAGCTAAAACCATTTTGTCCACACAAAAAGAGATGGAAACCTTTTTTTGGGACTCACAGAGTATGTGACTATTTGGAAAAGGGTATAACAGTAACTCGCTATTATTATGCAGTGTTACTGAACCGTTTGTACAGCGAGTTGATCTTCTCAGCAAGTCTTATCTAGTCTTCCTGAGGCAGCCTGGGTACAGAGTGAGTTGGTCATGGACCAGTAGTAAAAATGTGTAAGCCTACAGGTGGCTTTATGTGCTCAGCTGAAGAAACGCTCATCTTTGAGGTACATTTCCCCAGATGCATAAACAATTACAAGACTTGCGAATCCATGGAGCACTGCAAAAACTCTAGACTAAGAGCATCGCAGAAGGACTGGGAACTTACATGTCAAGATGTTACAACTCATGATGTAAATGGACAGTAAAACCCATTTAGATCACCAAGTGGAGATGACTTCTTCCCTGCTTTGTTGCAGAAAGGACCTGACTAGCTCCACATCCTCCTTTGCAATCTCTTTCGTGACAGTATACCCTATAGCTATATTTACCAAGCCTGGAGAGCTATCAGAGGAGTGTTTATTCCTAAGCTCAGTAATAATAACTACACCAAAGCTAACGCTTATCGACTGATAGTCTTGTACCAACCCTTTTAAAGGCTTTGGAAAGATCAACCGAAAGATATATTCCAAGAAGGATGCTATTAGAAACTCTTCTTCACTGAAATCAACATGCCTACCAACCATGTAGTTTCTGCATAACAGCACTATACTGTTCATTTAGTGAGCAGACTGGGGGACTCGATAGCTTGGAAGGTTTTATCCCTAGGGGCCTTGCTATACATAGAGGGTGCTTTTTATAATACCTATACCTCCAGGAAAACCTGGAATAAACCTCAATCAGGGAGCAGTAAGGTCCTGGTGGGATTCAAATGACCTTGGCCACCCATGGCAGTCAAGAAAGAGATTAGAAGATATAGAAATACAAAAACTGTTTAGCAAGATAGCAGGTAAAAGATCTTTAGTATTTTATATACCAGTAAAACATAAATGGGAAAAAGAGAAGTATGTTGATAAATCAAATAATTGCATAATTGCAGGGCATTGCATGGTTAGGAGCAGGTGTGTGGAGATAAATTAAAAGGAATACAGAAAGGGTTTCCTTAGAATCAGTGTCCAATATGTCAGAGGGAAAAGGAAGATATGGAACATACAGTGTTTGAGTGCAAAGGGACAGGATTCTGGAGGAAAGAGTTTATAAACAGAAATGGTTTAAATTAGATAGAAAAATGGCCCTAATGAAAATCTTTAGATGAAAAGATGATGTAATAATGTTTGTTTTTCGACATTTGTTGTTTCTTTCAACCATAGCTCAAAATCAGAGTTTGTGATTGGTGCTGGGTTTAATATGATATCCATAAATATTTTCTGGATAGTGAATGGTAGTAGCAGTTTTATTTCTAGTGTTCCTAGCTCTTTTTATTTTTGTCAATTGGCAAAGATTTCTTATGAAGCCAAGATGTGTGCATGCTGTTAAACTTTAAGTTATACAATTTATGGACTGGTACTCCCACCATGTGTATGGCAATGGCAATGTGCAGACTGGAGACAGCCATTGTAGGTGAAATTTGATCTCTGTTGTACCTTTAGGAATGTTAATGAATTTCCTTGTGTTTTGAAATACCTTTCAGACAAGTTGCATGTTAGGTTAGGTCTTGGTTAGCTTCCTCCATGCAAGCAGTTTTCTAAAAATTGTGGTGCTGATTCCTTCTCAAAAACATTTAAATTTGTTTATTTTGAAAAAAAAAAAAGTGTTTCCATGATTTCCCTGTAGCTCTACTTACTAAAATCATAAATTTGTTGATGTTGAAACATATTTTCCATGCTTTTCATGTTGTAATTTTTTTAAACAATTACCAATGACCGAATTCCTTAAGTTTTCATCATACAAAACATGTTACCCCATTCAAAAAAACAAACACATGCATTAATGCTCTTATAGCAGTCAATGTGGATAACTACTACAAATTCATTACAAAATTGCTACAGTTCTGCAATTGCCTATAAAAGCATAAGAGCACCCTTGCCCATTCCTGCAATTTTTTAATGAAAATAGTAAGGGCCTAGTGATTCTGTTTTACATTATTAAATATGAAAATATTACTATGCTACAATTGTCATGCTACATTCTCATTAAAAATTAGAAAGCTTTCAGAACATTACACAATAAGGTAGCTAGGTATGTGTTCAAGTCCAAACCTCTTGATACTACCATGATCCTTAATAGCATGTTTTTTAAATCTGAAGCACAGAATGCAAGTGTGCTACAAGTAGTTGACCAAATCACTTAACATTTGGCTTTACCCTTGCAAATAGTAAAATTGCAGCATGACCTGGCCTTCTTAAGTGGGCAATGAATATCGGCAGCTCCACAATCATATAGTTACTGGCCACCATATACTTAAATGAAGCTTCTTAAGCTCATTTTTCTCTTTCACATGCAACATAAAAAGAGCTAACTTGCACCTTTTCTTAGAGTATGCTAATCTACATACTAAAAGACCAAGGCCGAGCAATTTTTATTAATTGAAATGTTAATTAAATTCAAGTTATCACATTAGTCTTAACTTACCGGTTTACTCGGGTATACTTCTGCAAGATACCCTTTAAGCTTCCTTATTGTCCAATTTAATTCACACTGTATCGTTTGGTCTTCTACTTGTTGATTAGGGGCTTTTACAATTAGAGTTACTGGCATATTTAACACATCCATTATAGTTCACTGGACTGATGCAATTCCCAGGACAATCCTGTCAAAACAACTGTTACCTAAAATCTCACCTCAACATAATTGTTTCAAAATTCGAATATTGGTCCAATTTATTTAAAAATAAAGCTCAACTATTTTACTGCTTATAATTACAAAATACTGCGAAGTCGAGAATTCTAGCCTCTAACGTTTACAACTGCTCTTACAAGCATAACTCCATATTATACATATGTACTCTAAATGCACGCTAATTATGTCGGCTTCTAAGCTCAAAAATTAAAAAGCAATAACGCTGATTGACTAGTGTTTACCTTCAATCGACGCAAATATACAAATTTAGCTAGCCATAGAGAGATCCAGACCTATTCCAGATATTTGGCGCTTACTCATTGGTTACTAATATTGGAAACCTTCATCTATTGGACAACGTAATAGAACAGCTGACGAACTTGGTGGTATGTGTTAATATATTTGTTATGTTAATAGGAAGTTGCAAAGAGGAAATCGCGTGACAGAGATAGCCAATTGATAAGCATAAAAACCACTTGAAACGTGATGCGACCGATTGTAATGCGTTTGCAAAATAAGTTGTAGCTAATAATGGCAAAATATTGGAAAGAGGCTGCTACTGTGATTATTGCGAGCAAAACGTTATTCCCTAAAGAACATCCAGCGGAAAAAATTAAGGAAATAGCTAAATTAAGCGCATTAAAAAATACGGGTTTAAAAGAAAACCAATCGCCTTCATTTGGTTTTAAAGTCCTGACTCTGAAAAGAAGTGCAGGAAGTTCTTTTATGCCAAGCACGCATGTATTCCCCGGCGGGGCTACAAGCGCAATAGATTCAGCATTTGAATGGATGCAGATATTTGAGAGCAATGGAGTTAGAGAAGAAATTGAGGAGCTTTGTAGTTCTGAGAAAGAAAATAATCAAAACCTGATATTTCGAAGCAATTCCTATGAAGGAATTCCAAAAATATTATCCTTACGTATCACTGGGATACGTGAAACATTCGAGGAATGTGGAGTGCTTTTGTGCAGGAACAAAACTTCGCATTCAAGTCCTTCAAACTGGGCATCATACATTTCAGGACATGAGCTCTTCAAGTGGCAAAAAAAGGTGCAAACTGATCCGTCTGCGTTTGTTACTCTTTGTAGACATTTTGAATGTTACCCAGATGTATGGTCATTGAATTATTGGAGTAACTGGTTAACACCAAATGACATGCCCAAACGTTTTAATACAGCGTTTTTCTTAGCACTTCTAGATCATATGCCTCCTGTGAACATTGATGATAGAGAAATCCATGATCTAAAGGTAGTATTTTTCAGTTGCAATGGTATACCAAGAATGCTAATATATTCCTGCTGGACATAAATGTGTCCCATCCTTCATCTAGAAGGGGGGGAGTAAAAAATGCTCCTGTATGTAAGCACAAGCTTTTATTAATTATTCAGTTTTACATCTTGATGTCATCCTTGCTTAAATGGTGGTGGGCATCATTCAATATGTCCAAGCAGTAGCATAAAGCAATTTTAAATAAATCTCAATAGGTGAAGACAGCACCATCCATTAATCTGCAGGCATATATTGAACTTTCCAATTTTGGGTATTTTTTGGCATATTCCCAGAAAATTGTTATTTTATTCTAAAGGAACAAAGCTGCACAAGTACAGAGCCTTTTTAAATTGCCAGTTTCTGTTGCTTAGCATTTAACATTCTATCTTTTCGTGATGGAAGATGGAAAGTCACATATCCTTGCCATAGTTGCACACTTATTCAGTGATGGGAATGGTCATGATAATGACTGGCAGAAAAAGTTAGAGGAAACTTGTGCAGATATTGCATTTTTTCTATAAATTTCACTCATGACTGTTGTGAATGAATTTGGAAGTCAAGTAGCCTGACTATTCAGCCTCAAGCAATTTGTTGCATAGTAGGTGATCCTTTAAAACCATGTAGCTTAGGTGAACAGATTAGAGAAACTGTTATGGCCCAAAATGGAAATTTCACTCAAATGTTGTGTGAAAGGGAATTGCATAATTGTATATCATGTTTCACAGTACTTACATTTGGAGACCATTATTTATTATGATGTAGGGTTTACGTTTAGGTGTTCTAATGTACACTTACTGCTTCTATTGTTTCCTTAATGTCTCACATGCATTGTCTCTCAATCTTTCATTAAGGATACATTTTACCCATTTAATCTTTATACAATTTTGCAGTGAAAAATAACAGAAAACTGCAAACTGTAGAGAGAACCTTGCTTGAATGCAAGAATAATCAACAAATCAGTCAATGTATATAATTTTTGAGTCTCATAATTTACATAACTGCTTTAAGCTGGCAGTTAATTTAGACAATTTGGATGCACACATAGGCAGGATTTCATATATCAGCCATAGGTTGATAATGATATTCATTTTCAGTTATGGGCTGCTTATAGCGGAACAGCAGCCACTGTAACTGGAAAAAGAGAGATAGGTTGTAATGCATAAAGTTAATATTTTTATTTTAGTATTTATATTTTTACTGAAAGCAAAAAATGATACTTTGTTTAAATCTGACAATAAAAACTAACCTGTATTATAAGAGATATTAAAAATGACCCCTCTCAGCAGTAATACAAATGCTTAGGAAATTCCTGTATTTCATCTACTTGTTCTGTAAGAATACGGTAGTTTGGAACATGTTTCTTGTCACTGAAAGATCCTGTATCTTGTAACTTTTAAACAAGTTGGCAAACAGTTTCTCTACCTGGACACATATTTTCTTGCAAATTACTTTGCCTCTTCTCTGCAAGATTCCATTTTCACAAATGTATCATAGACAAAAGCCTATTCTTCACGACTACTTATGTAAGCATAACTAACAAAGAACAATTAACATATCAATTTACCTACAATAAAAAGCATACATAAATGCACAACCACTCTCTGACAAACCTCTCACAAACTAACTAATAGCTGCTACCTGCATGAGCTATAGTCTTAGAAATGATAATAATTGATTGGATGAATCTATTATTGATGATTACATAAGAAATTAGTATAATAGGTGCAATTTTTTGAAGGGAAAGTAGAGTGAAACAATTTATTCAAGATAATCCTTCTACCAGTATAGCTGCTCTCTGCTGGCCCATAACTTAAGTGGTCTGTAGTCTCTGGCTTATGTGGAATCTTATATAGGCTGTCACATCATGAGAGACCACCAGCTCCAGTCAACTTGAAACTGCATCTGAGCTATCCTGCATATCTCAGCAGTATTAAAGAAATTGGGATACATTAAGGCTCTAGATTTTTCCCCAGGACCATTATCTTTTCATTGTTTTTAAGCATGTATTTAAAGTTGCAGTACAAAAACATTCTTAGATTTATTTTTCCTTCTACTTATCATATATTATGTATATGGTTTGTTTAAGAAGGGGATTTTCATGAGGCATGCACCAGAATGGCTTTTTGGTAACATGGAATTTTGTCCACCTTTGGTCATCTTTTATTTTATTAAGCATGATTGTTGTTTACTGCTTTTCTGCCTTCTGTAACCCTTTTTTCTATGAATATATGGTGCTTATAAATGTGGCAGTTTGTTGGGTGAAATGAAAATTAATCTAAGCCCTTGAGTTATAGTACATTCTGTAAGAAAATTGTAAATAAAATTTGCAAAATGGAGAAAATGATTTGTAGATAAAATTTTCACACTTGTACAAGATAAAAATCAATTATTGCATGCAGGAAATTCAGCCAGTAGACCTTAATTTTTGAATTTTCAGCTGTGTAAAAATGAACATTTATTTAAAAAGAAAAAACTTCAGGAATGCATATACCATAGTATGTTCACATGTCAAGAGAAGAAATAACTTTTTACAATTTTTATTGTTTCTTATTTCTGTTACTTTATAAAAATATTTATACCACAGAAAATGCAGCTGTATAGAAGGCACAGAAAAAATTATAATTAGTTTTGATTTTTTCTTTTAATGTTTTGGATAATTCAGTTCTTAAAATGCAAAGACCATCAAAGAAATAAAGAAAAAAAAGTATATTTTTAAATATTCTATAAGCTGTTTCCTTTTGCTTTTAAATAAAAACCAGATTATCAACACTGGCTTTCCAATTTATTTCCCTCTTTTATATTATAAAAGCAACAAAAAAGCATTTAAAAGAAGTTCCAAGGGAAATTAAACATGGAACTTATATCCAAAGCTTTGAATATGAAGGCTCATATATGTTAAAGAACCGCAAGCCTGAAAGAAAAGGCCTCATAACAAATTACTGACTGTTTCACACCCTGAATTGAATAGTATGCTAATGACCAGAACTGTTAAAGAGCATCCTTTAAAAAAGAAGAAGAAAAAGAAAAGGCTCATTAGACAAATTGCTTGTACTTGTACGCTGTTATTTTAACATAGTTTAATAATATAAGAGGTAATTAGGATAGTGAATATTGGACAACGTTAGAACAACCATCAATTAAGCCTTTTAGCTCTGCCAAAATGCAACTAGTGAGTGTGTATGTGAATTTTAATGCTAACTGACTGGCCTCATCCAATAAATTGGTGACTACATAATGATTAATTGATAATGATGGAGCAACGACAGAATGAATGACAGGGGAAACCTGCCTAGGTGCAGCTTTGTCCACCACAATTCCACTTATGACTGTTGGGATCAAATCTGGGCCATGTTAGTGGAAGGCGAGCAGTCTAACCACTCAGCCATGGTGTTGCCTTATACAGCTAGTGGGTAATGAGGCTTTTCATTTAAGAACTTTCGAAGAATAAGAATTTTTTAAAAAAATTCTGTTGCAACTCGCACAGTGAAGCTTTTTAAATGTAAATTCTAACTAATCTGTCATCTAACACACTCTCATGTTTCACTTACTTTTAAATATGGTGGGACTGGTTTCGAAGATGGAGAGTATGTCTCTTCGAAACACGTCCCACCGTATTTAAAAGTAAGTGAAGCATAAGTGTGTGTTAAGATGACAGATTAGTTAGAAATGAGACTTTTGTTTATGGCATGTAAAAAAATAATTCCAGTATCATGAAAGTTATTGATTTTTTTTTTGATTTGTTTATTTAAGGATGCTTTTTAACATCGCAGGTCATCAGCGTCCCATTCAATTTAGGGCATGAAACGGCCGACAAATTTTGCTCAGAGGCCTCTTCGAAAGTTATTGAGGAAAGCTAACAACAATAAACCCATTATTTCCATAAATTAGTAATGTAATGCATTATATAGAATGACAAACATGACCCAAAATCTCTCTAAAATGTACAAAATTCCACTTACAGATAAAAGCTGGCCTATGATGAAGTTTGAGTGCAAACTGCATATTGGTCTTGTTCACTTTTTTTTTTTTTTGCGTGGGAGTTAGTACAATGCCCAGAACTCATAATGCAAAGATTCAAACAGAAGGAGAAACAAATTGGTTTTCCATTGAAATGGAAGCTAAGCAAGATTCATATGATCTCTGCACAAAATATCCAATAAGAATGAGCCAGATCAGATTGAAAGCTGGAGGATAACAATGCTTTCAATTTTTGTAACAGCATTGATAGCTGAAAACAAAGTGTTAACTAGAATGTTACAGGAAAGTATAAAAACTGGTCTTCATTTAAATTTACAAAAAAGAACTTGAATATTGGCGATAGAGTAAGAGAAAGCTTGAAATCACAGACAAGTCATGTTTCAAAATATGGTTAAAGCATGGAAGGGAAAAATAATTCAAAGAAAAGAGCAGCAATAAGAAAAAAAGAAAAAAGAAAGAAAAGAAAAAAAAACCCCTCCAAAACATTCATTAAAGATATTCTGCTCAAACCGAAGATAAAGTTAATGCAAATAGTTCTGTTTCTATAGTGGTAAATGACTAAAAACTGGATGGATACAAAGAATAATGGAAAAACAAATTTAGATACCTTTGAAATATGTATTTAAAGTATGCTAAATATAATACAGCAAGACAAAGAGTAATACATTCCGAAGAAAATAAAATCTAAATGCCTTCTGAAACCAAAATAAACCAACATCCATCTTAGGAGTCTATAGAGTAGGAGAACAAAAACAAAGTCCACTGCACATGTAGTCATGTGTTGTTGGAGACATTGCAGAGGAAATGCATTAAATGTTCTAAAGAAAAACAATTGTTCTGGGGGCCCAGATAGGAACAATTAATTTGGTATATGTAATTTAATAATACAAGAAATGATCATCAGAACAACCCTTCCTCTTTTGTGACACTACCACATGTTTGTAGCAATGTACACTTCTTGCTTGCTCTCTCTTCCTACTGGTAGTCTTACAGCTTTGTTCTATAGACTCCTTAAATGCTTAAAAAACTTGAGTTTTCATACTTTGACCACCCAATCATTGGAGAGAGGCAGAAAGCATTGGTTTGGTCAAGGGGAGAAAACAAATGAGATGGCATAAAATATAGGAGCTAAAAGAGCCCATCAAGAGGCAAAATCACAATCCTGGTCCAAGACAGAACTTGTTGGAATTGGAGAACATCCTCATTGAAAGGGAATAGGAAACCTCTCAAAAAAATTAAAAATGCTGACAATGTCCTATTGCATTTATTTAACAAGATAATTAAGAGTTATACAAATTTAAGTACTACAACTAAGCTGGAGTCAGCAGTGAACACCTACTTAACATAAGTTCTGTCCATAAGCTTCTGAGGTTGCCAGCATATAATTATAATGTTGGCATGCATGCTATTTAGTGCGCAGCAGTGACATTGTAGTATTCTCAGCTTTGGCATGCATGCAGTTAAAGTTAGTTGCAGCCTAGTAAACATGGAGTGGGGATCAAAGAAAATTGCATTGCAGTGATTGCATTACAGAAGTGTAACAAGGCGTCAGTAGATATTTTTAACTTGTTGAGACTGCTGCAAATAGCAAGGAAATTAGAGTATCAATCTATTAAATGATACACAGAGATTTCATCTTTTGATGGTAAAGCTAAATATGATCAGCCATCCAAGACCAGCAGCCATCAAAGCTGTTGCCGAGAAAATCTACTCCACAAACAAAATAAAAATCCCTTTGCGAACATCACACATCATAATAGAAGACCTTAGGGCTTGGAGCATTTCAAAGAAGCATGGGACAGTGACTGACAGCTTTAAGGCAAATAAGAGATACAAGAGCCACGACTGCAAGAGAAGCATACAAAGGCAGCCACTGCCAAATTCTCTTAATGGATGAGAAAATTTTCACCACAGAAGAAATCCACTGGAATATCACTTGTCCATTTTAAACAAGAAGACCTGCTCTAAAATTCACTGCAATATCACGTCCTCAAAAGCAGGTTTGGTGAAGGCTAAATCCTCAATATCCCTAGAGGTGGTGCTTGCAGCGAAAGAAGAGTGGCCGGAGCATTTGAAGGGGTGTAACAAGGCAAAAAGTGGACATTTTGAGTAAATTGTATATTGTATCTACTCTGAATAATCTCTGTTGAATAAATTACGGGTATATACATATGTTATCATTCATATATATATATATATATATACTTGCTGCCTCTGTATGAGGAACAGAACTTATGGCAGAACTAAGTATATTGGACTAATTGGTATTTCTTTTTCTGTAAATGAAAAGTGGATTTTTTTATTTGTTTTATTTCCGTACACTCTTTAACATCTCGGGTCATTAGCGTCCCATTCAGTTCAGGGTGTGAAACAGCCAACAAATTTTTCTCAGAGGCCTTTTTTTTAGGCTTGAGGTTCTTTTTCATGCTGCAAATCTAAGACAAAGGACCCACGGCTAACAGGGTTATTTGAGTTCTAGGAACCTGAGCACCTCTCTCAGTATGCAGCCGTACTGCTGGACTGGAACTCAAATAATGTGCTGTAGATAGCATGTTAGAATAAATCTTTAGTACAGAGCAAATCCAAAAATTTAGGTTGTGAAATAATTATGATGATAGAAAACCTGCTAAGCTATAGACTGTATAACAACTCTTAGGTCACAGTAGGACATATGAATGCTCTTCCACGCATCATGGTAGTCAACTCCAGATATAATGTCCTGATTTTTATCTATGGGATACACTTAAAACTGAATCTGCAAATTAAATTCTTGCACTTTTAGAAAATATTGGCATACCTTCTATCATTTCTATTTATCTTAAATTCAGCTGTCAAAAGATCACATGGTTATTTAAAAAAAAAAAAAAAATTAAAGGAAAATTTAACTGATAACATGTATAAATTGTTGTGAATCAATATATATATATTTTTTAAAGATACTATATAAAATAAAGGAGCTGCATTTTCGCATCTTTTGTAAACAAAGGTAAGAAATATTAATGGTAATAATGTTTGCAGATATAATAAATGGGTACTCAGCACAAAAAATCCACTTCTTGGCCATGACACAACCTCCTTTAACATATCTGTACTGTGAACTCAGATTTGAGTTAGTATTTATGTTTTTCTTTATAGTGGTGTACTCCAAATGAATTATTGGAATTGTGCAAGGTTCAGAAGATCACACTTCCTCCACCGCAGTTCTATGAATTATCAACACTGAATAGTTTTAGTGATATTGAAGAATTATCCAACTTTGTAGCTTTACAGAGAGGCAGATGTGATGAACTTTGGATGCCAGTTCACGTATACACAACAGATGGTGGTGTATCCACTTTACCAGGTTTGTTTTGTAACTGTTACTGTTATATTCTAATCAAAATGAATGAAGTGTTTAACACCCGTTTTTGCTGCAGAGGCACCACACACGGTGGACACTGATGATACACGAGATGAAATGATATATTGGGAAAGGATTTATTTTTAAGGAAGGAATCATTCCAGGCCTAAGTTTAGGGTACCTCCCCGACATTTGCCATTTATGAGGACTGAGAAAAACCTGGAAAAAAACGTCAGTCAGGAAAGACGGTCCTGGCAGTATTCCAACCCAGACCTCCCACTCACGAACCCGTGCCTTAACGACCTCGGCCACTCATGGCAGTTATATTCTAATCAGGTAAATCTTTAGGAAGTAATAAATAATGTATGACAAATTACAAATTAAATGAGTTTGGAGACCCAAAATCTAAAGCTACCTGACATTACAGGTAGGATGATCCGGGGACTGAATCTTTCACCTTAAAATCCAAGTCATGTAAGTTGGGCACAAATGAGATTTTCTAGAATTATGTTATCCTTTGCTATGATAAAACCATTTTCCAGATTTATATAAATTAAAACTTCATTCCAAGATGATAAAGAGAGATCAAGGCTCCTTTGTCAAGTGTGTAGACCACAGTGGCTCCAGACAGTGTTAAAAACATTGCATTTAAATAACAGGATTGATATGCAAAGAAATCAATCTGTATTGCCACAAGCAAAGCAGGTTTACTAATTTTACAAGTATTTGACTTCCTAGTCTCAGAAAATGAGCTGATTTAGTATATCTCAATCAGATGCTTTTAAACCAAGTTATTTTCAAAGCTAATGCTCTAATGGACATGATATGCATAAAGAAATTCTATTAGAGAAACTAAATTTGCTGCTTATATGACTGAAAGTTAGCCCCTCTGATAAGTATATTATCAGAGCTATTTTTTACATCTATTTTATTCCCATGTGAAATTTTGCCACACAGACTGAAGACTTTTGTTTCAAGGTTAAATATTGGAATGGCAAATAACAGTGCATCTCTCCAGAACTTCACAATGTCTTGCAGAAGAAATATGTCACTTGAGCTTCTTCAGAGGACTACATGCTTCTGATGTCATCGGTACTCTGAGAGCGATAGCAAGCTGTGATGTCTCAGCCAAATGGGCAAATGGAGATGCTTTGGCCTTCCAGGCACAGCAAATAGCATAGACATATGTGCTAGGTCAGACTTACCCCAGTCAATCCAGGAAGCAGATCAGAATTGGTCATTTCATTTGAGCCTGAGCCTTCTCTTTATGTTGAATGGGTAAGATCTGCTCCAGTTTGCTCATAATATATTAAATTTCATTGTATTTTTAGTGCACATTGATGGTACCAAGAGAAGATCATAGTCCTGGAAATACTTCATAGAAGTCCCAAAAATAAACTACAATGTAATATTTGTTCCTGGTGTACATATTAGTTTTGAAAGCAAAATTACATCGGACATGATGCGACATTTGAAGAGACATGAAATAAAGAGGTGGTATCAAAAAGTTCCCAGACTGGTTCTGTGGTGCACCAATAGATAGCAGTGTTAGGGAACTGTAACCTTGAACTAGCAGTGTGCCAATCAGTGATTTTATCATGGACAGCAAGTGGAACCAAAGAGCTTATGTGAAATTATGCATTAATCTTGGGAAATCAACCAGAGACATTAAACATGTTTTGGTACACTTATGGTGACAATATAATGTTTTAAGAGGGACAGATGCTTCATAAGTGGAAAAACACAAGCATCATCTGCAAAAATGTTGAACAAGTCTGAGAAATAGTTCATGAGGATCATAGGAGAACAATCATTAACATTGCTGAGATAGTTGGGTGTCCTTTGGATCAGTGCAGGCAAATAATGAGATACAGTATGAACTGAAGAAAGTTCTACATGCACATATAAACAATGACTTTGAGGTGCATTTCTAAAGTGGCAGAAATGCTGGGACCAGTGCATTGCTATACAAGGAGACTATTTCAAAATTAGGTAAATTAAGTATTTTCTTTGTAAAAGAACCTGTCCAGGAACTTTTATGATAGCACCTCGTATGTCAAGGCAGTCCAGCATTGGCTAAATTTAAAACTAATTTCGTGTTGGAACTAGCACATTGAAGAAACTAATATATTCTTAAATAGCTAGTGAGCCAATTTAATAAGAGTATTAAATTGACTCATTAGCTAAAAAGCATTGGCTAATTAGAAATAAATATTAATTTTTGTTATTTATTATTTTTAACTTGTTTTTTCTGTAAACAAATAAACTTATTTGATTTTGTAAAAAGCAGGTATTTTTAATATTAACATAAATGTAACATCAGAGAAGATCCTATACAAGGCAAGCAATTTTAATTAGATGTTCCACACACAGAATAATTTAAATTGCGATCCTGTAAAACAGCTCAAGGCTCATGCTTTGAGAGAACAATGTTTACAGCACATTGTACAGTGTAGCACTATTCACTTTCACTCATAGGAATTATGAGATTCCCAAGATTTTGGCTGCTGGCCTCAAAAATCTGAGTGAGATGAATTCCCCCTAGTTAATGGCTCACTGAGAGCGCAATAGCAACAGCTGTATTGATTATGTGGACTCTTTGAGAAGATAAGGTTATTCATTAAAATATTTACTACCTATGATCAAGATATAAATGCATTCTTGTTGTAATTATGTACTATAAAAAGCTGTTCTGCTCAATTTTTTCATGTACGCTTCAAATGCTATAACTTGTCTTTTCTCATAAAGTTTAGAGAGAATAAACTGAAGTCCCTGGTGTAGAATTCCAAAAAATTCTACAACACATTAACATAATGAAACTAATGCAGTTAATGGGAGGTGTAAAAGATAATAATAATAATAAAAAAAAAAAGAAGAGTAAAAAGCACTTGGGGTAGATAACAGTGTCTTTGAATTAAAGTACTCCCATTTGGCATTTCTCACTACAATTTTAGAAGCTTTGTCTATTAGAACAAAGATCTATAAAGTTACTGCCATTAAAATTATATAAAATACCGTAGTGCAAAAGTTACATCCTTATGCCCTGAACAAAGAAGCAAATTTTGCAAGTGGTTTATATTAATATATAGAGAACCAATTTCTTCATTATTTCCTTGGAAGTCGCCTGTTTTCGTCTTAAGGAAAGGTCAGTTTTTAAAATAAACATTGGAGTTTGGCACAATTCAGGCTCATTCAAGATGAGAAAGTGGTATAGCAATAGAAAAATTAATCAAAATTTAATTTTTAAATTACGAAAAAGCATGCACTAATTATTCTGAACACCTGTTTTAGAATGAGTGTTTTCTCAACTAGACTTAGCCAAAGCATGTTATGCTTCATTAAAAGTAGTTAATAAAATATGGCAAGGCACATTGTAATCCTTTTCGCACTCTGGAACATATTCCATTTTTTGAAGATGTACAATTTTACAGATGCCAAAATGCTTGGAAAAATTAAGTTTATCTAAGCGAGTTATGGGAAATATGTATACATTTATTCTTAATTAGATAGTGAGTCAATTTAATACTTTTATGATCCACTTACCATAGAATTAACACAGAACATATTTCACAGGCCTTAGCCCACATCATCAGCTATGTGTTGACTGCTGGATTTGTTGTTGGTTGAATGAACTTGGTGTAGCTCTCAAGGACATTTTATGAACTTTTGGATTAATTTGTCTTCTGCTGGGCTCTCGAAATTCATAACCTTATCTTCATATTTTTTATAAAAATTTTTTCCCATATTCCCAGCTCCTAGGGTCTGTCTATGAAATTCAATAATTTGACTTCCATCTATATCATGTTTATATCTCCAAAAGTGATGTGTAACTGCTGATTTATCTATCTGATTGTACCAGATGTTTCTCCAGTGTTCCTTTAGCCTAATTTGAATGCTTCTTTTTGTTTTGCCTATTTAATTAAGAATAAATTAATTGCTTCACTGTATTAGTTCCAACATGAAATTAATTATATATTTAATATGTATACATCTTAAAATGTTTGTAGTTAATACTGTTACTTTGATGAATTACATGTCAATTTTTAAGCTAACTTGCTTCGTTTGAAAACGCTGTGTGTGAACACTAAAAAAGGATTAGGTATATCTTCTCCCATTCCTCCTTCCATCATTGACACGTGTGATAAGTACATTTCGGATGTTTATGACATGTCATATCCTTTACCTGGCTACCATTAAATCAAAAAAGTTGAATTAAAAGCAAATCAAATATCTGTGGTTGTATTAAGGCCTGTTTGATGTTGCATATAAATGCATATTTCACTCATTTTCCCTGTTTTGCATTTTGCTTAAACTGAGCTTAAATGTCATATTATGGTTATATTTTGGAGATCAGACTGTATAATTTATTCACATTTAACCATACAGAGTCTTGAGTTTTAAAGGATACTTCTATTTATTGATATTTTGACATGTGAATTTAGACTAGAGGGGACTCCTTGTTAAAAAAAATGTTTCCATGTCCATTTTGGAACAATGCACTATCCTATCATTAACCCACCTTACGGCAAGGGACAAATGCAGGTTCTATTCTTTCCTCTCAAGTTTGAGATTTTCAATAGGGTGCAAACAAGCTTTGTGTCATTGACCAGTCTTCAAGTCAGAGAAACAAGTGACATTCAGAAGAGGATAATTCTGAATGCTTCTACTCCAGATTTCAATTCAGTGAATCAATTAACACAAATATGCCAATAGCTAAGCAGTGAAAATGTGAAATTTTAAAAGTTATACAAAAGAATTTGAAGAGGAATATTATAGTTCATATGAAAGTATCCTTTATTGTAAAAGTAAAAAATTAAAGTTATAATGGGAAAGTGATTAAATGCAAGCTACTTATCAATACGCAAGATACAAGAACAATTTAAGTCAGAAATCAAGTTAACAAAGCAGGCAACATCCTGGGCATTATTTAAATTATCTGTCTTTTCAAAAGACCAATTTAACACGGTGTTTGTCAACATTCCTTTGAATGAAGTCAATAATAAATAATTCTGAATCTTTACGGGAAATATATGACACACTTACTCCCAAAGGAATCAATGCTCAGAAAAATTATTTACCATCCTGTTATGAAGAGTATTGCAAAACATCAAACGTACTATTGGCAACAATAAGGTTTGGATGTCAATGGATGAAAGCACTGAATCTTGTGCAAATGATTTGAGTACACAATTGCCTAATAGACTCAGTGACATTTTTACTGGACTCTTAAGCTCTTGAAGCAGTGAATAATTACACAAATAATTCCTGTAATTTTTGATAATGCCATGATAAAGTTAAATGGAACAAGTTTATTATCAAACGTACTATTGGCAACAATAAGGTTTGGATGTCAATGGATGAAAGCACTGAATCTTGTGCAAATGATTTGAGTACACAATTGCCTAATAGACTCAGTGACATTTTTACTGGACTCTTAAGCTCTTGAAGCAGTGAATAATTACACAAATAATTCCTGTAATTTTTGATAATGCCATGATAAAGTTAAATGGAACAAGTTTATTATCAAACGTACTATTGGCAACAATAAGGTTTGGATGTCAATGGATGAAAGCACTGAATCTTGTGCAAATGATTTGAGTACACAATTGCCTAATAGACTCAGTGACATTTTTACTGGACTCTTGAGCTCTTGAAGCAGTGAATAATTACACAAATAATTCCTGTAATTTTTGATAATGCCATGATAAAGTTAAATGGAACAAGTTTATTATCAGTAATTGATGCAGCTTCATATTTTATAAAAGTTGGAAAGGCTTCAAGATTTTGTATCCTTTAATGCACTTAATTTGCCTTATGCATAGTTTGCATAGAATTGCCAAGGAAATAAGGTTTAATTTCCCTGATGTTGACACAATAATGACAAGAAAATATTTGATATCTATATGATTTAGTTGAACTACACACTAGAACTAGAGTGTGTAGTTTTAACTAAATCATACAATGATATCAATTATATGATTAGCTTCACTGTGTAAGTTCCAATTTACATTTTAATTAAGAAAATATTTGTTAAAGCTCCATTGAGGATGGCAAATTTTAAGCAAATAGCACCATCCATCCCTCTTCCTCCTACCCAAACTTATTCACTGGGATTCATGATTTGAGGCAATTGAACATTACTGTCAAAACTATGATGCTATGAAGTGAGTTATCTCCAGTTTTGATAGCAGTAATGCACCTTGAATCAAAATTGTACAAAAACTATTTTGCAGCACTTGTAGAAAATTTGACTTAATAGTGTCAAATTATGGAGACATCTCAAAAGCAATGTCTTGCCTAGAAATAATTTGTTTAGAGTTGCATGAAAGCTTGGGGCTAGCAAAAAATGTACAGAGTGAGATAAGGTGAGCATGAAGCAGTGAAGAATAAATTGAATGAAGTGTATGGAAATAATGGATATGCAATACAGTGCAAAATTAGAAACATTTTACATGGGGGTAAAGCTATTTTGAATTAAGATGAC
Organism: Metallyticus violacea; assembly: GCA_030762175.1. Taxonomy (NCBI): domain Eukaryota; kingdom Metazoa; phylum Arthropoda; class Insecta; order Mantodea; family Metallyticidae; genus Metallyticus; species Metallyticus violacea. The sequence goes on along the minus strand of CM060834.1, from coordinate 41,015,584 downwards.
TCACAGCTAAGTTGCAGTAGCTTGATCCTATTTAAATATGCTCCCATGACACCTTGGGATGTTGAGTGGAGCCTCTCCTGTTACGAAACAGTGCTAAGTGACAATGGACTTAGATTGATCTTCGAAAACTTGAAGATGCACATGGTCATATCCTGTAATGCTAACATCACTGAAGAAGTAAAATTGGTATGTACACTAATATTTGATAATTATTAAAATAATATATTAATTTAATTTCCATGGTTAGCAGGTTATTTAAAATCTAAAGCAATTTGCATTTTTAAAATTGTTTCCCTTTTCTTTCCTTTCTTTTTTACAGGAAGAGGGGAATGTGTGACTGGTGCCATATTTCTGACTAGTGCAGTGAATGTCAAGAAAATGAAAGGAACACTGAATGCAAAATAGGCTTATTCTGTGAAAACAAGTTCAATTAAAATTATCATTTTGTATTATTTATTCCAAACAAGTACATTTATATTTTTAATCACATTTAGCTATTTTTAGGTTATATTTGCATGCAGATTTCTTAAATTTTAAGGTCATAAACATCCAAACCCTAGTGATAAGTCATCAACTTGGAAGGGACTGAGACAAACGTGTGTGACCACAGTGAATACTTGTAGTGAATATTTTAAAATGAGTGAATGTTATACAAATTTGATGAATGAGTGTAAATTAAAAGTATTACTAGCATAGAAGTAATTCAAAGTTTTCAGTCTGGCCGAAAAAGTAGAGAAACTGAAGTGGATTTTCTTTTATCTTTTCTTTCTTTCCTTAAAAAGAATTTGGTATTAATGGTTTACTAATACAGGTATCCACATGATGAAATGATAATGATATGACTATAATATCTTAGACAAGAAACTTCCATGTGGCCAACAGATTTTCAATGTTCTGTCAAGGCATATGATTATGTTTTATTACTTTAAAAAGTACTTCATGTTAAACTTAATTTAAGGAAGTAAATATTTTAAATCAAATGAGTATTGTAATCACCTATCCTATTCCTGTGCCCATATATTTTATAAGATTGATGAAAAATTATATTGAAAAGGGTTGTCCTGTTTGCATATAACTATGGTACTTATCATACATCACAATTGGAACTGTCACAGTAATGCACATCATATAATTATTAATATGTTGTGAAGAGTCAAATTAAACACTCTTGCAGATTCAATAACCTACTATTTGACTAGAATATGTTTCATAGACCTTTGTCTACATCATAAGCTACTTGTTGACTGTCAGAAGGATTGTCGTAATCTTGGAGGAGTCTTTGACTCTGGTGAACATCTGATACTTAATTTATCCCTGAATTGTTGTTTTAACAGGTGATGACTCTTACCCTTCAGACCTCAAGATTACAACTCCCACAGAGGCAAAGAAATTAAATGTTACAATGAAGGAATTCAGGAAAGGATGTGACACACTGCACAGAATTGAATTTAACTCAAATGGTATTCCATCTATAGTAATAAAAAATTTAACCAAATGCCGCATATTTCCCAGAGACTTTGCTAACTCCAGTGTATGCAAGGCTACAGAGGACAGGAAAGACCAATAACTGCTGAAAATATCACTGTAAATAGATTTGTATAATGTTTCATGATTTAAAAAACTAAAGATCACATAATTAAAAACATTTTAAGAAAATGATATAGCTGCAAGATAAAATGAATCCATATTTACATTTTTTTAATAATATGCAGTAAAAATACACTGTCACAATGAGTCGTTTGCGCCTATTTATGTTAGATTGTGAATTAAATATGTCACTAAAATATATGAAAATCAGTCTTTTATAAAAAAAAATAAAAAATAAAAGAAAAAGTGTATGAATTATGCTCTACAAAAATCATTACATTATATGCTGTCACCCTAATCCATATTTGTTCTATACAGAAATTTACATGCACAATTTTTCTACGATCTGAAATCTAATGAATGCGAAATTTGGAAGACATGTTTCATACTGCTGGAACACGGCCAGTATTGAGAACAGCCATGACTCTTCGTAGACGGGGTGGGCGTTTCCTGCGAGGCCTTGTTCTTTGTCGGTAGTAACGGTAGCCTAAAAATACTACAATGCAGGACAACAACATCAGAGCAAAAGCAGGAAGGGAATTCAGGCCATCTTCATCATATGACCCAATTCCAGATCCTTCTCCATGCCATCCCCAAAACTCTCCTGAGAGCCCTTCTGATTGTCCTCCAGCAATTCCTTTTGGTGGTTGGAACATGGGAAGCTGTGCATCAATTGATAATGATAGCAGCTTCTGCGATTTGTAGAGATTGCTGCAACCAGAGAACATATAGACACAACATGACCTTTTAAAAGAATATCAAGTCAAATAAAAGGACAAGAGCAGCAAAGAATTTGAATGCTATTGTTTTTATGCTATTACTATAGGAAAAGAATCCAGAGATCTAATATTAATTACAGTATAAGTCTTTAAATCCAGATCCTGCTGCCTCTTTTTATGTTAAAATTTCTCTTACTTCTATCACTCTTCATTGTGCAGCCCCTTCACTATTCTCATGAGGCTGGGTTGACCCTATTTCAAACCTCTCTAACAGAAAATTTTCGAATAAGGACCACCATCCTAGGCCAGACTAGAAAGGCAGTCAAATCACAGAAATACAAAGTTATTTAAGTAATTATAAATAGATAATCGATAACTGTAATAATCAATTTTATAACTTGGAACATTTTTCTTCTCTCCCATTTAATTCTTGCTATCTTTTGGTTTACTAATTGTTAACTTCAAAACACCACATAATTTCAAGAAAATATTACCATTTAGGGCAATGACATTGTAATCTTCAGTATTGGTAAACTTTTTTCTGTGGTTAAGTTCGTGGGAAGGGGAAAAACCATAATCCATTCTCTATGTGTAAGTACAAAAAAGTTATAATTATAATGGCTAGGAAATTCATTAGAGCAATTGCTACTTGGAGAGCAGTTGCATTCGGTTAAGTTGGCAACACCTGCTGAGTTTCATTTTTCTTACTTTGGCCTAGCTTCAGTAGTGCCTCACCAACCATGGAGGTGTCCTTGTGCAAAGTGTCAGAATGTGAAATACAATCCATTATTTGATTTTTTTGCAGTGAGAAAGCAAACAGCAGCTGAAATCCATGAACAGTTAATTGAAGCGTATGGGCCAAACTGCATGGCCATCTCAATGGTAAACTATTAGATGAAAATATACAGAGAAGGAAGAGGAAACATTCACCATGATCAAAGTGGAAGACCAACAACAAATTAAACAGACACAATGACTGAAACTGACAAATTGTTGAAGAGGGCTGCCACATCATACTACACGAAGTCCTTGTATGTTTACCACTCTCAATAATGGAAAAGTAGGTCTCTTGGAAAAACTATCTCTGAAGATTTGGGTCTCAAAAAAGTATGTGTATGTTGGGTATCATGCTTGTTATCTGATACACAGAAACAGCAAAGAGTGCAAGCAGCATTTTTCTGAGCTCATGCAAAAGAAGATGAGCAGTTGTTTTCATGCACTGTTATGGGTGTAGTGACGGGTTAATAATTTCATATCTGAATTCAAATGACAGAATATGAAGGCGGGAGAAAGTGCTCCAATAAAAGTCAAGGTCACTCCTATTGGGAAAGTGATGGCTACCATCTTCTGGGAAAGAGTGCAGGGGTTAATTTTCTGCCCAAGGGAACCACAATTAATGCAGTATGTTTAATGTGTAACCCTGAAGAAACTGTGACAACATCAAGCACAAGAGACTGGGAAAATAGATAAACAATGCCATCCCCACACCTCCCATCAGGCAGCTGATTAACAAAATTCCAATGGAAAATTTCCACCCCACCCTTCTTAACCTCATTTAGCACCCTCAAATTTCCACTTGTTCCCCAAACTCAGAAAACATCTTGGGGGAAACAATTTGGAAGTGACAATAAACTCCATACTATTGTCATCAGGTGCCTTTGGCAGCAGAGCTTGCCATTCTACGAAGAAAAGTTGAAAAAAAGTTAGTGCCACAATATAAAAAATGTTTGAAGAGACTTGCGTATCATGTAGAGAAGTAGTTTTTTTTATATATTTATAATTAATTTTTTTTCACTCTTTAAACTTACTTATTGGATGCCCCCCCCCCCCTCTCTCCCTCATGCATGCACACACACACACACCCCCTAATTTGAATTTCTTTCCTTTAATTAAAGCTTGTAGTTGAGATGTGCATTAGCTATTTTAAGAATAGTATTATAAAGCACTGGGGGTTAAGTTTTTATGTTATCAAATATTATAAGCATTATGAATTAATTGATATTATTGTATGCTTTAGTTGGACTACACACTCTTAATGCTTCACTTACTTGTCATAATATATAGAACTAGTTTCCAGAACATTTCGTTCTCATCATCAGCTAAGCTAAAAGTCAATTGTCGTATAATTTGTTAAGCTGTGGGAATGTGTATTCTGCTCTGGTGGAAGTGTGATAAACTTGTTTATGTTTTCATCCCTGGCAGTGTCAAAGTTCATTAGACCTGTTTTTGTATTTGTAGATGTATTAATGCAATCAATGAGGTTCTAAAAATATTCACAGTAATCCATAAGGAAACAATATACAAAATAAAATAGAGCAAACCTGCAATAGCTAAAATATGGTTTACCAAAAATTTACAGACTGGAAATGGTATGCATCCCATCATAACAATATCAATACTCCTTCATACTATTAGAAAATGGCTAGCTAATAGATTCAAGACACTACATAAATTTCAAAGCAGAAGTATAAACAATTCATTTCAGTTAATAGAAAAAATTAAGGACATTAAATTATATCCCATATCTTTTGACGTAGAATCACTGTTTCCAAGCATACCAAAAGAAAAACTCTTAATTAATCTACACAATTGGCTTAAAATAAGTGGAATGAATGATGACACACAAAAGAATACATCAAACTCACAGAAATTTGCATAAACCAAGCCCATTTTTCTTTCAAAGGAAAATTTTATAAACAACAAGCAGGACTTAATATGGGCAGCTCCTTATCACCATTTCTAGCTAACCTCTTCATGAGCAGATATGAAAAATACACCAACTCACTTTTCCCGTACATATTCAAGGTATGATACAGATATGTGGATCATATCATCCATGGAATACAAAAACCTTTCAGAATATTCTTAAGTATTTTAATATCAGGTTGCCACCATTCAACAGATTTCATGTTAAAAAGCCTACTGATATTAATGACAGTATTCCATATTAGAAAAAAGTAGGTAATTACAAAATAAATTGTGCAGAATGTGAAAAAAAATCTACATTGGAAAAACAAAGAGAAACATTGGCACACAGTTAAAGGAACATTTCAGGAATATCAAGTACAAGAAAATAGAGAAATCAGCAGTAGCATATCAATTTTGGACTGAAAATCATGACATAGTGAATAAAGCAAATTTATTAAAATCAATACAAGGACCTACAGAATTAGCAACTTAGGAGAAAATCTATATCTACAAATACATAGCAGTCTATTGAACTTCGACAATGCCACGGATGAAAACATAAACTACAAGTTTATCACACCTACACCAGAGCAGAATACACATTCCCACAGCTTAACAAATTACCAGACAGTTGACTTTCAGCTTAGCTGATAATGAGAACGAAATGTTCTTGAAACCGGTTCTATATATTATGACAAGTGAAGCATTTAGAGTGTGTAGTTCAACTAAAGCATACAATAATGTCAATTATATGATTGGCTTCAATGTGCAAGGTCTAATTAACATTTTACTTAATTTAATTTAATTATAGATTAATTTTATCTCTCATACTTTAGCACTGTTTTAACACATAAAATATGAAAAATTATTATTACGAAATCACTCAAATTTCACTAATTTTGTTCCACTTACTTGGACGTGTTTCAAAGGCATTTGCCTGCATCTTCTGGCTGGTCCCACTGACCGCTTCCCAGTGTGGTATTAAGATGTCTCTGTGGCTTTAACGAACTTATTGATGAGGTAACTGTTGTTTGGGAGATAATTTTGTTCCACTTACTTGGACATGTTTCAAAGGCATTTGCCTCCATCGTCAGCCTGGTCCCACTGGCCGCTTCCCAGTGTGGTATTAAGATGTCTCTGTGGCTCTAACAAACTTATTGATGAGGTAACTGTTGTTTGGGAGATCAAAGTTAACCAAAAAATCTTTGTTTTTGTCTATAAATATATTTTCCCATACTGTTAATTCTAATTCTATGGGTTTTTGAAGAGCTTTTAGTAGTTTTGGTTCCTTTTGGATTTCGTTTTTTTTTTTTTTTTTTTTTTTTTTGGGTGCCAAAAATGGTCTGCCACTGCTGATTTTTCTGTGTTCAATTTTTACATTTCTCACATGTTCCTTAAAACGTATGCTAATATGTCTTTTTGTTTCTCTATGTATTTAATACATAGGCAAAACAAAAAGAAATATTACCATACATTTTAAGGAACACATGAGAAATGTAAAATATAACACACAGAAAAATCAGCAGTGGCGGACCATTTTTGGCACAAAAAAAAAAAAAAAAAAAAAAAAAAAACAAACAAACAAACAAACAAACAAAAAACACAAATTCCAGAAGGAACCAAAACTACTAAAAGCTCTTTAAAAACCCATAGAATTAGAATTAACAGTATGGGAAAATATATTTATAGACAAAAACAAAGATTTTTTGGTTAACTTTGATCTCCCAAACAACAGTTACCTCATCAATAAGTTTGTTAGAGCCACAGAGACATCTTAATACCACACTGGGAAGCGGCCAGTGGGACCAGGCTGACGATGGAGGCAAATGCCTTTGAAACATGTTCAAGTAAGTGGAACAAAATTATTGAAATTTGAGTGATTTCATAATAATAATTTGTCATATTATACTGTATTTCACTGTGAAAATCCCAGATACAAAAAACTACCATATAAAATGTTTGCATCTTAGTAAGTCAGCTAGAATGTTAAAAGTTTCTCTTCTTTTTTAGAACACCACATTGTCTAGTGGTAGCATTTGCACTTCCCACAGGCAAGCCCAGTTTGATTCCTGGTTTGGTTAGTTTCCTAACTTTTTTCATCAGTTTTTCAGTGAATGCCTAGGAAACTTAGGTCACAAAGTTATTTGGCTGAGTTATCATCTATTGTCCTTTCTAGTACAACAGATCTCATTGTCATTACACACATACGCTCAAAAATTCTTTTAGTCACTTTTTTATGTTTTAAATGTCATTTCTCCAAATATTGATGTCAGCCAATTGTTCCTATCCTTATAGTTTCTCTCACCAGACACAATTGCTGTAATTTACATTTTTAGGAAGTGCTACAACTTACTTTTTGCTAAATGATTCACATGAACTCTAATGTGGGTATGGATTGAATAAGGATATAGTAATTTATTGAAATTATATAAATGGTTAGATTAGCCTTAAGAAGTGGATGCAGCCTTAGCTCTAATTATAAGAATGCAATTTTTTAATCTCTCTAAATTTTACAAAAATTCATTTATGTGAGTACTATTGATTTATATAGAAAAGAGCTTATGACCATATAAGTATGTGAAAGGAATGGAATGTGAAAGCATGGAAGAATGGAACAAAACCCAAACAAATATAATTCCCAATTGTCCCTTCTGCATATATGTATTTTCTCAAAATTCAAATTAAACTACAAGTTTTTCATTTTTATAAGGGGCATTCAAAAAGTTTTGCAAGTGTCACCTTTAAGTCCAAGCTAAGGACTGAATTTGAAAACTTATACTTACAATCCTTTAATGTATCTCTATCTCTCTATACATATAGTTGTAGATGGTGCAACCATTTGTCAAAAGCACTATGGTACTTAATACTGATATATTGTCAACAGAGCTGAATTTATAGCTTGATTAAGGTCCTGCACTTATTTTAATGGTTTTAAGCAATGCAAAATTTCATTTGAGGAAACAAAACCAGAAGTCGCAAGGTCAGGGCTGTAGAATGAATGGTTCAGCAGCTGGACTTTGGCAATTTCCTCAAATTTGCAGCTGTTCTTTGAGAAGTTGCATTGTCCTGCAAAAACAACAGCCTTGAGGTTCCTGTCTTTGGAAACCACCACCTCAGCTCTTCAAATAAAGGATCCAAAATATAAGTGGCATAATTTTCACCATTCATTGTCATTACTTCTGGTATACCGTCAACCACTAATGGTCCTTCATAGTTGAAGAAAAGAGTGAACATTCGCTTCTGAGAGCGAAAATCTTGTCAAAGAACAACTTGGGTCATTCTCATTTACCCACGTGCAGTTCTGAACTTTTGTGGTGTTAAGAGTAGTGAAACTAACTTTACTCACCAGTGCATATATTTGTCAAACGTTTAGGACCATTTGGTGGAAACATGCTCGTAGTTTCCTTGCACATTCATTTTTCCTCTTCTCCTCTCCACTGATTAGGGAGTGTGGAACCCATTTTGCACAGATTTTTTGCAGTTTTAAATGTTCATGGAGTATACTGTCAATGCTGCCAAAACTGATACCCTCTTCTATACTTAGCATTTCAACTGTAATATGTCAATTTTCCTCTACCAAGTTTATCAATGTTTGAAATGTTCTCTCATTCACAGCTTCCTGAGCTGGCCAAAGAGACCTTGTATTTCAAAGTCTCTTGCCCTTCATCACATGATCGAATCCATCTTGCAATATCAAATGAACACATTTAATCACCATGAACAGCTACCAAGCCCTCGTGGATTTTTTCACTCTTTCACCATGCTTATAGTATGTGAAAATGTAGAATCTAAAGCTTTCTTTAGAAATATTAATGGTTTTTCACCAGTTATTGACAAAGGACTGAACTCAACAGACTGTATGACAGTGACTATGCAAGTATAAACTTGCACTTATGCACATTTTGATAGCTTAAGGTCCATTGTTGCGATCTGCATTAATTAGTAGACATTAATGTCCAACAATGGATAAGCTGATTGCAAAAAATTTTTCAATGCCCCTCGTAAGGATATCCAATTTTTTAACACATGAATTTAATTCATTTTGTATAAAAGAGAATATTTATTAATAAGATATAAAGAGACTTACGTACGTTGGTGCAGACTTGTTCAGGGGATTAGGCTGTGCCCATACAAGGTGTGGGCAAGGTGGTAAGGCTCTGGTTTGTGGATTGCCCATGTGATTCTCCAACACTTTAGAATATCTAGAAGCAAAATGTTTACTGAAGATATTCATTTTTATCAATTCATTAGGTTTTACATTTAGCATAGAATATTCAAAGTTCCTTAAACAAAAAATAAACTATGCTTACTCTCTTTTTTGACTTCACAAAGATGTTTGATAAAATATAGAGAGAACCTTATATTATAAAAGGATATGAATACCACCATAAGCAAAGAATATCTGCTTAAATGTAGCCAACTTGATAGCAACAAACTTATGAAAAATAATTAGGAAGTTGCAGAAAACATAATAAATATCAGCATCCCCAACATAGCCACTAACAACCTACCAACCGCCATATTTAGATGCATTATTACAAAACCAATTTAAAATTATAACCATTAATATGAAATAAATCAAGATGGAGCTTATTTCTAGAACAAGGATCCATAGATGCATCACTCAAGCCTTAAAGGCTGTGACCACCAATTTTAATTTAAATATTACTATTTAAGCAGTCATGCCATGCAATAGTACATTGTACTATTTTCTTTTGAGCAGGATCATGTATGAAAGTTAAATAAGACCTTAACACTTGCAATAAGTTCTCAAATGAATTTTGTTGCAAAGAATGAAATAACTCAAGGTAACTTTATTTCTTTAAAGAACTTTAACAATTATAATAAGGCAATAAGTTTTCATGGAATATTTATACGATAATAAAAAAGACTATTTCAAATCATTTTCTTGAAAAGCAAATTTCCTATATGTTCCCCCCCCCCCAGAAATTTCAAATATAAAGTTCACCAATTACATTTAAAATATTTTTTTTATTTCAAAGGGATCTGCTTCTATCTCTAAAAGATGAAAATTGGAGATGAGGCACACATTCTTGAAATATGTTAATCTCATCAGTAGGGACTGAATAAAACATTCAAAATTTCATTGTTAAATAAGGTGAAAATTTTTGGGGTGTGAAAGGGAAATTGTTGGGTACTGGTACTCCAGTCATGTAGAATTAAAGGAGTTGCAAAATAATAAAATTAACAAATAAAAACCAAATTTATAGTTAACCTATTCACTGTAAAACTATTTACAAATCTTACCCTACATCTTTCAAATCTCATTCTTTACATTCATATTTATGTGCTGAGAAGAGCTCCAAGTTTTGTCATATTCAATTTTTTTTTTCCGGTCAGTTAAGATGCAAGTAAATTTTGAAAAGAAACTTTCACAATTTATGTTTGACATAGAAAACCACACTATCAACCACAGTGCATTATCAATGTAGGGTTGATGATCCATGCTTAGTGCTCGTGAACATCCTCTATTCAGATTTCTGCATTGTTCCTTATGACCAGTTGAAGCCGCCTATAAGCATGTAAACCATTGTGAGAGATACTCTTCAATGAAGGTATTTTGCTTACAAGGGGCTTCAGCTAATCCCCTGTTGCTGCTTATAAAATATTAGTTGCATGCTCCAGTAACATATGAGCAGAATCCCCGTAATAAGATTGTCCAATTTCAATGCATGTGACTTGCAGTCTTCTTTATTTGCTCCATTGTTCTGTCCCATAGGTTGCCTTTCAAGGCATCCAGTTCCTTGTTTATGTTTACGGAATGTCGAAATGCACACAGTGAAACTTTTGTTAATCTTATTTTGATTTAAAGTAAAACACTAAAAATCATGTTGTCACATTAAAACTCTCTTTAAGTTTCACAAATACACTTATAAAAGTAATTTTGGTACATGTTTCGTGAGGTACATTCCTCACATTGTCAACCAAAACGATGACTCAGAGTTGTCTTAAAGTGAAACTTAAAGAGAGTTTTAATATGACAACATGATTTTTAATGTTTTACTTTAAATCAAAATAAGATCCAGTTCCTTCTCCACCCTGATCTTGAAGGTTTCTCCTGCAATCACTTACAGCCATTTCATCAGATTCTGCAACAATCTGGTATTTGTTTCTAGCAAAACAAATAATGATGCCACAGATTTCACAAAGAGAGTGTGTACATGAAGTATCTGCAAGTCATCAACATTCTGGAGGCATGAGCAGCACTGCTGAATGATTCCTTGCCATGATTGGAATGAATAAGCTTGAAATGGATGGTCCCGTTGTCTGTCAGCTATTCAAATGCTTCCAACAGGAATTTGATCAGTGGGGACAGGAATAAGGAAATGCCAGCCTTGGCACCTCTCTGCTACAGGAATTGTAGAAAGGCTTACTGTTTCTTCCTGGCTTGCAAAAATATTTGGTTCACGGCTACCAAAAACTCATTTGCCAAAGACAATCCATCCTTCAACACCACATGAACAAAATTAACCTTATTAATTGATATCATTGTATGATTCAGTTGAACTACACACTCTCAAAGCTTCTCTGACACTCTTATATCTTTCGATGTAGAATCTCTGTTTCCGAGCATACCAAAAGAAAAACTCCTGATTTATCTACATGATTGGCTAAAAACAAGTGGAATTAATGATACACATATAAGAGAATACATCAAACTCACAGAAATTTGCATAAACCAAGCCTTTTTTACTTTCAAAGGAAAATTTTATAAACAACAAACAGGACTTACAATGGGCAGCCCCTTATCTCCATTTCTAGCAAACCTCTTTACGAGTAGATTTGAAACACACATCAACACAGCTTTTCCATACATATTTAAGGTATGGTACAGATATGTAGACGATATATTTGCCATAGTTAACAAAAAACTTATTGACGATGCCTTAAAACTTCTGAATATACAAGATGTAAACATATTTACATACAAAATAGAAACAGATAACATGTTGCCATTCCTAGATATTAAAATAATGAAATGTCAAGAAAATCTTAAATTTGGAATATACAGAAAGAATACACACGCAGATAATCACATCAAAGCTGACAGTTTTAACCCCACAGCGCACAAACATGCAGTAATTAACAGTTTAACACACTGGCTAGTTAACCTACAAATTAGCAAAGAAGAATATTTTAATGAATACAAACAAATAGAAGAAACAGCAGTTAAAAATGGTTTTAAAAAAGAACTAGTACACAAAAAGGTGTAGAAATTCAAGGGACAAAAATATATCAAAGAAACCACAACACTTTCAGCAAGAAAAGATAAACAAATTTTTAAAAAATTCACATACCATCCATGGGCTACAAAAAAATTTCAGAATATTCTTAAAGATTTTAATATCAGGTTGGCACTGATTAATAGATTTAATGTTAAAAACTTACTGATAGATAATGTTAATGAACAGTATTCCACAAGAAGAAAAATCAGGTATTTGCAAAATAAACCGTGCAGAATGTGAAAAAATCTACATTGGAAAAACAAAGAGAAACATAGGCACACGGTTAAAGGAACATTTCAGGAACATAAGGTACAAGCAAATAGAGAAATCGGCTGTAGCATTTCATTTTTGGACACAAAATCACGACATAATAAATAAAGCAAAATTATTAACATCAGTGCAAGGACCTACGGAACTAACAACCTGGGAGAAAATCTACATCTACAAATACAAAGACAGCATAATGAACTTCGACATTGCTGGAGATGAAAACATAAACTACAAGTTTATCACACCGCCCGCCACCACAGCAGAATACACATTTCCATAGCTCAACGAATGATCCGACAGTTGAACTTTAGCCTGGCTGAAGATGGGAACTAAATGTTCTCGAAACTGGTTCCATACATTTATGAAAAGTAAGTGAAGCTTTAAGAGTGTGTAGTTCAACTGAATCATACAATGATATCAATTAATATGATTCGCTTCTCTGTGCAAGTTCCAATTTACATTTTAAGTAAAAAAATTAACCTTGTGTGCCTAGCACTGGATGTGGATAACATCATCTGGAAGGAGGATCAGCTTCATCTATTTACTGCCTCCACTGAAGTGATTCCAGCCACATATTACTTCTAGGACCTAGAAGGCTTTACTATAGAATTCTGTGTATAGTCTTGTCACGCATAAAAGCAATTTTCTTGTACTTTAGGATAACAATAACCCATTCTTTACCAGATTTTACCAAGAGAGCTAACATTTCCTCCAGTGAACATTGTTTCCAGGCAGGTTTCCGCCTTCAATAACATTCTTCTTCACCCAGTCCATGAAAGCAGGGTGATCTGCATTCTCCAATGGAATAATGAGGGAAATCATTTCCACAGGTGAGATGATGAAATCAATTTTAAAGTGCACTGCTTTATTAGTTCATGTAAACTTACTTTCAATGGCATGATTAATGATACGCTGCAAAAATATTCACCAATATGTGCTTCCCTGATGATGTGGCTACTGCCGCTGGAATAAGAAATGAACAAAAGCAAACAAGATTGTAGTATAATTAAGATCACTGTACCCAATTAATATTTTTAGTTAAGATTGTAGTGTTGCTTCTGCCCACTTGGGTGTTCCTGTATATCTTCATTACATGATAAGATATTGATAAATGGCAGTGTGGCATTCATTTGGTGCTATTATTTGTTATGTAATTATGGCAACAGTATGTACAGCAATTTACATTTATGGTAAGAGCAGTAAACTTTATGAGCCAAAAGATGGATATTGCCTTTAATTTACTATTTTTTTTCCCTAGATACTATTAAATTTTTCGAGTTCATTCATAGAGGCAGAACTAAAAAAATTTATGAGTAGTTAATGTGTCAAAACACATGTAAATACATTACAAGTGACTTAAAATCATGTTTCCCACATTTTTCACAGTTTTTATGAGTTGCAAAATTTATAACTACAAATGGTATGAATGAGTGTGTAGCACAAAAATGGGCAAAGGGGATTCAGAAATGTGCCATTATGTATATCAATAATTTAATGATACAAATTTTCACACTTTTTTACTAATGTTAACCAAATCTAGTTAATGCTTACCTGTATAGATGATTGCCTTCCATCCTTTGTGGCAAATCAACAATTTTATTTGTGATTTGGGACTGATGATCTTTAAATATTGATGGCATATGTGTAGATGATGTGTATTCCAGAAGGGCATCTAACAGCCAAAAACAATCTAAAGGAGAGAAGGATGAACACAATAAGAGTTTAGTTATACTTTTGGCTTCAATTATTTACTTAATTTCTTTAGTATACCTGTATTATGTATTACTACTGATAGATTTCATAAGAAAATTATGCTCATATTAATAAGTACAAGATTGCAAATAAATGCAAAATATTCCACATCCATAAAATATAAACAATTCTGAAATCATATTTTCCTGATTTTGCTGAATCTGACAGCCTCCATGGTTACAAAGTTTCTAAAATCTACATTTGGAACTTTAATTCAATGTAGAGTTAAGGAACCAAATCAATATTAGAAGAGCAATTAGACAATAACAAATTAATTCTGCTATAAATACTCATCAGGTTTTGTCATTAAATATTTTAATTACAACAAGATTGTTGACATCTAAAGGACTGATCAGTTACATTCTTTGTCATCCTCACTTAGTATTAAAATTGTTATAAAGTAAATGGAAATGAAAGATATTTGTTTGATTAAGTGCATTTGTGATACTACATACTTAAATCTTACAACTGAGTTATAACTGATGCAATGCAGGATGAAACCTGCAACACAACTCATGCCATCAGCAATTAATATTACTGAAAACATTTAATTTATTTAACCAAAAGAAAACAATATTGAATATAGAACTTGTTGTTTTACAGCACCACCACTACCACCACCACTGCCCCTGCCATCACTGATGTTGATCATGTTATTTGTTTATTTTCCCATATTTATTATTAGCAAAGGTACTCTAACGAAGGTTGAGTCAACATTAATTACCTTAAAGCATTCAATATTTACTCTTTTTAAAAGTTTACTGCTACAATTATGGTTTGGAGAGAGAGAGAGAGGGGGGGAACAATGAGATATATATGGAAATGCTCCTTCACACTAGCTACATACAGGACGTAAATTGGAAATGAAGAACTTGAAAAATTTGGGTCCCATCTCATCTGATTCTTTTTATATATCCTGGAGACATCCCTAAGGATTCTCTTCTATGAAATTTATTCCGTAAGAGTGGCTCATAATACTATGAATACTTGTGACCTCGCTTCTAGTTTTAACCACCAACTGTATAAACTAGAGGCCTGGGTCACAAGCATTTGTAGCATTATGAGCCACCTCTTAAGGAATAAATTTCTCATAGTAGAGAAACCTTTGGAAGATCTCCAGGATATAAAGAATCAGATGAGAAAGGCTCGTAGCTCCATGCTTGGAGGAGGATACTGTTGTTCAGTTGGTTGGAGGTCAGCCCATAAGGCTGAAGATCCATAGTTCAAATCCTGGCTTTAACTTGAATTTTTCAAGTTTGATTATTCATTTCTGAGATGTTAGTGCTGAATATCTGCATTGTTACAGGAGAATCAGGTAACTCTTGAAAGCAATTATCACCAACTTGATTTGTCTGGCCTTCCATCTTTCAAGATGTGAAACAGTGAACTAAACTCACTCATTGCCCACTCTTTCTCCTAGCATTAAAACATAAAATGTTCAGGAAATTTTTAAAATGCAATGATTTTTCTTGCATAACAAATACATGATAGTTTTATGCTTTGCACTCTAGTAGAATTCTTTTGACCTTATTTCTAACTAGCATAAGAAATGTAATGCAATTTTATAGTTGTTCATCTAACCTAAGGAGTATGACAGTTTTTCTCCATATCTTCTGCAGATATTCCACAATCCTTAGTGACAATTACACTTCAATAAGTTCTGATAGCAGAAATTCATATTTGTGAACTTACAGCATTTTATAATGCAATTTTTACACTCTTGTTTCTTTCAGAATTCTTGCAAATCACAAGCCTTGAAATGGGAAGCTTAAATCGTGTTGGTTGTATTTTTGGCACTGGAATTTCACTAACTTTTTTTTATATCCCAGACATGTTTTGAATGCACTTCAATTCATCTCAGTTACTTTTTTCTATTGTTGTCTTATCATTATCTCTCTCCCTCTTGCAGTTATCTGATGAACTTCCTGATTAGATCATACTCAGAAGGAATTTCACAATTCATCACATGTTATACTTAAGTATAGGAATTCTTTAACAAATGGTTGGTTCTGTAAGATTTTTTGCCGTTTTTAATAATTTTGTTTTTGTATCTACTTCATGGTTTCTTGACCAAAAGTGTATAGCCACAGCAGATTTTTCTGTTTCTGAAATGTTCTTTTGTCCTTTTCCTTAAATTTTATTTTGTGTGGCTGATATATACCTGAATACATTCTTTACTTATATTTCTATTCTAATGTCTGTTTCAATTTTACTTTTACTTATTTGTGATTATTTTAATAATTTACTTATATTAACTTTGTTCTGGAGAGTTAGGACAATGTTGTATTGCTTGAATATTTTTTTTGAATTTATTGTCTGCCAAAGTATATGAAATGTGCAGGATATAAAAGTCAGTGAAGTTCCAATGTGTAAAACATATAAACATTGTAATTTAAAATAATTTCACTGTTGAAAGTATTCCTAAACAACAAACTGGTTCAGTGTTATTCACGTGTAAGATCACCCATTTTATTTCCAGAAAAAGGGGGTTCACTAACGCTCTCTAGATCCACTAAATGATATATTTTCTATCTCACTTTGATAATTCTTAGTTTCGGAGCAGTAAGTAGTTTCCTATGCTAAATAAGCAGTTTGTACACTTGATGTTCCATGTTTTTTAATAAAATCCATTTTACTCTATATTCAAGAGTTATTATCCACATTGATGCACCACAGAACATCCATCCATAATCTCAAGATGGATAGAGTTCTTTATTTTAGTGTTTTGTAATATTTATCCTGTTATTTGCTATTTTCAAGTATGCTTAAGACTCCTGATTATATTAAAAATTTGGTATAATTTTTAAAAATAATTTGTATACCAAGTTTACTGGCAATAAAACATTTACAATTAAAATTTTTATGGAAAACCTTTGCTAATAAGCATAAGAAATGCTTCTTTTTCCCCAAAAAAGAATAAGGAGCAACCTGTCACTCCTCTCTAAGATTTTGTTTTTACATCACTGGTATTTCCTCTGCAATTTCCAAACATTTTATACACATTATAAAACTATTACAACAGTGTGTCATCACAGAATACACTTATCACACTTTTATAATCTTAAAAATTATAAATGAAGCCAATCAGCAAAGATAACAAGGAAGAAGAGGAAGACATTTTCAGCAAAAATTTTCTCTTTTGATCAGCATCAGCATGCTATGTAAAGAAAGAAATTACTTAACTATAACTGTAGTCTCATACAAAAGTTTGTAGTGCTTGATCTGAGAAAACAGGCTGGAAGAAGCCAGTAGTGCACAAAACAGCTGCATTCTAGATGTGTAATTTTCCTTCAGTGCTGTGTAAGCCCATATGTTTCTGGTCAATTCTTATTAGTACAGGTTGAGGTGTTGGCTTAAGAACACATGTTTGCATGGGCTCTATGTTACATGAGTCTTTGCTTTGTACAGTTTGAAGTTTCTTTGCAGAGAAAAAGGATGTGTGGCCTTAAGATGTAGTAGAACATTTAAATTTGTTAAAACATTTAGAGTTAAGATAAAGACATGAAACTTTGGGATTATAATTTCTAAACTATATACTATAAGTTTTCACTTACATATACCCTTAAGGAAGTGGACCTCCAAGCTCTTTTCTTAATACTGAGCATGCACATTTCTGTAAAACTAAGAACTCCAGTACATGTGAACAAATAACTATGAAGTTACAGTAAATACTCAAAATAATGTACCTTTAATAAGATGACTGTTGTCTAAACAGTTGGAGTCTCCATAGACAATTACCCTTCCACTTTTATCAGTTGCCTTGCTCTGCAGGAGTCCCAAGATAGGCACATCTTCCGTTACTTCTGTTTCTTCACCCAAAAAGATTGTTTGACCTGGAAAAAAATAAATTTCCTTTGAGAGAAAAACAAAAGTAAAACTGTTACATTGTTGTTGAATTAAAAGTAAAACTACCAAAATCATGTCAACACATTAAAATTCTCTTGACATTTCACATTAAAACTTTTTTTTATTAAACAGTAAGTTGGGACTAGTTTCTTGAGTCACTTGCTCACATTGTCAACCATTTGATAACTAACGAATCACTTCAAGTAGGAACAAGTACGAGCGCACACTTGGCTGTGTGCGCTCTGGTGGTCTGTTGATAAATCTGTACAATATGTTGTTTGCTTCTGGTATATCAAAATTTGTAAGTCTATGTTCATATTTTTTTATATAAATCTTTTCCCATATACTAAGTTCCTTTGGGTGCTGAACTGCTTTAGCAGTATTATATCCTTTTCTATTTCATGATTTTTCATTCCAAAAATATGCTGCTACTGCCGATTTTTCTATTTGCTTGTATCTGATATTTCTCCAGTGCTCTTTCAATCTAATACCCAGGTTTCTTTTGGTCTTGCCAATATATACTTTTTCACAATTCTTACCGTTGATTCTATATATGCCTGAACTATCTTATTTTGATCTGGGTTCAATTTTGTTTAGATTCAGCAATTTGCCCATCCTGTATCTATTTATGGGTGCCAAAGTGATGTATTGTTTGAATATTTTTTTGAAATTTGTGATTAATGTAAGGGTGGGTTGTGAACTTTTGATAAGTCTTTTCTTTATATAAATTACCGAGTATGACGATTTGTTTGATTTTCTTTTTTCCTTTGAATCTTTTTATTTTTTGATCTATCATTTGTTTGTTAAACCCATTAACTTTTGCTGTGTGTATTATATGTAAGTATTCATTCTCATATTCTTCTTTTTTAGTGGTACATTAATCAACTTGTAAATCATGCTATTAAATGCTGCTTCTTTGTGAGGTCTAGGGTTGAAACCTTTAGCTTTTATGTAATTAGCATTGTACATATCTTTTTTGTATATGCCAAATTCTAATTTGTTATTATTTTTTATTGTTTTCAAATCTAAGAACGGTAAAGTATTATTAGTTTCAATTTCCATAGTAAATTTTATTGTTGTTTCTTGTAAATTTAAAAGTTTGAGAGCATCTTCTATTATCTGGTTTGCACGATGGCAAAAACATCATCCACATATCTGTACCAGATCTTGAGTATATATGGGAAGGCTTTAGTTACGTGCATTTAAAAAAACACATAAATAGATCTGCCAACAACGGAGAGAGAGGGCTGCCCATTACTAAATCTGAACTTTGTTTGTAAAATTTTCCTTCAAATATGAAGTAGGCTGGATCTAAATATAATTCCATGAGCTTGACAAATTCTTTTATATGTGTTTCTGTAATGTTTGAAGATAGTAACCATTTTCTTAACAATGTCAGGGTTTTCTTTTTTGGTATACTTGGGAATAGGGCTTTTACATCAAACGATACCAATGTTTCATCTGTAGATAACTTATGATCTTTAATTTTATTTATACGGTCTAAAGAGTTTCCGACTTTAGTCTAAAAAATTCATAAAATTCTTCCTCTGAAATCTCCTAATCTAAACCATCAATAGCTTCCTGATTTCCTAAGAAATCTATTTCTGTTCTAATTAAATTTTCTTGCCCTAATAACATGTTAAAATAAGCACACCAACTTTCTGAAGCTACATTTCTCTCCGTTATCCCATTTGTATATAAACTTTTAACCACTGACCATATCCTCCTTGTATCATGGGTTTTTTTCTTCATTCATTAACATTTTACTTATTCTTTTACCCCATTCCTTCTCTTTTTGTCCTAAATGTGGCACCTATATCTCCATCTAAGTATTAAGAAATTTTCTCTTTGCTCTTTTTCCCCTGATTGAGTGCAATTTTTTAGCTCTTGAATTATTCATTTCTTTGCCATTTTACATGCTTTATCAAACCATTTCCTTTTGTTATCATTATAAACCACTGCTTTCATATCATTCTCTGCCTTTTTCACTCTATATATTTCTCTACAACTTGCCATACTTTATTTGCATTTCCGTTTGTAAAATTTTACCTCTTTCCCAATTTAACTTTTTATGAAATGAGTTTATTTCTCTTCCTTTCACTTGTAAACCTCAATATACCTACAATTCCCTCTACATACTTCCTTCTTATCTCTCCTTATTTTTCCCAATTTTAATCTAAGTGGGAAATGATAAGACCATATTCATAAGTTCAAAATCTCTAATCAAATGATCAATAGTGAGTGAACACAACTTATAATCTACCACACTTTGTTCATTCTTATTTTTAAATGTATATTCTCTATCTAAGTCAGATGCTCTCAATCTGTTACATGGTATAAGATTATTTTCTTCACATAAATCTAAGAATTTTTCCCCTTCTTTATTTAAAATTTTGTCCTTGCTATATTTTCTCTCTAGTATAAAACCCATATCACATTCACCAATTTGGTTAGTTAACTGAATCTGATTTTCCCTATACTTGCATTAAGTCACCTAACACTATTATTTCAGCTTGCTCATATTTATTTCGAAGCTCCTCAACACCATAGTTTACTTTTCTAAACACATTTGTATCATAGTACTCTTAAGTACTAACGGGTTATAAACAAAACAAACACATAAATAGCTGCTTTTAGGGTATATATTACAAAAGGACAACCATAACACTGAATTACTTCCCACTCTTTTTCTTCCATTACTATAAAACCTTTTTTCTTTGCTTATAAAGCAATGTAATCCACCGCTTACCCTTTCTTTACACTATAAAGCCAAACCCTGGTATTTTAATATTAACTTTCTTTGCTACCCATATTTCAACTACCGCTATTACATCTCCTACTTTCAATACTCTTAGGATTTTACCACTGCATACCATATTCAATAAACCTTCAACATTCCAACTCACTACTGATGATTGGAATCCCTATGCCAAATCTTTACTTTTGAACTTATCCAACTTCATTTGACTGCTCGTGCATTTTTTTCCTTCTCCCTGTTTTTTCCATCTTTATCCTCTTGAGAAAGTAAGAGAAATAATTCGAAGTTATAATTATTTAATCAAAGATATTAAATTTATATTCAAAGCAAATTGGCAACGTGAATAGAACCAATTTGAAGTGGGAAGAAGAATGAATCTTTAATAACATCAACAAGAGATTAAAATTAAAAGAAATAATTACTACTAAAGCATTAATACATTATTTAACAGGTCATGGATCATATAAAACCTATTGGGATAAAATAAATCACAAATGATATTTGTTACTATTGCAATGTGCAAGGTACATCAGAACATATCCTTTATGAATGTGTACATTATTTACAACAGACTAAGGAAGAAATGGAAATTTTAGGTGGATTACAAATATAATTTATCATGAGACAAATATTTATACAACCATTTGGAGAAATTGGCTGAAAAAATTAGTAGTATCGCATGGGAAGAAAAGTTGGAACACAAAGTACAAGATGAAGATGTGATTAGAAGATGAACAAGATTACAAGTATAAAATATATAAAACTCAATAGGAATCAACACAGCAAAACTTATGTACCCATTTTAAAATTTTAAACTTTCCCTTGGGAAAGAAATTTTAACTGGTTTGAAATAGGTTTATACAAAGAAAAGATTACAAGTATTAAATTTAGCAAATACAAAGCTAAAATGTGAGGAAGAACAGAATGGAGAGAATGGTGAAGGTGGTGAGGGAAGAGAGTAAGATGGAGAAGAAAAAGAAGATTAAAAAGAAAAGGAAGGTGAGGGAGAAAGAATGGAGGAGAGAGAAGTAGAAGAATGAGCCGATGTAGAGTCAGGGAATGGCTATATGGAAAGATTGTTCAGGTTTAGGGTGGAGGAGAGGAAGGAATCTATTTTATTTAACAAGAAGATATTATTGGTCAACAACAGGGAGACAAGTTTGGGAAGAAAAGAGGGAAGAATGTAGATGTAATGAGGTTGACAACATAGAGAAGGAAAACCGCAGCCACTAAGGGAGGAGTTTTAGAGAAGAGGAAAGTAGGTGAAGGGAGAGAGGATCAGGTGTAGCAGAACTTAAAAGAATCTTAATAATAGAAGCCAAGTGAAATAAAGTGAACTTTAGGACAATTCTAAGTAATTATTAATAATAGGTATTAGTGAATTGATGTGTTTATAGGAAGTATAGAGGACAGGTGAAAAGAAATAAATAAATAACGATAAATTTTATAAAATGAAAGAAATTTTGAAGGGAACAGAAAATACAAAATTATTATTATATTATTATTATTATAACAATAATAAAATGTATATTACAGGATAAGTTAGGTTTAAAGTATAAATTGTATAGATATAGATAAATTTGTTATAAATATAATACCAAGATTTGGATTAATTTTGGGAAATAGAGAAAAGAAATTTAAGGAAAATTACTAGTACTAGATTCCAGTACATTTTCCGGGAAGAGGTGGAACAGTATATGGTTTAGTTTAGAAAGTAAATAATAAGAGTTGTATTATAATCTGTGTTTTAACAGATGGTTACCAGTTGCAAGTTAGTGCTGGCTTCCAGCATGTACGAGAATTTATAGCCAATTTTATTATATTGTGTATTTAGTTTTAGATTTAAATAAATCTATACAATAATAATGTAAATAAAATGTAAATTGTGAAATAAAGGTTAAAGATACTGGAATATATTTCCCAGTGTAGGAAACAAAGTACTGGGATGTAGTATTACAGATTTTTACATTTTATAATTATATATATTTATACACTTTATCCAAATTATCACAATATAGCATAAATAATAATTTGCTATCATGGATTCTTGCCAGAAGCTCTGATAACATATTTTCATCAATTTTTAATGTCTTGATGGAATCTTCTATTAATATTATCATTGACATCATCACATCATCAAGTTTGGTCAGGAAAAAATCTAAATGTGAGTGTATGAAATGAGATTTGAGCAACATGCAGCATTTCTATTCACTACATGGAGACACCAGGCTGACTGAACTTTTGGGATGTATACGAGATAAGATTATACATAGACAGTGAAATAATATGCTTCAATAATGCATGCCATCACAAGAAAGACTGCAGGCAATTGCAAAAAATTATAATATAAATAAAAAGGATATAATTAAATAAAAAAAAACTGAAAGTAGATTTGTAATCAGTACATAGATATCTTCCTCATAGACCATTTAGTTCTTTTGGCAAAATTTCCTTGTTGACCAGTGTTATATTTTCCAAGCCTTGCAAAATTAATTATCCAGAAAAGCATAATGTCAGAAATGATGAGGATATATACAGAATCCCAAGAAATTTCACCCCATTCAGAGACCAGACATTTTTAAAAACAGGCATTTACTGGCTGTTTCTCATTGGAAGAAGTGCATTAATTGTAATGACAACTATTTTTCTAAATAAAGGAATAAAGGATACCTGGTTAAGTTTCTTTAGGTCTCTAACATTATTTCCCGAACAACTAACCAAGCTGATACAAATGCATACATAAGTAAATCTGGAAAAAATTGTGGACAAGCTAAGTGAAATCAAAGTAAGCTTATTCTGCTAAATAACTAGGTCAGAAAAATATATAAATCTATTTGTTAGCACTTTAGATATAAGAACAAATGTTACTAAAAACATACCTTGATCCTTCAATTTTTGAGAAACAACAATTCCTCCTTCTGGGAAGCGAGCAATGCTAGTCCCAGAGGCATAATACATATCATGGTCTCCCAAAGAAAAGTCACCTTCAAACACTCTGTCTCCTAGAGCAATTCCCCAAGACGAAAGCAAATCATTTAGTGCAGGTACATTAGCTCCTCCTGTGTCTGGCATCCACCATTGTCTGTAATGATTTAACACTTCTAAACATTAAATTAGAATTCCTATAGGCTATGGATTTTTTATAAAAAATGCTGTATGAAGGTTGTTCACAATCTTCCTTTCTAATTACAGCAGATACGGTATGAAACAATATATTTAGCATGATTATAAATCTCTTGCTACTCCATAGTGCATTACTGCTTATTTCAGAGCTTTTTACTGCATTCACTACCAATACCCAGATACAATATTTTTCTAATAGTTAAGAAATTAGATTATTTAGGGGTTAGGGTAAATAAAAATGAAGATGGACGGAACAGGAAAAGAATGTATTAGGAAAGGGAAAATTAACTGTTAATATTATAAGAACCTGTTTAAAGAGAATTCCAAGTATGAGTGTAACATGGCTTCAGAGAATTTATTCAACAATGGCTGAGTTCAAAATGTTTTATGGGGTGGAAGTATAGGGTACAGAGAAAGGGTGGGAGTATATCAAAAATATTCACAGAGCATTTTGTAAAATAATGTTGGGATTACTGAGGGCAACTTTAATTGGGGTAACATTGGTGGGATAGGAAGAGTTGATAGAAAAGGCATGGTAGTAAACGTATTATGAAATATGATATAAGACAGAGTCAAGAGAAGACGGAGACATAGTTAAAGACTGTTTACAGATGCAAGAAAAAGATAAAAGTGGGAAAAAGTTGGTTAGCTCAACTAAAGGGAATAATTCAAGAGGTTGGAATAGGTGAAGTGGGGAAACAACCGTTTAAAGGACAATGGAATAATGTGAAGAAAAGGGTAGATGATATTGGAAAGCAAGAAATATGAGTACTTTGAAACATTAAAGAAAATTTAAGAAAGAATGGGGGGTGAGAAAAATATGTAGATATTTGCAATAAAAAGGGAAGTGAGGAATTTGCCTGGGGTAGAGCAGGTATATTAGGGTTAAGTGGGTTAAAAGAAGAAGAGTGTCCACTATGTGGAGAAATGGAAAAAGTTTTCACTGTATAGTTGAATGTTTACAAACTAAAGATTGGAGAAATGATGTACAGGTTAGGAAATGGGAAAATTTACATATAGAATTGGTGGTGATAAAATTTTTTGGATCAGGAAACAAGGAATTTTAGAAAAAAATTGGTTGAGTATATGGGGAAGGTAAGAGAGAAATGGTGCAAAAAAGGGCTTAAAACAAAGGAGGAATATATGTATAGAGAGAGGAAAGAAGGAAGCAGGGTGGGTGGGATCTAAAACACATATGATCAGGGTGTTGAGCATGTAGGATCCCAGAAAGGTGGGAACAATGGGAAAAAATGCACAAGTATTTTAACTTGTGAATTGTAATGGTAAATGTAAAAATAGTTGATGCATATATTTTTTCTTCTTATAATATTCTTACTTATGTATATTGAAATTGTTAATTAATTACTGTTAGTTAGTATTATGAAATTGATGAAGATATAGAACATATTACAATATTTAAAATTGTATGTTGATGTAAACAGAAATTTAACATTTATTATTATTATTATTATTATTATTATTATTATTATTATTATTATTATTATTATTATTATTACAAGATTTTCTAATGAACATATACATAGGCAACAAAATTGTTTCTATTTTATACTGCATGCTTTCTAATTGAGATTTGAATAGACATAAAGGTCCCAATTTTGTGAAATAAAACTTACTGCTCCACCCTTTCCTTTATAAAACAGATTATACCCATACTACACTTAATTATGACTGCTTCATTGGTCTAGTTAACAGCATTGCTGGCTACTGTCCAGCAGGGATCCAATCTCCAGTACCTGCTTAGAAATATTTCAAGTTCAGTTGGTCTGGAATGCAGTTTGCCAGCCTTGTGAGGCCAAATGCCTAAAAGATACATAGCAACTTTTGATCTAGAAAGCCACATGACAGTGACAGGTGGGGTGATGAAATGGTCCTGTGCCAATGATGCCGTAAAATGGAAGTAGAAGATGCAGTAGTTGCTGTTGTCAGCCAAGGCCCATAAGGACTCTTGCCAGAGGAAGGACAAAAGCACTTAATTACAATCAGCAATTGCCAACTCTTCCCAGCTGGTAAATGTTTCACTGATAATCCTTTAAAACTTGCTTCTATTCTTTTTAAAAATGTCTTGCCCATTTAGAAACATGATCCTCCCAAAAATGTATTTGTCTAGAGACCTATCAATCACCATCAATTTATTGAAGGATGCTCTTTAACATCTTTTGGTCATTATCCTCCCATTCAATTCAGGGTTTGAAATAACCAATATATTTTGCTCAGAGGCCTCTTCTTTCAGGCCTGATATTCTTTTATGTGTAGTAATATATGACATGGGACCAATGGCGTTACTTACCTTCTGAAGGTTGCCAAATTCAGGATTTTTACACCCTAAAAATCCATTTACCCTGGCCAGGTTTTAACTTGCAATCTTGGATCTGTGATGCAAGTAGGCACCAGATCATCAGGACCAACATATCTAGAGTCCCTCATTCAATTTTTCAGACTTTTTTCACCAATTCCACAGATATTCAAATCATCGACTTACAAGGATTAGGCTCAAGGTCTGTTCCGGGTCCTGACAGACCATTTCAATCATTCAAATTTAGCTACAGTTAGCACTTACAGAAATCAGAAGTATAGACTGTCAGCCCATCACTTAAAATGCATTTAGTATGATGCTAAGTTTTATTTAAACATGGATTGGCCAGTAATTTTGTCCAAGTACGGAGTTTTTTAATGTTCCATAAATCATGACATGGAACCCATGGCTTAACATCCCTCTCGGAAGCCTTGTGTTTTAGATTTTTATGTCCAGAAAACCTATCAACCTTGGCTGGATTTGAACCTGCGAATCTTTCTATTTCCTGATTTATACACACAGATTTAAACATGATTCCTGGCATTTCTTGTAACAATTTACATTAACTTGTTACATTTTCAGCAGCTGAGGACATTCTATTCTGATTAATGCCATGTAATGTGCTCATTAGTATAGCTGACCCTTTACTATGCAAAAACATTTTTCAGCAACATTCTTTTCACTGTGGTTTGACTAGCCTTGAAGCTGCCAATGATTTTCCCAAAAAGGGAAGTAATGCTAACCAATAACCTGTGACAAATTTAAGATTTTATGCAATTACAAGAATGATATTCACTGCAATTTTCAAAATGTAACATAAAGATAAAGGATCAAATTTAATTCCTGATTAGTTGATTATCTTAGGAAAAGTGCAGTTGCAAAACTCCAACTGATTATAGCTCTTGTCTGGCAGAGCACTTAAATAAAAGTTTTAATTTCTTCAACACTCCCTATTGAAGAAATAGATCAGGATCACCTTCCATTATTTACAGCAACTCCTGCTAAATCCTTCATTTGGGCACCAAAATAATTCATGACTTCATTATTAACAACTCAGCAATAGTTGAGAACAACATTCTGTCTCCATCTGCATGGTATATCTAACATTGTACAATGAATGGCAAATAGCGAATAATTGTTAAAGAGCTAGAAAAAGGTGGTTCACTGGGCACTTGCTGGCATGCACCAAAAAGCTCAAAAAAGAGAATGCTTACAGCTATTGTTTATTGTAATACATACCTTGTATTCTCATCATAGAATTTAACTTTTTTCATGACTGTTACGTTGTACCAATCAGCAAATACAATGAGGGAAAGTCCATTGTCAACATCCCGTTTTAGTTTAGCCACCTCTTCTGGAAAATATTCTTCCTCTGCATCAACAAGCAATATTGTCCCATATTGTGATGCATCAAAACATGTAAAAGGTGATCCAAGCACTTCCAAATAATAACCACTATTCCGTAAATGTTGATACATATCCTGAAAAATTTAATTTGAAAAATATTCATCTTTAAAATTAGCAAAAATATAAGACATTTGTAAAGGATAACTAGCATACATAAGGAGTATGTTTTATATCAGACAATTTGTAAGTAATACCTTAAAGTTGGTATGTATGTGATCACCATTCCAATCCAAGGGATCATTCTTCATTCGGAGGTTGTCTCTTGGGAAATATCCAGGTGGATATCTCAGATTATGATACTGATCCCAAAGAATTCGTTTGCTGTTAAACAAGTACATGTTTTGTAAGTTATAATTTTAACTCAGTTATTTTGGTATGGCTAAAAGAAAAATGAAAGTTTATATTGTCAAATATTAGGCAATTTAAGACATTCCTATATACAGATAATATGAAAAATGTTTAAATATATGGTGAAATTAATTTATAAACACAGAAAGCTATTGAAGATGACAGGCCAGCATTCTACTTAACAATAAACAAAATAATTAAGATCCTTGTACGATTGAGTCAAACTACACACTCTTATTGGCTCCACTTACCTGTTTAAATGTAGAAATGTTTCGCAGACTATCATCCACATCCTCAGCTATCTATCAAATGCTGCATAATCATTATTCTTTAGGGATATATATATATTCTGCTCTGGTGGAGGTAAGATGAACTTAAAGGTAATGTTTTCATCCCTGGAAGTATCGAAGTTTATTAATCTGTCTCTATATTTATAAACGTAAATTTTCTCCCATGTTATGGTTTTCTATCCAGAAATGAGATGCTTCTGCTGATTTCTTTATTTGTTTGTATTTTATGTTTCTTTTGTGTTCTTTTAACTATGTGCATATGTGTCTCATTAAGACAGATTAAGACACTTCTGGGAATGAAAACACAATTTTTAAGTTCATCACACCTCCACCAGAGTAGAATGTACACCCCCAAAGAATAATGAACTATCCAGCAGTTGACGGTTAGGATATGGACAAAGGTCTGCGAAACATATTCTACATTTAAACAAATGGAGCCAATATGAGTGTGTAATTCAAATCAATCATACAATGATCTTAATTATATGATTAGCTTCACTTTACAAGTTCCAATCAGCATTTCAAGATAATAAACATTTTTTTCTTCTGCAAGTGTGCAAACTAATTACCACTACCCCATTATCATAACTTAACAATAACTAATTCACCTGCTACATATTAAGATTTTTGCTTGTCTGAAAATAATGCAGGATAAAGTCATAACTATTGCCATTCATAAAAATATCATTATAAGTTGTTAAAGCACTGCAATCATTCTTTAATGTTTAGATGAGCTCACTCCAGGGCTTCTAATATCTAAGTGTTCAATAACTCCAAAAAAAAAAAAAATAAATAAATAAAAATTACTCCAAAATAAGCAATTGGTAACAGAAAATAGAAACTGAACTGATTTTTACTAGCATAAACATTAATCTACTTTAATTTGATATTCATTCTAGGCACAAGCACATACTAGCAGTAACAATCTCTGCTGATTATCGCATAATTCTAAGCTGTTTGAATATAGCTTTATATGCATACATTTAATACTTTAAAAAAACCTATCGACCGCCACGAGTGGCCGAGGTCATTAAGGCACGGACTCATGAGCGGGAGGTCTGCGGTTCAAATCCCGCCAGGACCGTCCTCCCTGACTGGGGTTTTTTCCAGGTTTTCCTCAGTCTTCATAACTGGCAAATGCCGGGGAGGTACCTAAACTTAGGCCTGGAACGCTTCCTTCCTTAAAAAAAAAAAAAAAAAAAAAAAAAAAAAAAAAAAAAAAAAAAAAAAAAAAAAAAAAAAAAAAAACCTCTTTTCCCAATTTATCATTTCATCCTGCCTGTGGTGCCTCAGTAGTAAAAACGGGCGTTAAACACTATAAAAAAAAAAACCCTATCTGCTGAATTTAGAAGAAAATGCTAAAATCTTTAAAATAAAACTCTATAGGAACCTATTAAGATATAAGATAGTAGATGGATAAATTGGCAAAGAAAGGAACACCCCACAGCAAAAAAAGAAGTAAACTGCCCTTCCAGCCTCAAATCACTCTAACAAAAGAAACAGAACAGTAATGAACACGATAATCATGAGAACACCTGGAATAAATACTCGTAAGCAGCAAGTAAGGATGCAGTAGCAATGTTCAGAATCAAAATACACTATGACCATTTGGCCGACTATCTACACAATTAATTAAAAAATGCACCTGTATGCACCATTTGCAAGGAACCAACCACTATCATGGATAAGTACTACCTATAAAATGCAGTGCAACAGATCCATGTATTTAATTTACCATCTGCTGGGTAGCAAGGAAGAATTACTTCTAAAAATTTCCATTGTAAATAAATAAAGAGTTTCTTCAGCTACACTGCTTTTTTCATTAATATTTTATTAAAAAAAATTAGATTCATAAAGATATCATTTTTGTGATCTGGAAGGTCAAGCAACACACAAACTTACATAATAACATGCCAAAAAAATTGCTAGTGACCACTTCAATGACAAACCTAAAGAACTTAAAAAGCACGAGTAAAGCTACTACAAAGAAAATAAATAGTCCAACTAGCTGAAAAATTCAATTTAATCCTATTTTTTGACCATTAGCACCAGCACTCCTAAACATAGCTGTGAGGAACAGCAAACAAGAAAAAGCTTTAGAAAACATTATCATGTTTTAAATTCTGTGAAGATCCAGTTACAGAATACTGGTTGTAAGATGTTGCGAATCTCTGTAATACAGTGTCATTTATTTTTTGCCCTTTGAGTC
The DNA here is from genome assembly GCA_030762175.1 of Metallyticus violacea. NCBI lineage: Eukaryota > Metazoa > Arthropoda > Insecta > Mantodea > Metallyticidae > Metallyticus > Metallyticus violacea. The sequence goes on along the minus strand of CM060834.1, from coordinate 40,985,026 downwards.
ATATTACGTTAAGTGTTGTATAAAATGGAATCCATTTTCAATCAAAGCTGTTTAGTTTAGATTCTTCCTTAAGACTTATTTAAAGCAATGATCTACTGCTTGATTAGACAACAGCACAGTTATTTAAATGGTGATAATACTGCAAAAAATAAGCATGTACCTAATTCTTAATGAGCTAACTGATCATGATTCGTTTCACTTTCATTTTGAAGAAATCTATGGATTTGATTCCTGTGTAATCCTTGAACCAACAAGTCAGCATGCTCAACATATAGTGTTAGTTATTTAAATTGTACTTCGGAAGCTATAGACAATAGTGTGGTAATATGCCCTATTAGAATTTTATTTTATTTTAAATATGTTCATAAAAATTCCTTTACATTAACTTATACAACATTAGGATATATTTCAGGGTCAATCTCTCCCATCATCAACTGTTGATCAACTACTTATAGTCTGAATCAAGACCAAAGTGTTTGCTGCCATAATAGAGCTAGCATTAGAATAATAGAAGAACATTAAGAAGACTTCCTCTTAAAATGCTAAATGTGGTTGCTTTTGCACAGAAAGAAATGTTATGTTATTTCTATCTTTTACAGAAGCACATGATAAAACATTGTTCTAATGCATGTTTACCGTATCAATAAAGGAATGTCGCATATAATTTATTGCACAAAAGAATTCCGCACTAACATTTTCAGCAAGATGGTGCCACCTGCCACACTTTCAATTTTTGAAATTGTTTCTTTTTTTGAAGGTGCAATTTCTATGATGGGCAATCAAAATTTTAATTATCATCATGAAAAAATCATATCAGAATATTTTTATTTGCAGATAATAGCCCATTTCCTAAGCTTGCCATAAATAAGAGTTTTCCCACAGCACATTGAAAGAGGGATGCATTGGACAAGCAGAAGTAAGGTGGCAGCATTGGTTGAGAAAGTGGAGGCTCATACTGTGATATGGTTCCTGCATTTGCAAGGGAAATTCATGGTCAGATTACTGCTGTGTATCATATGACAGTTTTCAGGTGGAAAAAGCACTTTCAATATGGACAGACAACTCTCAAAGATGATATGACAAATTATTGTTACGATATCACTCAAATTTCACTTCGTAAATTTCGTAACAATAATTTGTCATATTATAATATTTCACTGTGAAAATCCCTGATACAAAATAACTTCTCAAAGATGCATTTTTAAAAGAAAGAACTTCTCTCATACAGAAGACAGAAATTGTACACAAGTGGAAACTTTCATCTTATCCAACAGGCTCATAACCATTGAAGCTACTGTTGAAGGGGTTTTCATTAGTCATGGGTCTGTTTTCAACATCATTCACAACTTACACATGATGAAGGTAAGCTACATGGCAAGTTCCATGGTTGTTAACACCAGTTTGAAATAGCACTGTGTGGATGTGGCAAGGGAACTTTTATGATTGTGTCAAGCTGGACAAATGAAGTTTTTGATTATCTGATCATAATGGATGAGTGCTGAGATGACCACGAAACAAAAGAAATGTACAAACAGAGGCCACCATCAAAGAAGTTTGAGTTCCAGCATCATCATTAGGAAATGAGCCTCTTCTGGGAGACAGATGGTGTGTTATCATGATTGACCATGCAAAAGGGGCATCATCATTACAGACGAGTACTAGTGGAACATTCTGAGAAAATTATGCCAGGAAATCAAGACTTAGTGCTGTGGAATTTTTGGGAAAGTTGTGCAATTTCTTCACAAAAATGCACCAGTTCATTCTGCTTATGGTATGACAACACTTACTACAAATTTGTGATGTGAATTCTCCCATTCATCATATTCACCAGACCTGACCCCGAATTACTTCCTCCTTTCACAGTTGAAAAAGTTATTTTGCGGTAAGGAATTCCAAGGTGATGAATGTACCTCAGTGAAAAACTTCTTAAACAATCAAAATAACATCTTTTATGATGAAGGTATCGAACAGCTATTGCATCATTGGGTAAAATGTGTGACTTTGCAGAGGCACATGTAAAAAACTTCCTCCGAAAAATATGTGCCTCTTGTCTTTCCTGGGGGATAAGTCTATGACTACCCCTTGTAAAAACTTAGGCTATCAAAATCAGCTGATTTTATCCCACCAGATTTCTTCCTATGACACATGCTGAAAGAGAAAGTATGTTGCAGCAGTCATGGTCTCCGATGAAATTGCAAGGGATAAAAAATACTGCTAACTGAGGCTATTATTCCCAATTTGTTGTGAATACCTTCCATAACATGGAGAGGCATATGCAGGCAAGCCTTGATGTAAATATCATTTTGAATACTTATTATATTTTACTAAAATATGCCCATATCAAATGCACTGAATTACATCCATTAATTTGAAAGTTATATAGGAATATGAGGGCCAAGAGCAAGTGAAACAGCCTATATTTTAAACAATATTTATTTTTAATTATTAAAAAAACTCTGTTAATACATACTGTCTGGGAGGTGTTGGTATTATCTTGGCTTTTATAGCAAGTTTCACAGAAGACTGCCGAGGCTCTGTTTCACCATCTTCTGGTGGTGATTCTATTGTGAGTGCCACATGACCTTGAGCAATACCTTCCCAATTTGCAGCACTACGAGCTGCAGCAATACTAACAGCCAACCAACCTGACCATGGCCAAAGCAGTTCTGAATATGTTAGTGCTATGTCCAAGTAATGACCATTTTGTGGTGTGTACGGATGCCATTGTGGCTTTCCCACTACTCGTCCAGAAACTCCAAGACCATTCAATATGGTTACATTTACAATCGTGGGCATTGCTCCATAATATAGTGACTGTGTACAATATGGCCACATATACTGACATTCAGTTAGATCCACATAACTGCAAGGAAAAAAAGTCTTTCTTAGAAATATTAGCATGGAACATAATACATTTCAAAAGGTTAGATTCAAATTGAAAAATTATCTGATAAAATGTGGAATTTTTTACCAGTGGTCATTGCAAATTTCTACTTACCTAGGGCTTAGGCTGGCTTGTGGCTTATAACTATTAAGTATCTGATATGCTTTAAGTAGATCAAGTTTACCATGCCCCTGTTCAAACATATTAACACCAGGAAGCCTTCGAGCAGAGGCCATCAGCGCTTGTTTCATACTGGCAGGATTGATTGCATTTCCACGATGCAATACCCCACTGTTGACAAGAAAGAAGTACTATCTTTAATTTACATCTCATATTTTAGAGTTCACATTTTCTCTATGTTTTTGGAAATTTTGAACTGCAAAAGAGCTTTACTTCACGGTAATATTCTTTGTGTATATTTATTTTATTGCATGCAAAACCAAATCATAACAATTTTAGTATCACAGACACATCATCATTGTTCCCTGAGTCCCCAGGTGCAAGTCACCCAAGCAGAGACTTCCCTACTGTTTTGATCACATGGAAATGGTGAATGCCAGGTTTTTGGTCAAAATAACTATATTGAATATTCTTTGACAGCACTGTCATACAAAAATGTGTCTATGATTTAGAAATCTGTTGGTAAGACATGAACAAGAAGTACATTTTTCAGGCAGGCCATATAACTCAGTAATGTTGAGATTAATAAGATATGTAAATGGGATGGAATCTTTGCTCTTGTTAAGATGCAGAGCTCATGATGCAAGCCATATTTTATTTTCTATATAAAAATACTAATTAGCAGGAGCTTTTATAGATAAATAAACTTTTATTTTTTATATTGTGGCATACACGCTTTTAGATTATTATAGTGTCTGTTGATTTAGTATTGGGCAGTTTTTTTTAATAGTGTTTAATGCCCATTTTAACTTCTAAGGCATCAAGGTGGTGGACACTGATGATACATGAGAAAGGATTTTTTTTTGTTTTTTAAAGAAAGGAAGAGTTCCAGGCCAGTTTAGGGTACCTCCCTGGCATTTGCCATTTATGAGGACTGAGGAAAACCTGCAAAAAACCTCAATCAGGGAGGATGTCCTGGTTGAAATTGAACTCTAGACCTCATGCTCATGAGTCCACAACTTAACAATCTCAGAACTATCTGTGGTGGTTTATTGGGCAGGCATTATTTAAAATGGTTTGGTTCGTTACTTCAAAGCTTTAACATGATTGGTGGTTTTGGGTACCCCCAACTATGTAGCAATTAAAGCAAAGGGTAAGAACAGCCCAGTTGTAGAAAGATTACCAAGCAAGTCAGACTGGTGTCACACCTCCTTCTACTCAAAATAACCAGTTTGATGATAGGTAAAGCACTTACATCTGCTATGTAATAACTGTAAATCGTTTGATAACTTGAAATAATATAATAAATTTATAATATGAATTACTGAATTAGGTATCTGATTAACAAAATTCCTCTCACTTTCCTAGTCAAGCAAGTGTGTAATGTTTATACTTTCAGGTAGTACTATGTAGCGCTAGATCCTCATCTGTGCAGATAGTAGGCCATGACAATATCATAAAATTAATGAACAGGTAGTCCAAAAATTAGTTGAGGGCTTACCATAGTTTCTGGCATACACAAAAAAAATGTTCCAAGAATCCAGTTAAAAATTTAAGTTGTTTTACCTTGCTAAAAGTGTCACAGCTCCAGCTACTACAGGTGAAGCAACACTAGTGCCTGAAAGAGTTCTACAACTGCCTTTGATACTTGAACCCCTAACAGCTGAACCATATGTCACTATATCTGGCTTTACTCGACCATATCTGCAAAATGAAATACAACTTCAAATCTAGCTGGGTCATTTAGGTAACAACTTAAGACATTTTGCTCACTCTAAGTTGCTGTTTGTTAAACCCCTCAATTATTTAGCTTTAGGTTAAACATTTTAACAATTAATTGATATCATTTAATGATTCAGTTGAACTACACACTCTTAAAGCTTCATTTACTTTTCATAAATGTATGGCACCTGTTTCGAGAACATTTTGTTCCCATCTTCAGCCAGGCTAAAGTTCAACTATCAGATCATTCGTTGAGCTGTGGGAATGTGTATTCTGCTCTGGTGGAGGTGTTAAACTTGTAGTTTATGTTTTCATCTCTGGCAATGTCGAAGTTCATTATGCTGTCTTTGTATTTGTAGATGTAGATTTTATCCCAGGTTGCTAGTTCCGTAGGTCCCCGTACTGATTTTAATAATTTTGCTTTATTTATTATGTCATGATTTTGTGTCCAAAAATGATATGCTACTGCTGATTTCTCTATTTGCTTGTACTTTATGTTCCTGAAATGTTCCTTTAACCGTGTGCATGTTTCTATGTTTTTCCAATGTAGATTTTTCCACATTCTGCACAATTTATTTTGTAAATACCTGATTTTTCCTCTTGTGGAATACTGTCATTAACATTATCTATCAGTAAGTTTTTAACATTATATCTATTAATCTGTGCCAACCTGATATTAAAATCTTTAAGAATATTGTGAAATTTTTTGTAGCTCATGGATGATATGTGAACTTTTTAAAAATTAATTTCACTTTTCTTGCTGAAAGTGTTGTGGTTTCTTTGATATGTTTTTGTCTCTTGAATTTCTGAATTTAACAATGTTTATTATATTTTTTTTCCCTCCATATAAAAATTTATTTACAGAAGCCATAATAGGAAGAATGCATAATTTAATAGGTTTCTGGAGGAAAGTAAGGAGGAGGATAGAAGATATTCACAGGCAAGAGATATAATCAAGTTTTGAGAATAAAAGTTCTTTTGAGATTGTACAAGATATTAATGAAAAAATGGGATAGGGAGAAGTATGTTGACAGCCTATGATAAGCAAGGAAGGGAATGATATGCATGGATGTAAATGGGGGCATTGTATCTTAAAGGATTTAGAAACAGCACTATGGAAATTTGTTATGTGTGTGGAAAAGGGGGGTATGTTTCATTGTTTGATGCAGTGCAAGGAAACAAGTAATTGGAGAGAAGATATATGGGGTCCAAAATGGAATAAAATGGAAGACAATATTATAGCAATAAAAATGTTGACAGTTGGAGGGTGGGAAAGATGTAGGAGTATGATTGAATATTAAGGAAGATTAAGAGGCAAATAGATTAGGAATGTGAAGAGAGGAAATGTAAGTGAAACAGGGCCCTAACTCAGGTCGATGACCAGGGGGTCATGATGTGCTAGGGCCTCAAGAAAAGTTTAATCAGTCTCAATTATAAAACGCATTAATCATTTGCTGTACTTTTTGTAATGAAAGAATAAAATAAATATTCTATTCTATGTTTATATAGGAGTTGTATATCTGTAGCAACTCTACTGATGCTGTCAGGAGATTATTTGAAGACTTCCCATGTGAAAAAAGTTCTAAGTTGTAATGCAATTTATGACAACATACTTTAGACAAATTAAAGAATCAAGGAATCAATTTAATATCTCACAGAGAATTTAGAAGGGTAATGGGATAATTTTATTAGTATACACCAGAAACGTGTGGAAAATAAGACAGGTATCCAGCATTTTCTTGCAACAACATGGGTAAATATGTATATTAAGTGTATTAGCGCTTATAGACTGTTACTCTTGTGTTTCCACCTCTGACTCTTTGTTGTCCGCCTGCCAACTCCAATGTTAGTATAGCTTGGCTGGCTGTGAGGGACGGCTTACTGGAAGTTCTTGACACACCTGTTCAGCAGATAAATGAATGATCCATAGAAATCTTAAGTAAGCAAGTATATAACGGAAAATCTTCAACTGTTTTGTTTCATTTATTTTGTTAATATTATAAAAACCAACTTTAGTTCTCAAAATTGCTGGCAACCTAACCTCAGTTCCTCCTTTACTTATCATTTATTTAACCTGATTTGATATAATTACTTAAAAATGAACTTAAGTATTTGTGTTGTATGCTCTTTAAGCTGGCATTCTCTAGTATTTTATAAAAACAAAATTACATTAAGGCAAATGAAGTGCTACTTACTGTTACCCCATTATTGAAACTTTTGTAGATATAATCTTTCTGAGTCAAAATATTTAAAACACCCTTTGTGGTTTCACTTACATGAGATTTACTCAGGGCCGTTTCATGGAACATTTTCCCACATTATCAGCTGTTAAACAACTCATTCATAGAGTTGTGTGGGTGGGTGGGTGGGTAGGTAGGTAGGTATCTGGGTTCGATTATGTCATGTACTGTGTTCGATTCCAAATTGAATTACTATTGAAATTTTTAGATATATTCTAAATTAAACACCAGGAAAATATATTCTGAGAAAACATGCATTCAGAAGCAAATTTTATTTACCTTAATAAAAAATGGAAAATGAAGGTTTTTTTTTTAATGCCTTCATCATACACTCATGTTGACAAAATATAGTTTGTAAACAACATAAATGTAACTAAAAATGTTAATTGGAACATTCACAGTGAAGCCAATCATATAATTGAAATCATTTTATGATATAGTCGAACTACACACTCTTATGCTTCACTTACTTGTCACTATTGTAGACCGGTTTCGAGAACAGTTGTTCTCATCATCAGTTCAAATCTCCGACTGCTGGATAATTCGTTGTGTTGTGGGTATTCTGCTCTGGAGGAGGTGTGATGAACTTAAAGTTTATATTTTCCTCGCCGGAAGTGTCAAAGTTCATTAAACTGTCTCTGTATTTGTAAATGTATATTTTCTCCCATGTTGCCAATTCTGTAGGTCCTTGCACTGATTTTAACAATTTTGCTTTATTCACCATATCGTGGTTTTCTGTCCAAAAATGAAATGCCACTGCTGATTTCTCAATTTGCTTGTATTTTATGTTCCTGAAATGTTCTTTTAACCTTGTGCCTATGTTTCTCTTTGTTTTTCCTATGTATATTTTTTCACATTCTTCACAACTTATTGAAAAAATATACATAGGAAAAACAAAGAGAAACATAGGCACAAGGTTAAAAGAACATTTCAGGAACATAAAATACAAGCAAATTGAGAAATCAGCAGTGGCATTTCATTTTTGGACAGAAAACCACGATATGGTGAATAAAGCAAAATTGTTAAAATCAGTGCAAGGACCTACAGAATTGGCAACATGGGAGAAAATATACATTTACAAATACAGAGACAGTTTAATGAACTTTGACACTTCCGGCGAGGAAAATATAAACTTTCAAGTTCATCACACCTCCTCCAGAGCAGAATACCCACAACACAACGAATTATCCAGCAGTCGGAGATTTGAACTGATGATGAGAACAACTGTTCTCGAAACCGGTCTACAATAGTGACAAGTAAGTGAAGCATAAGAGTGTGTAGTTCGACTATATCATAAAATGATTTCAATTAACATAAATGTAATTGATATCATTGTATGATTCAGTTGAACTACACACTCTTAATGCTTCAATTACTTGTCATAATGTATGAAACTGGTTTCGAGAAAATTTAGTTCTCATCTTCAGCCAGGCTATAGTTCAACTGCTGAATCATTCGTTAAGCTGTGGGAATGTGTATTCTGCTCTGGTGGTGGTGTGATAAACTTGTAGTTTATGTTTTCATCTCTGGTAGTGTCGAAGTTCATTAGACTGTCTTTGTATTTGTAGATGTACATTTTCTCCCAGGTTGCTAGTTCCGTAGATCCTTGTACTAATTTTAATAATTTTGCTTTATTCGTTATGTCATGATTTTGTGTACAAAAATGATATGCTACTGCTGATTTCTCTATTTTCTTATACTTTATGTTCCTTTAACCGTGTGTCTATGTTTCTCTTTGTTTTTCCAATGTAGATTTTTCCACATTCTGCACAATTTATTTTGTAAATATATGATTTTTCCTCTATGTGTTTCAATATGAAATGCAAAAGCATACTGACCATTATTAACAGCAACTAAGAGGTAGAAATAAAGCTGGGAGTTGCATATACTGCAACCTACAACCAATGAATTACCCTCACCCTTGAGGAAGTTCCCAGGTAGTCATTCCCCTTGATGAAAACTTTGCAATCTGGTCCTCAAAGTTTATGCCACCAACTCCAATCACATCCATTTGATCTGCTGGGTTATTTAAAGTCCTGCAAAAGAAAAAGAGACAGAGAAGTAAATTATTCATTCATAAAGCTATAATTACACTGGGCAACAAAAAAATAATTTTTGAATGTTTCGAGCACTTCATGAGGCAAATCCTACTAATTTTGGGTTGAGAAAAACAAATATGACAATGAAAAATTTTTATTAGCTCTAGTTTCTATGATATACACAAGGTGGAAGTATTACATATTAACGGATTGAGAGAAAAGGATACATTTTAATTACATACATGCTAACAACAATGAAAGTGCATTTGATTTTTTTAACTGGTAATTACATGCTAAGAGTTCTAAATTGCTGGAAAAATACTTCGCAGATAGTCGTGTCTGAAGAGAATCATGTGGTGGCCTATTGACTTCGTCGTCTTTTAGCTTGCCTCTTGTGATGGAGTTCTGCAGAATCTCTATACAAAGACCAACAGTAATCCGCAAGCATTACTTCATTCCAATGGCCCTGATATCTTTGTTCCATAACAGAAATGTCCTGATGGAATCTCTCCCCATGTTCATCACTAACAGCTCCACAATTAGGAGGGAAAAAGTCTAGGTGGGAGTGGAGAAAATGGATCTTAAGAGACATGTTGCATCCAAGGTTATGGTATTTTTGCAGGAGCACTGTCACCAAATGCTTGTAGTTGTCATCTCTTTTGTTGCCTAAAAATCCATGAACAACACCCTTGAAGGCTTCCCAAGCTTCCTTTTCCCTCCCCTCCAAAACTTGGTCAAATGCAGGATCCTTTACAAGTTCTCTTATTTGTGGTCCGACAAAAATGCCTTCCTTAACTTTTGCATAACTTAATTTCGAAAATTTCTCTCTGATATACTTAAAGGCCCATCCTTCTCGGTTCATAGCTTTGACAAAGTTTTTCATCAAACCCAGCTTGATATGCAGGGGTGGAAGAAGAATGTCTTTTGGGTCCACAAGAGGCTTGGCAGTCTTTACAAGAGGCGTCAGATTGCGTTTCTGTGAGGAAAATGTTATTTCACCACAAATATAACAAAAGTTATTCATCATATTTACACATTTTCGTGGCATTTTTACAAATTTTACACTAAAAAAGCATTCGCGAACCAGAAATTTTGTATTAATTTGAGTAGAAACTATATGTAATTCACAGTCACAGCAACAGTATCTATGTTTATGACTTACAAACAGCTGAAGAGCATTTGTGTTTTGTTATTTGACAGGTGTGCCAACTCCCACAAAAAATTCCCCCAAATTTAAAATCTTCACTCTAAAAAATGAAATGTCACTTCATCTTTAAAACAAGAGCTAATCTATCATTTTTATGGTGATTTTTGAATTCAGCAGATGGAAATACATGTAAATTCACTATTTTTAAGCCCGAAACATTTTCATTGTTGCCCCGTGTTATTGGTAACAAAATAAAAACAATGCTTTAATACAATATTACTGAATAAGAATAGAGGCTACTTAATTGGCTCATTTTCATTTCAAAGTAAAAGCAATACTTGAGCTAAGTAGTCAGAACTTTTAAATATTCTAATCCTGTCAGCAAATTCTTTTAAACCTAGTACAGTTATTTATGTCAGCTGCACCTCCTCCAAATTACTTTGTATCCCGTATACACCAATAAAGAAATTTTGAATATGCACATTTTGAAAGAAGCACAGCTTTAATATAAGAGGATACCTGGGAGTGTAAAGATTAATGACTTATTTACCAAATGCATGTGCATGGACATGGTACATAACATCTGTATGGATTTGCAAAAAGTTTTTTTTTTAAATATTTTTTACCAAATACTTTATTAACGATTAAATGAAGTTCTTTTGTAAGGTTTAAGACATTATTTTGAACTGCATATAACGAAGAAATTTCAAGTCTATTTTAAAGTCAGCACATAATACCATGCGTTTCATATATAACCGGGCTATAGATCATGTATATGTGCAGTTCGCTTGCACTGCAGTGACCTCTATATTATTTCAGTAGTGCACTAGTGGTGAATGGCCTGCTCAAGGCTACATTTATCAGCTGTGTTACACTGTTGCTGCCTTCTGTTCAAGCTGTAAAGATTAGAGTTTATTCATAAAAGTGAAAGTTTATTCGAGATATGTGTTGAGCATTCTTATTAGTCCACTGAAATGCATATTGAAAAATTCATGCATGAACAAAGAATTTTATGTACAATACATATATAAAAACCAAATCACGTAGGCAGGTGTGTAGACAATTTCAGGAGAACTTTCCTGGTATTCCTGTTCCAGGTAGAAAATGTTAAGATGTCTGTTAATAAGTTTAGAACAAAGGGATTGCTAAACCTAAGAAGCGAAAAAGAAAGTTTTAAAAAGGCAAAAACTGACAAAATATGTGCATCATTCCAATGTTCCAAAGAAGTCTCTAAGACATGTTGCATAGCAAGTAGGTGTTTCAAAAACTCTGCTCATAGAGCTGCTAAACTTTTAAAATTGAAACCCTACAGAGTGACTATAGTTCATGAATTACAACCTTGTGATAATGAAAAACAAGTAATTTTTAACTGGATTTTACAAAATATTGTTGACGGTACAGTTGACCCATATTTAATAATTTTCTCAGATGAGGCATGGCTTCATTTAAATGGTCATGTTACCTCACAGAACAATAGGTATTGGAGCACAGAGAATCCTTATTTACCCCCAATGCAATAGAGCAGTGCACGGAGTACTCATATACATTATCTGTGTTGCAGCAATATAAGGAACTTTCTACTTAACAACAAAATTTTACATCAACAATTTACGAGGAACACTCGAGTTGAACAGGGACACTTTTAAGTTTCATAATTATAGCAAGGGTCCAGCAGTACAACTTATGGTGGTAAGTGTATCCTATTTCTGGGAAGTGGCACAGTCATCACATGACAGCTAATCAAAATGGCAGACAACAACATTAGTGCGTGCATGGAACAGCATACTGTGATGAAGTTTCTTGTCAAAGGTGTAAAAATTGTGGATGCTTACATAAGATTTTAAACACATTATGATGATGAGACACTCAGATGCATAAGACATTTGAATGGTGTTAAAATTTTAAAAATAGTCATGCATCCATAATATCAGCTGTGGTGTTTCCATAGCAATCATTCTTGTAAATATACAATGCCTGATTCTGGGTAATCAATGTTAAATTCCACAAGACACAAATCTTTCTGTGGTAATGAACATAATTGGCATTTTGAAAAATTACTAGAGTGCAACCTCAGTATCAAGACAATGTTCTGGTTTTGAATGCACAGTTCTTATTCAATAGTATTTAATGCCAGTTTTTACTACTGAGGCACCACAGGCAGTGACACCGATGATACGTGAAATGAAATGATAAATTCGGAAAGGAGCATTTTTTTTAAGGAAGCGCTCCAGGCCAAAGTTTAGGATACCTCCCCGGCATTTGCCATTTACGAGGACTGAGGAAAACCTGGAAAAAACCTCAGTCAAGGACGGTCCATGTGGAACTCGAACCCCAGACCTCCCACTCATGAGTCTATGCCTTTACGATCTCGGTCTCCCGTGGTGATCAAATGGCCCAGGTGTTCAAGTCTGCACTGAGTTGGAGGAGCACTTTGACAAATAAGATCAGGATATTCTGGAGCACATCAGTCCGGGTATGAAACCTGGACATATTATTTTACTCTGAAATTTTAGCCATGATGTTAAGTTAAGCAGGCTGTACCAGGATGGTTTTTGCATACTGACAAAAGCTTATATGCTAAAGCTTCCAAGCACTAGTTAAATGTTGGATAAGTGCATAAATGTAACAGGAGAGTATATCATAAAATTACACAGTTTCCACTCCTTGAGATGTTTTTTTTTTTATTTCCTACATATTGAAGTCCTGCTATGGCTTGAACACCTTCATATATTAAATGAGATCTTAAATTCCAATGTAAATATGTTTCTAATGGTTATGAAAAAGTGGACTTGGATTATAAATTTAATTTTAAGATAGGTATGAAAGATAAACTATTTGATTATCATAGATTATAACTGTAATATGAAAAGTAATTATATCATATCACTTCAATCTGTGGATACAATAATGATACAATAGCTCTAGAAGATTAGTCTCAGTCTGGGATGTAGATTTTGTCAAAAATTACATACATTATATACATTTCATGAAATTGTCACTCTTCATATTTACAAATTTTAACTCTGGTGTTGAGATGGTTAGAGATGGTAATTTTTTACATAGTGTACATTAAAATGCCATCTTAGAAAAAAAGCATATTAATGGTCACTTAAATTATTTAATTTATTGAATTAATTTAATACAGAAAATTAGTATACTATTTTTTGACTATATGAAATCCTCCTCTGATAGAATAAAATATCTTTTTAATGCTAACCTGAACTTATTTTTATTACTATGCAGCTCCTTTATAGATGATGTAAGTGAACTATATAATACCATACCATTATGGTAAACACCTTTTTGAAGGGTCTACAACTTGTTACTTGGTCTGTGTTAAGTCCTGCCTATGTTTGGTTTCTTTGCTGTATATATCTGAGTTTTCTATGAATACTTCTAAATTGTCTACTACAAATAGAAGTACAGTTAGAATGTTCTTGCAAGCTAGTGGTAAAATTCCAAATGTTTTCCTCCAGAATATTACTGTATAACTCCTTAACAAATTAATAATATATTGTTTTCAGGATACTCTTATTTATAAAATGAATTAATGATTTGATTGCAAAACAAGCTGAGCTTAGTTTGGGTAAGATGTAATCATTATGATCTTTCCAATTCATATTATGGTCCATCATAAGACCAAGACCAAGAAATTTTGTTGCTAGATTTGGTGATTTCTTTGCATTCTTATTGCATCATTAGGTCCACATTTTTAAATTTTTTTTTGTGTGAAAACTGATTTATTTAGTTTTTTCAAAGTTTAACTAAAGCATCCCTCAAATTGTCGTTGCTTTAGCTTACTATGAATGTTGTTACTCTCAAACCAGTTATTTAGTGTACTGAAAACATCAATGGATAAATCTGAGAGGTGAATGATTGTGTGTTCTTTAATGAGAATATTAGAATCATCTGCAAAAATATTTGGATAAGTATGTTTGCTTATTACTGAGGGGAGATTATTTATATATAGTAAAAATAATTATGGACCCAAAATAGAATCGTGAAGAACACTGCCTTAAATTATTCTCAATTACCTGATGAATTTATTATAACTTTTTGCTTTGTTTGATAAGTATGATGCAATCCATTGATAACCTTTACCTTTAATACCACAATAAGATAATTTTGATAAGCATATCTTATGATTTACACAGTTAAAAGCTTTTGTTAGATCACAGAATATTCCTAGTGTATTAAATTTATTATCAAGGTGTTTATCTAAGGCCTAACTGTTGATTATTATAAGGTCAAATGAAAAGAAATAAAGGTGGTCAGTGAACAAAGGGAGTAGCTAACACAAGTTTAGTGAAGAGAGGGATTGGGTACTGATATTATAAAATAATTGCACATTCAAGCACATAAGAAAAGCATTGTTATTAAAGTTTGTAATGTATAAAACAAATTTCCTTCACGATATAAGAATTGGATTAGGGAGAGGGGAGATTTGCCTCTGGTCTGCCAGAGGTGCAGCTTCCCTCATTGATGTAAGAGTGGTCAGTATTTCTGCCTTGTAGCTATCTGAAAACAGGAATACTGACCACTGAAATAATGAAGTTAAAAGACATTTTAATTTTATAATTTACTAATTATTAACTTAATAACTACATGGTTGTATGAAATATTATAGCAGTCTATAAAAAAAAATAGCTAGGGCCAGAACCTATAAACTTTTATTTCTTTTGTATTTTGCTTGGTATTCAATATGTAAATATATCAATATAAACATATAAAAAGATCTGCTTTTATTTCAACTAAGAAATATACAAAGGTAGGCAGTTCTTAACTGATATCCTTTTTTTTCCCTGTGTAATTCTTTTTCCTTTCATACACAAACAAAAAAAAAAAACATCTCCATTACCTTTAGTCAGAACTACACCTCTTCATACTGTAAAGTTTTCACTTTCAGCCCCTCATTTTCCCTTATAACTTTCTAACTAGTGGATGTAATGCAATATGGACATACCTTAGTTTAGCTCAAATAACAGTGCCCACCTGATGCCTCAATAGTTAAAACAGGAGTTATTAAAGTCTCTTGCCTTCCATAACCATACACCAAGATATATATTAAATTAGATTATGTCCATTAGTTTAAAAGTTATAACAGAAAATTACAGGTGGAGAGCAAGTGAAATACCCAATATTATTACGTATTTGTTAAATTTTGAAGCTGTTTACAGTTAAGATACTTTATATTAATTTACCAGCATCATATAAATTAACCCAATATTATATCTGACATTATTGTTATTTCAGTCCTGAAGCAAACAGAAGCAACCAATAAAATAAAATCAGAAGAATTTAAGCATTACTCACCCATATAATGGACCATCATTTCCAATTGCTGACACCATTATAACTTTGTTAGCTGTCAGTTCCCAAACCTTATCCACAAACGGGTGATCCATAAAATCTGGACCACCAATGCTTAAATTCAAAACACCAATCTTTTTCAAGATTGCATAATTAAAAGCATCCAAAAACCAAGATGTATAAGAAACCTATAACAAAGAAAACACTACATGAGCATACTTAACTGCACACATGAAAAATGAAAGATTTTAATACTTGATATCCTCCCACATATGAATTTCACTCTCACTATTTATGGAGCAACAATGTATACTATTAGTCACATAATTTATTATACAAATAAAATGAATTCCCATAATAATATTCCTGAAATGTGTCCAATTCAAAAACTAAGTTAGTGAAGTATGTCACCAAACCAACTCTATATCAATATTGTTTTACTACTTCACTATAATAGCTTCATGAGTAAGCTTCCTATGAACTCCCCTATTTTCAAGGATATTATAACCGAACATTTTATGCCCCTGTTTGTTTCAAATCACTGTAGCATTTTCATGCCAAATATGGAACACTGCATCTAATACTCCACTCAATCAATTTAACATCACTCAATACTCCCCAATGTTATGTATTTTATGATAGACAACAGCATCATTACTATTTAAATAGTAAAGTCCTTAAAATGCCACATTAGAAACCACGTGAGAACATACTACATATATAATTACAATAGAACATAGTAAACATGGTACAGTTAAAAAGTTTTGATTTTTTCAACCTCTGTTTAAGGGTAATAAATTATTAGTAAATATTAGGAAGTAAATTATAAATATGGCAAGAAAATATGCTTAAATTGTGTTTCTTGCATTTTCTCCTTTTTGTCCAAGTTACATATTTATAACAAAAGATATACCTGATTATTCGTGAAGACCCTGAAAACATGCAGCTCAGCATCTGGTGCAAAACCTAGACACTCCTGACTTGATGCAATGACTCCAGCAACGAATGTTCCATGACCAAGACCATCGTCCAAAGTTTTCTCTGTGGTCCAATTTGTTCTTTCCTTTATCTTTTTAAAATGTGGATGTGTTTTAGCCAATCCAGTATCAAAGACAGCTACCTTTACACCAGTTCCTAAACGATATAAAATAAAAGTTTAATATGCACACGTACCCTGTTTATTGTTACATCATTTGTTTTGTTCAGTATGATATTGATTCAATATTGATTTATTGAAATGCTAAGAAAGAATACAAGATACAAGAAGATTTCACCTTGTTAAATAAAATGAAGTGCTTTCAAATGAATGTTCATCCATGACAGCGCAACCTGTGTTGCTGCTGGAAGCACACTTGCTAGCTGACTTGGATATATTTAACCCTCCTCAATTCAAGTGCATGCAAGATCTGGAGATTGCACAGGCCATAATCCCTTAACAACGACCCTATACTCAAAAATGTCCTCTATCAAAGCCATCAGCTTATCTGCTGTAGCGAAGACTTGTTGAAAAATAAAGCATGTTTACATTCATGTTCTATAATTCTCCAAAAAATAGTGTTATGTTATCTCTGCACATTTTCATAAAATATAAATCCTACAATTCTGTACACCATACACCAATTTTTGGTCATGGCAATATGTGTACAAGATTGGGTTTTTCTGCACTCCAGCTATTGTTGCTGTATGTACATTTAAATGGAACTGTGCTTTGCCTGAGGAAAAAAAATAAAATGTGGGCCAAAAGTCATTCCTAACATTATCTAAAACCCTGTTATACAAATTTACTCTACATACCTCATTATGTGACTAAAATTCCTTTACATTGTTGTCCTATACAATTTTTATTTTAAAAAAATTGGTGGTATTCTAAACTAAGGTTTGCAGAATTCTTGTTACCTGTGTAATCCTTCCCCAGAGATTTCATTGAATTTCATTCTAAACTTTCTCCACTTTTGTCAAATTTTTCCTCTGTAAGTGCATGGCAGTTTACTTTCAATTTCTTATTGAGAACAAATCCCATTTCCCTAAATCTACTCACAAGATGATGAAAAGTTCATCTGTGAGGTGCAAGAAAACCAGGGAATTTTCTTACACTCTCTGTTCCATTTTTTGCATGAGTTATTTCTACATATGAATCATGTATAAAAATTAGGTGTTATAAAATGTACTGATTTTTGCACTATAAACACACTAATGCACTAATAAAGAAAAAAATACTTTGTTTCATGATTAATAGCCTTAAGAATGTCCAAACAACACAAAGATAATGCCCCAACTGCTTTAGACAGAACACTTAAGTCAGAGGAACTAGTTAGCAGAATATGCTTTCTGCTATTGCTGTCCATACTCTATTGGATAAGCATGCATTTAAAAGAACTATATTTTAACTAGAAATATTAATTTGAACTTGTACAGTAAATCCTACATTAATGTGTTCAAGTTGTTAACACTAACTCCACTTACTTTTTAAAACTTAGGACTAGTTTTTGGATTAACCAAAAAATCAAAAGATTCCAAAAACAAAAAAGAATTAAACAAAATAACTTTGAGTGATTCAGCAAAGGAAAATCAGTTCACTTTTAAAAAGTTCACTTACCATCCAGCAGCTAATAAGAAATTTAAAAAAAAATTTAAGCAGTACAATGTTATCTTAGCCCCTCTAAATAGATACAGTGTAAAAAATTTACTGACATTAAACAAAACTGATTCCAAGCCCAAAGAGGAAAAATCTGTTATTTACCAAATCAACTGTAAGGATTGTGAAAAGATATACGTAGGAAAGACAAAGAGAAATTTAGGCCTTACGTTGAAGGAACATTGGAGAAACATCCGTTACAAACAAATAGATAAATCAGCTGTGGCAGTACATTTCTGAAATGAAAACCATGCAATAGAAAAAGGCATCAAGTTATTAAAAACTGTTCAACAACCAAAAGAACTAAATATATGGGAAAGGATTTATATAAAAAAACATGAGTGTAACCTTATGAATTTTGATATCCCAGAAGCAGACAATACTTTATTTAAGTTCATCACAAGACCATAAGAGTCCACCTGGATTCCTACCTACCCAACTTCTATGAATGATCCATTAGTTGTGAACAGCTGATGATGTGGAAAAAATGTCCACGAAACATACGTCCTGAGTAAAATTTAATTTAATTGAAACCAGAAAGTGTGTTCTAATATTCCAACTCACAGAGATTATTACTGAAACAACTTCACAACCCAATAGAACTATCCACTTGGGAGAGAATTTTTATTTTAAAAAATAAGAATAACTTAATGAATTTTTATTTTCTGCTGCTGGATGAACTCAGCAAGTTTCTACTAGAACCACCAGATACCACCACAGGAATGAACAGGTATCCATCCACCATTTTGAACAATGGCATTCAGTCAACAGCAGCTAATGATGGGAGAGACCTCTCCAGAAACTAGTCCTAAGTTTTAAAAAGTAAGTGGAGTTAGTGTTAACAACTTCAACACATTAATGTAGGATATATTATCATTCCACTGTCTACAGCTTCGTAAGTACAATTTTACTTAATTGTACAGTGAAGCTAATCATATAATTGAGATCAATGTATGACTGAGTCGAATTACACACTCTTATTGCTCTATTTGTTTATAATATGTACAACCAGTTTCATAAACCCTTTGTAAGTGAATAAGAGTGTGTAATTCAACTTAATCATACCATGATCTCAATTATATGCACTATATTTTGTTTGCTTGTAATTTTTTGCTTCCTCTCCTTCCTTCCTAGAAGTTTTCTGTTAAGTGCATATATTCATCATTAACTACAAAATAAGCTTATCTCTAATGGAAAAACATGTTTTAATAATTCTGCCATTACACTAACAAAGTTGGAGCATATGACAAAAAGGTTAATATTATGTTGGTTGGCCAGAAATGGTCTCTTCATTTGCCTCTGAGTTATTAGGCAATGAATTACTAATGAGTCGTCCACGGCCGAAGATGGAGATAACATATCTTTGAAACCAGTTCTGGATATTTTTAAGGTTAGTGAAGCATGAAGAGTGTTAGACGACAGATTCAATTCACGTGAATTTCACTGTGTTAGTTCCATATGAATTTTTTAAAGTTTTTACAAATTTTTAAATAATTTTAATGAATTATTTGTTTTAATTTTCTGAAGTATTATTTTAAAGAATAATTTACGACATACTTAAACATATTTATTATATCAAATGTTTGGTTTGATACATTTATCGAAATGTTAAGACAAAAGAATGCAACAAGTCTTCATCTATTTGGCCATGGTCATTCTTACAATCAGGAATAGCCTCCTACAAATACAATTTGTGTTACAAAAATTTCTTTACTAAATTATAAATGAAACATAATTATCCTAATTCCAATTCATGAAAAAATACAAAATAAAATGATGTCAACATAATTATAGTATTCCCGATATAACATCTAAGATTCTTGCCAACCTCAGTCTTTTGGCTCATCAGTAGTTTCCTACTGCATATCAAACATATGTACACTCATTCAGTATAAATTCTCGAAATCTAACGAAAAATGTGTGATGACAAAGATAACAAAACCTCTGAATTTTATACAAAACACTATTAACTAAATCTGACTCACAACTGATGCACAGTCAGAACAACTACATAAACATATTGGTCACACAGTGTGGAAAACTTTCAAATTGGCCCTTGATGCAAAAAGTTTTTATACAAACTAATTGTACATACAATAAATATGAACTATAATGTTCTCTTATTAGGAAGTAATTAAAATTGCATTCTGTTTAATGCAGCTGTAGGCATTTTACAAATTAATAAACATTTCAAACCTGTGATTCCCATGCCCCAAAGAGCATCTGCCTGTAGTATTGTAGTAATTTGCCTTGGGATTGCCCTAAGTAAACGTCTGCTTGTGTGCCTTCCTGTTGACTGCCAAAATTGATTGTTCTGTAACAAATTATAATATAAAGATAATTATTAATATAAAAACAAAAAGCTTATAATGTACTGTATGTTGAGCATTTAAATTATAGAGATGCACAATCTTGGTTACGGTTATTATTCATTAATTTGGAAGAGGTATGAATTGCCTCAGTTTTTTGGTTCTCTGGTTCTCAGTTAAGCAACAAACAAATGCATACTACTTAAATGTAAATTGGAACTTGTAGAGTGAAGCTAATCATTAAAATGCATACTAGTTGATTTTGATTGAATTGGATTATTAGGGACAAAGGAGGATATCTCAAACTTCAGCCTAATTCAATGACTGGTCATTTGTGCCTGCACCCTCAGTGGGAACACCTCTGGGAGGAAGGGAGAAGTGAGAGACACTTGGTGGCCAGGACTCAAAGGAAGTAAGGCATAGATGTACATATGGTCCTGAATATTGTTTCTAGACTGATCTATAGTGTAATATATTGAAAGAAAATTAAAAGATTTCAAACCATATTTAAATAATTCACAAAATAGTTTGAAACTTTATGAATAAACTAGGTACTATGAAGATAGTAAAATACAATTTTGCTTACAAGCAGAGTTTGAATGAAATGCTTATTTTGAATGTGAATGAGGATTGTCTATTACAAATTTTTACCCAAAGATGAATTTTTTCTAAAAATTAATGATGTTTATAAATTTTTAAGCAACAGTGCTATATCACAAATATGCAGTCTAAAGCAATAAATTGTATATACATGTACTTACAATTGCCAAGCTTGACCTGCGGAGAGGGCGTGAGGATTGCCATGAGTTGTAAGTACATCCTGCACCAAAACAATCCACCTTGTGATCTGTTAAATTTATATACTTCAGAGTTCGATGAACAACTTTCTGAGGTGTTACACGTCTTATAGAGGGATGTCTATTCAATGCTGCCAATCCACTCAGCTTTTCAGTTTCTTCCAGCTTAAAAAAATGCCATATTCTCATCAATTTCATGTTGAAGTTACACAGTGCAAATGGTACAAGAAAGAGCATCACTA
Organism: Metallyticus violacea; assembly: GCA_030762175.1. Lineage (NCBI taxonomy): Eukaryota > Metazoa > Arthropoda > Insecta > Mantodea > Metallyticidae > Metallyticus > Metallyticus violacea. The sequence goes on along the minus strand of CM060834.1, from coordinate 40,963,581 downwards.
CCTACCAGCACTACATCAAAATCACTGGGATAGTCACTTGCAGGATTATTTCTACTTAAAATTTTCCAATTTTCAACTCCTGAACCATTTAGTGCTGCTGTGATGAATTTTTCTCTGGTGGTTGTTTTGTAATATTCATGAAATGCCACAATATACTCTGAAATAAATAAATGCCATTATCTTTAGAAATGTTTCAAATCAAAATGCATACCAAAATGAAGCAAAAACTATGCATGATTTTTTTACTACAACAAAATGAAAGGCCCCTAGAACAATTCCAACAAACTAATTTAAGAAGAAGTAACTGCAATTATTATGAGTACAACTGAAAAAGACAATGCTCTATATTCACCAAGTTTTCTTTTCCTTTATGCCAGTTTAACTTTTTCCTTGTTCCTATATTACATTTAATACGCCTAATTTGTATAAAACAGATATTTGAAAAAATATAGGATTATTTGTCATTTAAAACCTTCTGTGTTTAACAGAAATTGGTTCATTTTCTGAAGTTGTATCTCAAAGTACTGTATTATTCTTAATTAAACAATTATGCAAGTAATAAGTAAACATCCACATTTCATTACCAACACCCCTTCTGACTCTATATAAAAAAAAAATAAATAAATAAATGTATTGGGGTATATGTGTTTTGAAAGTATATGAGATCAAGGACTCAAGAACATCCCTAAGAGGACAGGGAGGTGACGATTCGATGTCTTTGCCAAATGAGTTCTGTGTACATTTGTTGCTTAGGGACTATGTTTATGGTATTTCAAAATGTGAAAATGAAAGCCTTCAATAATTCCCACAGAATTTAAATCATTGAATATATAACTATCAGGTGACTATTTTCATCATTGTATACTACAATTATTAAGACTCCTTAATCTGCAGAATTGTCATTTCCTTCTTGAAGTTTTGTGTTTATTAAATGTGAACACAGAGTTGTAATTTAATCATCTGAAAAAATACGTAATTTAATGTATTTTGTACCTCAAGAGATCTAAACCCTCTAGCATGCAGAATTTACATGTTTTTGAAACATGTATGAGGTAATGCTTGTTAATATATGTGTTAATCATCTTTCAGTTATCTACAGGTACATGATGTTTGTGCTTAGTATGCTCAAGTAAACAACATAGGGAGCCTGTCTATTGCTTTCACTAATTGTCACTGTCATTTAATATGAAATACCTTTAATAATTGGAAACTATTAACCTCATAATGTGTGTAGCTATATTCCTAAATTGCCTCTAAATTGTTTTATTTTAGATATGCAGCTAAAATATGTATGCCATTAAAAGTTCATGTGCTACATATCTTTGTTTAAGAATATACAGCAGGGAAGAGAATTGGGGAGATTTCAGCATTGTTTCTGGACTACAGACTTATAACAATTCCATATTCTGAGAGCATTTACATGGTGATGAAGTTGTTAGTATTTTTAAATCTAAGCATTTCCTTACAAATTTCATGGCACACTTACAGAAAAGTTTGTATAAATGTTGCCAAATTATGGGAATGGCATGAATGAATGAAGTGTTTAATGCCAGTTTTTGCTACGGAGGTACCACAGGCGATGGACACTGGTGATACATGAAATGAAATGATATATTGAGAAAGGATTTGTTTTTAAGGAAGGAAACGTTCCAGGCCTAAGTTTAGGGTACCTCCCTGGCATTTGCCATTTATGAGGACTGAAGAAAACCTGGAAAAAACCTCAGTCAGGGAGACGGTCCTGGCGGGATTCGAACACCAGACCTCCTGCTCATAAGTCTGCGATTTAACGACCTTGGCCACCCTTGGCGGTTAAACAATGGCATGACTGACTATAACACAAAGTTAGATGTTCTGATAATTGAATCAGTAAAAGCAACATTAGTATTGATTTTGGGGACAAGTGCATGAGTAGTTTTTTTTTTTTGAAGTGGTGATGTAGGTGTGAGTGTGCTACCATTATCTGTAAGTGCTTCATTATGTCATACTCTCTACGCTAATTAGAGTTATTAAATTTCTAAAAAAATGTTATGCATTTTTGGGATTATTTCCTTTATTATTACATATACTTTATGATTCGACTAAAATATATGAACAACATGAGTTCACTAGATATGTGCAAAGGATTCTATGGTCACAGTCTGTGGTATCTTGGACTTTGCTGGTGAACCAAGATAGTATAGTTAATTAAACTGTTTACAATTAAATGGACACCACATAAGTGATGTAATCATCTTCAATTTGTTTTTGCAAATTTAGACAGCATAGCACAAAATTGTTTATGTTCCTTGCATCATCATATAAGCTATTCCCTTTTTAAATAGCCATTGCGCTATAATATGACCCATCACCTAAATCTTCAATTGTTTTTGCAAAGAGTTCAATTTTTTTATGTGCATCATTTGATTTTTATATCTATGTGAATGAAAAAGCAATTGTTTTATAGTTTTAGTGCCAAAGAGAGATAAATTGGGCTCATGTTGTGATCCCACAAAGTGTATCATTATCATTATTGTTATTATTATTATTATTATTAAGGACACTAACATCTTTGGTCATTAGCATCCCATTCAATTCAGAGCATAAAACAAATGATAATTTTACTCAGAGGCATCTTCTTAGGCTTGAGATTCATCCCAAATGTTACTTGTCATGTATTGTGATACCAGTAATTTTGATTATCAAGGCTCTTTTGCTTTCATATTGGTTTGAACTTCTAAAATATTTTTAACACCTTAGTTCGTGAATGGCAGAAAGTTCTACAATGACTTTGAGACCTCATTCTAAAAGTGACAGAAACATGGAACCGGTTTATTTCTACCCAAACAGACAGTTTCGAAGAAGATGGTAAATTTAAGATTAGCAAACTTCTGAGGTAACAAATAAGTTAACCTTAGAAGACGAGTGATAGCTAGTATTATTTATAAGCATTGGATAAGGGGCATCCTCATAATATGATGATGTAACAATTATATGATAATACTTATAATGAGTTATGCACAATGTTTTCATTTAAGTATTGTTTTCATGAACTGTGTCAGCAATACCACTCTTTGTTTACTTATCACAAGGGAATGAATTTTTAAGGTGCAAAATTATGGTTGAAATGGGAAATTTATACAAAAATGTTCAAAATAAAGGTGCTGATAAAATGCCTTTATTCAGGTCTAAACCAATTATATTAACATTCTTTATTTTAACATTTTAGCAAATAAGATTAAGTAACCAATATTCAGTAAGTAAATGTGGCACTTACTGAGTTTTAATATTTCCATATTTTTGAATTTAAGTCACTGGCTCTTTGAGCTCAGGATATCCTTATATATGGAGAAACTCCACTCAACATCTATTAAAAACAATGGAGCTTATTTTGTAAACACGCAGAAAGGGAATTCATTGCCAGTTGCAAAGGCTTCCACAGCTGTATTGTTCCGCAAAATGAACTCAATTTTGGCTTTGGCAAATTTGTCATGGTCGTCCTCACTTTGTCACTTTTTCTGCTGTCCTCCTTCTCCACACATTCTTGTAAACTAACATCACATTAGACAAATAACTGCAGCTATGCATTGCATAAAGTTTTAACTCTAGGACTGTTATTGAGCAATTGTTCGGCATACTTGATGGTTATTATATCCATTGAATCTAGAGCATGTATGAAGTTTTTGATATTTTCAAAGTTTTCAACAAGTTCGTTCTGCATCTTATCCAAGTACCCCACCTGGTTATAACAACGGATTGTGATTAGTGGAATCAAGTAACTAACTTGTAGGTACAAGGTAGGGCCTTTACAAGAATCTTCAGAGTAGAAGTGAATTAAGTAATTTATTCCTTCTTGGCTCTTTCACACACATGGTGCAGTCCATGGCCAATACATATCAATTGGTTCAGTTGTTGGAAAGCTGAAAGCACATAGCATGATGCTTCATCAGTCACTGGGTATAAAAATCATAAGTATGATTTCCTTCAGAAGGGAAGTAGAGCCCATGTCATAGATTTAAGGCAAGAAAAAAACCTCTAGCTTGAAAGAAGAGGACCCTGAGTAAAATTTATCAGCAATTTAATGCCCTGAATTGAATGGTATGCTGATGACTGAGATATTAAAGAATGTCCATAAATAAACCAAATTCACAACATCTGCAGAGAGCAGTCTTGATGCTGCTGCTTTTCAGATCCTGAAGTGAAAGGAAATATTGAGGTGTAACATTCTTTGCATGCTTGCCATACTGAATATGCTGATTTACTCCGGCTCTTTGATGCTTCCCATCAATTGCAATATTTACATTGTAAATGGCACATCAAAGAATAAACAATCAGTTTTGATGAATTGTCTGTTGAATTCTTCTGAAAGTGTATACAACTTCCTTCAGAATTTTTACATTGTAACGGACTGCAACGACATAAACACACTCAAGTAGAGTCAAAGGTGGTTCATGTGCTCTCCCATTAATTTTGAATAATTGTACACAAGTTGTCAAATAAAAAAAGGTTATAAAATTTCATAGATGCAAACCCAGAAAGTTTCAGCACCTGCTTTATAGTACATAAGAGAGGCGAGTAGTTTAAAACAAACAACTTGGTGTGTGTGTGTGTGAAGAGAATAGGCCAGGCACATTTTTTTTTTTTTGTGCTCAGGCTTAGCAAAAGAGATGCTTTGGTTTAAAAGGAATTATTATGAAGCTGGTGGGCAAGGGGATGAGAGGGGTGTTGTAATGAAGCTTCATGAGGGGCACATAGAATTTTGTGAACTTTTCATGCACATGTACACTGAGCCTGTCCTCTCTAGCATTTGGTTTAAAAGGAGTTGTTATAAAGCTGGTGGGCAAGGGGATGAAATGAGTGTCACAGTGAAGCTTCACAAAGGGCATGCAGAATCTTGTGAACCTTTCATGCATATACATACTGAGCCTGTTCTCCATACTGTAGCACCGGCAAGAGGAGCTTTCCTAAGTGATTTGTCATGAGGTCAACATTATTACTTTCCATCAGCTGTTTGCTTTTATGCTCCACTGGCTTATGATAAGAAACTCTTTCAATATAAAAGCAACTCAACAACATATACTTAAATAACATTAGATTTTTAAAAAGGACCAGTATTATCATAAATAGGAGTAAACTTGAATGGTCAGTAAGATAAAGCTTATGAGATTAAGCTGACAATTTTGGCACTTCTGTCTTATCATTGTTTTGTTACATTGGTTTAACACTCGTTTTTTACCTCTGAGGCACCACAGGTGATGTAGAGTAACTAGAAATTTGAGTATTCTACATACAAAATGTGCATGGGCCACAAAGAACTGCAGTTTTGATGAATAGCTTTAACTGAAATTTGTGTTTTCTCTTGCAGATTTTGCTGCATTAACTTGGAAACTATTAAGGCTGCAAATTTACAAATACGCCATTTTATAGCTCTCATTCTGCTCTACAAAATAATGCTATAGGATTTTATGTAGCTGCTCAAGAAGAGTGAAAATTAGTTTTTCCACCCAATTTTTTTAGCAAAACATGAAAGAAAAGCTTTAAGAGTGTGTAGTTCAACTGAATCATACAATGATATCAATTAATATGATTAGCTTCACTGTGCAAGTTCTAGTTTACATTTAAGTATGAAAGAAAAGGTTCAAAAAAGGTGATGAAACATCAAAAAGAGGGTGAAAAGGGGAGAGTATATGCTAATCTCATGAAATGGTGCAAAAAGTGCAAAATTTGTCTATTTTGCTTCAGCTTATATCCTAAAATACAAATCTCGAATGATCAATATGAAAGCAGGTATATTTCTGTCAAGGTAAATTGAATCTGTTGTCTTAACACTCTTCATGCTTCACTAACCTTAAAAATATACAGAACCGGTTTCAAAGATATGTTATCTCCATCTTCGGCCGTGGACGACTGGTGTGAAAGGTTGTTGTTGCGTAGTATCAGAAGCAATGTTCCGCTCTGGTGAAACTTTTATGAACTTAAAATTTATATTTTCTACTTTCGGAATGTCAAAATTCATCAAATGATCCTTATGTTTGTAGATGTAAATCTTTTCCCAAATATCCAATCCCAATCAGTAAAGAAGAATATAACATGGAATATAAAAAAAATTAAAGAAATAGCAATTTTAAATGGTTTTAATGAAAACTTAATACGTAATAAGATTAAAAAATTCCAGAAGAAGAAAAGAATTTAAAATTGCACTACATTATCAACAGTTAAAGAAAAAATGTCCTTTAAAAAATTCACATATAACCCAACAGTGATATATAAATTTCAAAAAATATTTAAAGATGTTAATATAAAATTGGCTCCCACTAATAGATTTAGTCTAAACAACGTTTTGAAAGACAATACTACAGATAATACCCCAAAGGAGAAAAAAGCAGGAATTTACAAGATTTCATGTGCTGAATGTGATAAGATCTACATAGGAAAAACCAAGAGGAATGTGGGGATACGTCTTAAAGAACATATGAGGAATTTAAAATACAAACAAATAGAAAAATCAGCGGTTGCATATCACTTTTGGACCGAAAATCATGATATAAAGAAAAAAGTTTAATTATTGAGAGCTGTACAGGGACCAGTAGAATTGGATATTTGGGAAAAGATTACATCTACAAACATAAGGATCATTTGATGAATTTTGACATTCCGAAAGAAGAAAATATAAATTTTAAGTTCATAAAAGTTTCAACAGAGTGGAACATTGCTTCTGATACTACACAACAACAACCTTTCACACCAGTCGTCCATGGCAGAAGATGGAGATAACATATCTTTGAAACCGGTTCCGTATATTTTTAAGGTTAGTGAAGCATGAAGAGTGTTAAGACGACAGATTCAATTCACATGAGCTTCACTGTGTTAGTTCCATATGAAGACTTTTTTAAAGATTTACAATTTTTAAAAAATTTTGATTCTGTCAAGGTGTTGCACATTAAAATTCTTTCTTTAATTATCACGTAGTTATTTGTTACATGTAATAATCACAAAATTTGCACATGCCAGTTCATTTGCAAGGTGGTGGTTAATTCTTCTGAAAATTCAGTATTGAAATCCATGAAATGCATCATTACACGTCTCAATTCATAATTGGTTTTCATTAAATGTCTGTTGATCATTCTATTCATTAAGTAAAATTCTTTCCAAATTTCCTTATTTTCCCCATACTTCTTGCAGTGAACTCTGGTGTGCATCTGATGTTGGTGGTGATATTCAACAATACTATCTTTAATTAGAAACTCCATTATATCATGCAAGTGATTCCCTAAAATAGTCATATCATCCATAATGCAGTGACACATTTGGATAAGTATATATCCTATTGGGCATTACAGCTGAAGAATATGACACAAACTATGTATACATGGTGTTAATGAACTACACCAAAATAATTTCAGCGAGTATGGTCCACAATTTCACAACTAAGCATAAAGCAATTTTATGGTGTTAAACAATTTTGCATCAGATGCTGATAAGTGAGTGTTAAAGTCAAGCACGGTGAAAAATTGGTTTATAATGTCTTTAAAACTGTCTTGTTAGCATAAAAAATTTGATTTTTTGCAGTTTGTTATCAGCATCTTCTAGATTTAGTGCTATAAATATCGCTCAAATTTCAAACTAATCATTTGACAATGCAACACTATCTATTAACTGCCTTCTTGCATTAGAGGGAGCTCTTTAACTGCTTGTGCGGCATAATACATAATGCAATGGCTGATGTTTCACAGGCCATGGGTTCAATTCTTGTCATACCATTAATTTTTTTTATTTAATATGAAGTGCTGTGATAAGCATACTCCAGAATTATGAATGAAATTTAGGTAATCTTTGAATATATGACATCCAACTCATTAAGATGATCCAAAATTCTATCTTTGGTAAGCAAGGATTGCAATTATATGAACTGATATTTTAAGATTTAAGTGTATAAATTGAAACACCGACTTAAAACATAGTCTAAAAGCTGAATTATTAAGTCATAGTCAGAAAATGGCATAAAAAAAAGTGACGAGCCTGATTCGAACTCAAAAACAAATGACCACCTATTACTCTAAAGCTAATGTGATAACTATGGTGCCAGAATGATATATTCAAAAATCTCCCTTCATTATCGTGTGTTATGCTTTCAAGGGGCATCTTCATTAGCCAGTTTCATACTGGCACTTTAAAAACTTATAGCCATAGCCTCAAGATTTGAACAGATAGGCCATTTGTTATCTATCTCAAATTGCTTATATACCTAACATTTCTGCACTGATATTATTTCGGTGTAGTTCATTAACTCCCTATATATAAAGCTAAAGTATTTTTCAACAGCCTAAATAGTTCATTCTATAACTCAATTTTAAAAATGTTAGGCTTTTACACCATCTAGCAGGAAAATATTTCCTGCATTTTTTTCAAGTTTTTATCATCATGGGTGGCCAAGGTCAAGTGCAGGCTTGTGAGCAGGAGGTCTGGGGTTTGATTCCCACCAGGAGCATCCTCCCAAACTGAGGTTTTATCCTGGTTTTCCTTAGGCCTCATAAATGGCAAATGTTGGGGAAGTACCTAAACTTAGGCCTGGAATGCATCTTTCCTTAAAAAAAAATGCTTTCCAAATATATCCTTTCATTTCATGTATCATTAGTGTCCACTGCCTGTGGTGTGTCAGTACTAAAAACGAGTGTTAAATGCTATTAATAAAAAATTGCAATTTATCTCACATGTACAGTTTAATTTCAACAATATTAAAAAAAAATCATTTAATTTAAAATCTAACAATAATTTAATCAACAATTTAACAATTTTTATATTGACAGATCTAATATCACATGAATTTGAAAATGTACACATACTTCAATGAATTACAAGCATTTTTATTTGATAAGCAATGATATTCATTATTTTCTATATTGTTTAAAGTATAATATAATATTAAGTACTTCAGTAACATTTAGTAAGTATAACAATGCACTGTATACAGCTGGTGAATAATTCGCTTTCAAAGTGCCAAATTACTACTGTAAATGACAAACTTTTTTCTTTGTTTTACTTGTATAAATTATTATTTTGGTACTTATACAGAGCCTTCAGGAAGCATGCTGTTCGTGACAGAATCAGATATTCATAACCCCTTAAACTTAAAATTGAGTGTAATGATTACTTTCTTAATGTAACAAAAAATTTAAATTTATATTCTGGTGATAAAAGAGATGCTTTAAAAATTTTACAATCATCAACTCCCCCTCATAATAATGAATTCAAACCAGGTATCACTACCCCACTAGAAATCAGTAATATCATTAGGAAACTAAAATCAAAAAACTCTTCTGGCTATGATGAGATCAACAGCAAAGTCATAAAGGCCTGTGCAAAGGAAATAAGTACCCCCCTTAGTCACTTGTGTAATGAATCTTTAGCATTGGGTGTATTTCCTGAGAGGCTAAAATACTCAATAGTGAGGCCTCTGTATACAAAAAAGGAGAAAAGATAAATGTCTCTAATTATAGACCTATAGCTATTTCACCTACATTTTCTAAGGTGTTTGAGAAAGTAATGTACAATAGGCTTTACCATTACCTTGAAAGTAACAATATTCTAGTTAGTGATCAGTTTGGCTTTAGAAAAGGAATTTCAACAGAAAATGCAATCTATAAACTCACTAAATGAAATTTTAACTGCATTTAATGAAAGAGCACATGTAGGAGGAATATTTTGTGACTTAGCTAAGGCTTTTGACTGTGTCAATCATGAAATTCTGATAGATAAATTTTAGCTTTCTATGGAATAAAAAACCAATATTTAAAATGGTTTATATCCTACCTTGACAAAAGGAAACAAAAAGTAGTGATAGTCCCTTCAAAAATAAAAAAAAAAATGCATCGGAGTGGGGAATGATTAACCATGGAGTACCTCAAGGATCTGTTCTGGGTCCTCTTCTTTTTCTAATATATATAAATGACCTCTCCTTATCTATCCAAGATGTAGGAAATGCTGTTCTATTTGCAGATGATACAAGCATATTGATAAATGGAAAGAGCCTTAATGATTGTACCATTAAACTAAATCTGGTTCTCAGTTCATTGTGTGTATGGTTCAAAGCAAACAAATTGTCTCTAAATCTAGATAAAACAAATGTTATGAAATTTACTCACAGATCTCCAGATCCACAATTACAGATAGGATATTATAACGGTGTACTTTCACAAACCAAATATATTAAATTCCTTGGTTTAATAATTGATAACCGTCTGAATTGGAAAGATCACATTGATCTTATTACACCTAAACTAAGCAGTGCATGCTATGCAATACATGCATTAGTAATGTTGGAGTCAATTAAGACTTTAAAACTAGTTTATTATGCTTATTTCAACTCAATAATGAAGTACGGTCTAATATTTTGGGGAAATTCAGTTAAAAGTGAACGTGTCTTCTTGTTACAGAAAAAAGTCATACGAATAATTGCTGGTACACACAGTAGACATTCATGCAGAAACCTCTTTAGGAAATTTGAAATTTTAACTCTTCCTTGCGAATATATTTTATCCCTCATGAACTTTTATATAAGAAATAAACAAAAATTTGTTCAAAATCAAAATATACATGACAAGAATACTGGACAAAAAGCAAATCTACATCGCCCAATTTCAGCACTTTCATGCCATCAAAAAGGCGTTTATTATGAGTGCATTTTAGTATACAATGCTCTTCCCTCTAGCCTAAAAGCCTTAATAAACAATGACAATTCCTTTAAATCTGCTCTTAGAAAATACCTATGTAAAAAGGCCTATTATTCTGTAAAGGAATATATGAGTGACAATAGTATACTGCACAACATATCAATGTATATGTAAATATGTATTAATAAAAGTTGTATGATTGATTTGTCTGTTTTTGGTGTTGGTTGAGTTGTTTTAAGTGTTTTTTTTTATTTTATTGTAATTATTTATGTAGATGTAAACAAATTTTTGTAAATACAGATTGAAAACTACTGTGGTATTTGTATATGACAAGTTCAATGTTCGTAGGTCTCTGAGGCTGCTTCACGAACTCACTGAATGCTCCGAGAACTAAACTAAACTAAACTCAAGTGCATAAATTTCTACAGCATACCAAACACCAATTTTTTGGTCTTATAATAGCATTTTATGTAGAAGATCCAGTTTTTCTGCACTCCAGTATCTATTGTTTTGTGTTACCACATGGTCATGTAAATAAAACCATGCTTCATTCATAAAAAAAATTAAATGTAGGTCAACAGAGCAAACATTAATACTATCCAGCAGCCAATTACAGAAATTAAATCTACTTGCATCACCATATAGTTGCAATTCCTGCATTACAGTTATCTTATAGGGTTTTAATTTTAAAAGTTTAGTAGCATTCCAAGCCAAGGTTTGAGAAATTATTGATTCCTGTGCAAGCTTTCTTAGAGAGTTCTTTGAATTTTGTTCCAACTTTTCTCCAATATTGAGTTTTCCTCTGTAAGAACAGGGCTTTTTTTATTTTCGGTTTCTTATCAAGAACAGATTCCATTCCCCTAAATCTATTCAAAAGATTACAAACAGTAGGGAATTTGTTTATAAAATCTCCATAACACTTATCTACACGAGTTTGTTGTCACATAGGAATCATAAATGAAAATTCTGTGTGTTAAAAGTATACAGACTTTTTGGCATTATAACAGCACTAATACACTATAACAATGAAACAAGTGGTGGTCTCATAATGTTCAACATCTGTACAGCACAAAGACTTCATGTCAATACACGAGGAGACCGGAAAATGGAGGAGGGAGCAGAACCAGTTAGAAACAGGGTAGGTAAATCCTCATTGAGCCAGCTATGCCTCCAAATGAATTTTCTGTATAATACATTATTATTGTTATTATTATTACTTAATCACATGGATCTGTTAAACGATTAAGGTTTTTTTTGTATGTGTTTGTGTGGGGGGAAGGCACACAATTGAATGACCAAATCAGATGCATGGAGTCTGCACTAGGAATGGATTGGGCAGCAAACACAAATAAATAAATATGTTATAATGTACAGAACATTACCTTTCTCTTAGAATGATTTTCATAAGTAATATTTTATGATACCATTACTTTTAAAGAAATTGAAAGTAACAATTAAATATATATGAATTATAATCAGTACAACATAATTTATAAAACTGTCAATACTTCAGATTTGAAATATACAATTTTTCTCTGCTCCATCTTAGACTTTCACGGCATGTGTTATAATTAAAACAGCCTGGAAGATTTTAATTTTAACCGTTTTTCTCCCCTCCTGTAAAATCAGTACTGCTATTATAAAGTTTTCTACTTATATTAACAATATAATCTCCTTTGCAAGAAAATATAAAAGGCTAACAACCATGCAAACTAGCTATATAAATTATTAGGAAAACAAAAACATTAAAAATCCATATTATTGTTTTAGTTCTTTTATCCTGATACACCCCATTATACCCATTATGAACAAACTTAAACCTAAGCAATAATAAAATGGAATGCCAATATATGATTTGATTTAATTTCATGAATGCACTGTACTATTTTCATTATTTACTACATTTTTATATTATGCCTCTTTCATATAGTTTACTTACTGTCATTAAGATATGAACTAATTTTTGAACCTATATTTCATACTTTACAATTTATGTCATTATAACATTTTAATTTCTTATTACAGTAATCAGCAAGCAACAATTTTTTTTTTTTTTATGTATGACGAGAATTATCAGAATTTGTAGTTTTCTCAGAGGATCAGCCATGTGAGCAAGAAAACTTCTACAAATGCTGCCACCAGGAAGGTGGAAGGACTAATATTAGAATTGCAACAGTAAAAATAGAATTTCCCTCTATAGAAAAGTTTACAATTTTTGCCATTAGGGGTTTCACTGTTATATCTACACAGCGTCAGGTGTTGATCAAAATGAGAAATGGTGATTTAGTTTCCTGCAAATTCAATTGTAAGTTAGAATACTTGTGCATTACCTCAGAATAAGTTAGTTTCCTCGAATTCAATAGTAACTCATAATTGCAGTGAATTACATTAGGTTCAATAAGCTTTAGTTTTTTGTTTCTTTTTTAATCTCAAACTCTCAATATGTCATTTTAAACTTCCCCCCAAAAGTATCTGCTTTTCTACGCATTCCAATGCAATTTCAAATAATTGTGGTTTAGAAAGTCATAGTTCTTTATTTTTTTAAATTTATTTTAAAACCATAAGCTATTATCCTTTCTCAATCCACTATTTCAAATTCTCCTGAAGATGCATGACCTTAGTATCTACAAATTCAATACGGTATTTTCTCTATTTTTTTTCTCCACTTCTATAGTCATATGTTACACATGCATTGATTTTCTTCTCTATGGCAACATCATTGGCACATTTTAGGTTTTAAAAGAACTGTAAAAAGGGGCGTGGGTGCGTTGTAGGATTATGAACTTCACATCAAGTTTTTAAATGTTCTACATGATTTTTGCTACATTTTGATAAGTTTTGCAACAGAAATGTACTCGGACGCATCATGAAATGTTTACCCCAATAAATTTTTGTATCACCGCTGATTAAATTTCATGAGAACCTTACCATTTCTTACAATCTGAGATGAGAATTTCACTTTAACCATCTGTATTGGTGTTGTATCATTGCATTTTATTTTCATCCATTTGTCGTCACTATAAATATTAGGCCTATCTGCTGCTTCTTCTTCATTGCGATCTGCCGACCATGTGTGCGTTAATAGCATAAGAAGCACTGGTATACACCTGAAGTGCCTTTGTCTTAACCTCACTTTTAGTTTCATATCTTCCATAAAATCTGTCTCGGCAATTATAAGACCCTGCCTCTGAACACCATACCATTTCTTATCCCATGAAACGAATCCACTATAAGATGCTTATTAATACACTTGCAGAGTGTCCCACATAATCTTGTTTTCTTAGACATGACTGTTGAAAGTGATGGGTTTTTGTTTTTTTATTATTATTATTTATTTACACTTCGAACGCGAATTATTTACATTCATTGCAACTCCCAATCACATTATCTTCTCTTCTTTTGACAGTATTGATCATGATGATAAGCAAATGCATAACAAGACTAAAACACACTTATTAATACTAATATTCTGATATTCCACCATTTTCATTTTCACTAATGAACACCAAGCACCAATCATTTGCGAACTTATCATTCATCTGGCAAGCGACCATCAGTGAACAAACGCATGGTACCACACAGCACACGACAGGCATTTACCAATTTCGTAACGTTGGTAGGGAACTCTAGGAAAATTTAACCAATCCCTGCAGGGTATATAATTTTACAGAGATTTACAAAGAATATTCCAGCTAATAATTTATATGTAAATTTGCCTCACGAAAACTGAAGCTGGTACTATAGAAGTAATTGCTTTTACATCATTTCAATGGACAACTAATCACTATTTCTAACAATAATCCAACAATAATTCAACTCTGCCATTCATACATGCACATATATACGTATAACGACCCTGGTAGAAATAAAGCTATTACAATAAACTAGTGCTTTGCACTTGCCATTTTCTACAGTTTATCAGAACTTAGCAACTGAATTAATTGCGTATTACGGCAAGTATGTTACTGTGCAATAAATTGTAATAATAAGGGGCACCCTGAGGACTTTCTTTTTCCTATATAAGTCTGGAAATATTAATTAAGAAATGCCTATGAAATTATATTATTCTATTACATGCAATATTATAATACTTGGTATATTTAAATGTTTCAATCAATTTGTTGTTGTTGTTGTTGTTGTTATTATTATTATTATTATTATTATTATTATTATTATTATTATTATTATTATTATTATTATTATTATGCGAGTACATCAATACTTTCGAATATAAAGAGTTTAGAATTATGGGAATTATTTTAGATTTTCTAATTTTATGTGCCCTAAGTTTTTGTAAGGTCACCATAATTATTCAATATTTAAAATAGGACTTGGGGCTGAAAATATTGGTAGAAACGAATAATACATTATTGGGCTATAGTATGAAATGATTTAATTTTCAATTATTAAAACCATTTTGTGAATATTTTCTAACCTGTTAGTGTAGTATCATGATTATATGTATTCTTTCAGTTTTAATTTTCATTATTTCGCTGCATAAAAATCAACTTGCGAAGGGTGCGCCATAAACAAACATATTAATGCTAAACATTTTTTATTTATAAAAACATTTTTATAAGAACACTCTCACATTTAAACAGATGGCAATTTCATACTAATTACTGGAAATTCTTAAAATGTAATTTTGACAAATGTCTGAAAAGTACATTCCAAAACAAATATTTTTTGCGGATTTTACGAAGGTGTACTTTAAAATTGGTATTCTATCAATGTTTTAAGAAAAAAAACATGCGGTCATTCTTTCGATACTTATTATTATATACAATGTTCTATTCATAATTTTACCTTGTGAATACGAAATACCATAGCACTAGGTTTTCAAAATGAACCTTTGAATTATTTTCTTGAAAATATGTGGATTAAGTTCCACATTTTCTCATTTACTTTTTCTTAGAATAATCATATACTCGCCCCAAAATAATAATGAAGTATCGTAGATGTATGAGTGATTTCAAATTTAATAGCTGAGATAACAAAAGAAGTTGAATGAACAAATTTTGGCTGTGCATGGTTATTTCATTGAAACATTAACAATGTTTATGATATTAAGATTCTGCTCAATATGTTCATAGTTAGTCGATTTTGCAACAGCAAATCCTTTCAGGTGTAACCAGTTCTTCTCATTAATTACCAAAAAATGTAAATAGTATTATTTTAAAATTACCCAAAGAGTGTATAGATTGAATTATTCTGTAATTCACGAATACAAGAGGCTCTCATGAAGTCCACAATACAATATTCAGCTTCCTTTCTTCAAATTCCTTTTTTGGCTCTTAATTTCACAACCCATACAACAACCTGATTAACATACACACAAACAAACTAGGTGTGAGTACAGTCACATGTGAGGACATTGCTGAACTGCGTTACAGAACGGTGTAAATTTATTAAAACATTCCATTGCTCATTATTTGTGACTAGTGCTTAACCTTATGTCATGCATATTTGTTATTTAGCCAATATCTTTAATAAGATTTGTACTTACATTGCTAATACACGCTCGGTTGTTGAGCTAGACTTTTCAGCAGTTGTTCAAAGGTTGATTTATTACGTCTTGAAAATTATAGCTATCTATGATATCCTGCAATTCATTATGAGCTGAAGGAGAATCACAGCAATAGTAGTAGTAGGAGAAAAAGAATTTGCAACAACAACAACAACAATGGTGGTGGTGGTGGTGGTGGTGGTGGTGATGCAGGTAGTCGTAATCTTTGCAATATGTAAAATGTTATGTATATATTAAAATTTCATTCTTAGTACTTGAAGATGTGTACTCTCTATCTGTCATTATTTAAATTCCGTATATTTAAAATTTAATTAGCCAATAATTGTGGATATCTATTTTGATTACCCATTGTTTGTTTCTATACATTGTTTTTTCCTTTTTGTTGTTTGTTAGAATTACATTTAAAATTATATTTTTATGCCTTTGTAAATATTGTGCTGTTATTGATGGCCTACATTTACTTAAATTGCCTCTAATGTGCTCCAAATGCTGTATATTTATCTACATATTATAATTTCACGATTTAAGAAATAAATAACCATTATAGCTTAAACAGCTGCACTAACATTATAGTAAATGAAAGAATCCACATAATATTTCTTGTAGGTAAAAAAAAAAAAACGATTATCGAGGACAATGTCGTACACTAAGAAATAAATTTCCACTTGCGCATTGGCCACAGGAGAATACCTGAAGAGTTATTTCATAAGGCGTCAATGTCCCTTGCATCCTCCCAGTTAAGACTTTCATCATGAGTATTTCAAGAATTGTGCACAAAGTTCATATTCCTCCTATTGTAAGGTATCTCATTTTCACTGAGATCATTAAAAGCGCCTGCAAATGCTATTGCAACCTTAACAATCTGACGTAAGTGGAATATTTGACCAGTGATTGAACAGATGTTAAGCTGCTACACACGAGATATGATCATGCTGAATTCCAGTTGTTGTTTGCAATCAAAACCATTTCATTCAACTTTATCATTTTCTTTCAGTTCGAAAGAGGCTGGAATGTTATATGAATATACTCAAAACTACCTCTAGTTGCCATACTTTTGTTCCTCATCTTCATAAGTTATCGACTGTTTGATCAAGCCTGAAAGAGATGGAATGCTAATGCCAGAGCTGCTAAAGGGCGTTCTTAACTAAATCAAATTAATATAACGGTTCTCATCAGCAGATTCTGTTTCATGTCAAACCTTAGCAGCTATTACATCTCTTAAATAGCAGGTAAACTTTTCCCACGGATTGTAAGTCGTTTATACCGCGCCAACTGTTATAACATGCGTTCATCCACTTATTTTTGGCTTTGTCACAAGTTAGACAATGGACTGGCATTGGAAAAAAATATTGTTAATTAACTTACACTTTCGTCAATACTGGTATATTCCTCTGTCAGCTCTTTCCTCTCCGTATAACAAAACTAGCATCTTTTACAAAAACCAGCAGTTCTTGGTTATATGATTCATTTTCTTTAAAATGAAATGGTGGTTTGGGACATATGGCTTTATTGAAGTCTCTGTCACTTTTCAAGAGACAAATGTTACAGATTTCACTTATCCAAATCAGAATGACAACTTTATTGTAAGCTGCATAGGAGGCAACCTATCTCAAAGCCAACAAACAAAGATTGCTTTAAGAGATATCGTTAAACGACTTTTACACTTTTTATGACTCCTAGGTATGTCAGTTCAGAAATTGTGATGTCGAGAAGGAACGAACTAATTGGATCTTGAAAAGTTTGATATATGTTTCATTGCCCCCCCCCCCTTCCCAATGAAAACTAAACCAGGTTATTCTGACTTTTTACTCTCACATTTGAAGCAGTTCCTAATTCATTGTACATGACGTAATCTATGCCTTTTGTTCAACTTCCTTTTAATTTCAGTTTATGAATGTCAATCACATTTTATGTCAGATTTTAAGGTCGAATAGAAATGCACTACAATTCATTTTGGGCACTGCTTTAAAAATTAACAGCAAAAGTGATTTTTCTATAATACGTGGTTGTTATACACGAATTAAGTGCCATATGTAAACAATAACAGTATTTAGGATTACCAAATCATTTTTATAAAATTGGGGAAATTCCTTCCCTTTATGCCAAAAATTACGGAAACTTTGTTATAAAACATCTTGGTATGGTCAGATTATTATTATAATTATTTTTTTTTAATTTTGCGACTTGCATATAAAACAGGAGTCATAAAATAAATGACACAGAAAAAAAGTGTAGAGGAAGCTAAATACCTGTTTACCTGAAGTTCATTAATGTTCATATTTTTCTGAACACCTGGCATCATTGAGCATTTTTGATTCGCTTTTAATATAGTAAAATATCTCGCAGTCCAGCTTAGAATTGACACACTTGCAATTCTGCCTAATTAAGAGAGTTTTCCCCATAACATTTTATGCGCCAAATTGAAAATACCACAGGTTAATTTTATTTTACAAGCTTGTTGGCATAACGAAGGAAAATCAGAGAAAGTTTTACATTAGGTCGGGAAGTGGGAAAATTTGTCACCAGACTTTAAAAATACTGTCTGCAACCCTAAAGGTATTCTGAAACTGTTCACATATCTTCATGGAACCCTAAACACATTTCTCGTAAACAGCTCCCAAATTGTAAACCCACTCAAAAAATATCAAGAGAAGAATGCACAGAGTGCAGTTTTAACATCAGCCAAGTGCTCAGTTATCACTATATTGTCATTTGTTTATCTTATTACCTATAAGTATCCTCAGGTACAGCCCAATCCCGTCATAACAAACTTGACTGCATTTGCCTCAGCGGTTGACATGGCAACAGTAGACGCTTGCTTTTGCTCTAAGGTAGCAAGTACAACCAAATTTTGTTAATTAACTGCCCGCTTTCATACTAATTCAGGAGGATGCGCGAGCATTGCCAGCTCGCTGAATATAATTTTTTGAGACTTCGTTTAGCTACAACAATTTTGAAATTTTACATTTACTGATATAGGGATTTTGCTACTTGTTTTATAGTGTGTAGCTACAAAAGGAAAACTTTTGGATTGTTAACGCATTGCATTTAGCCCCGGATATATTGAACTCATTGATATGGTCCTACTGTTTGTAGTTTCCGTTTTCTATGACGCCAATTCGGCGCATTTTTGCATTTACATAAAACTATGTACAAACAGTGAACCTTGTGTAACTACGTCAATGTTGTAAAAGCTAATTTTCCTATTATACACTTGCTGTAGTACAATACCTCTGACAGTTGTCTAAAACAATAAGTAAATATAATTGCATTTATGAGTATATTTTATACTCAATAACATTTTCAAATAAACTCCTTATATGGAGGTAGGGCTGCACCAGCTTGCTATGTCACGAGCAACCATTGGATGATCAAGAAAGAACATACTTTGTCAGTCTTGTATTCATGAAACCGCTACAGATGGATGTTTTTGTTTATGTATTTTTGGAGGAAACAAATCAATAATGCAGAACATTTCTCAAATGTTGACATTTGACGGAGAAAAAAAATTATTGTATAGCATTATCCCATCTTGCCTTCTCATGCTCTTTGTCCTTGTCCAGAAAACTTTTCATTGGTATTTCGTTTTCTTTGGACTTATAAAGAAAATTCTAGAAGAGTGCGACATAATCTTTATGGCTTGTTCGCTCCTCTCTCAAAGAGATCGATTCGTGACTGGGTGTGTGTGTGTGAAAAAGAATATTTGGGCGTTTATTCTAAATTGATAGGGTTGATGCCTTCTCCGTTTGGCCTACCCTTATATTATAAGGTTTCTTTAAATTTATTGTTATTGTCTTTTAACGTTGGCTTTAAGTTCCTTTGTATTTTACTTATGTAGTACGTAGTGGTGCGGTCGAAATACGTTCTTGAAGTCATAATTTGAGTACCAAGTCTTTAATTTTTCTCCATATGAGATGTTAAAAAGTGTCTCAACCTTGTTACTGTTCCAAGTTATTAAAAGAAAATATTGCATATTACATCTGGCATTAATTTAAAATTTATTTCTTGCCTCTAAAAGGTCGTTTTACACGAGCGCCGTTCTTCGGGGTGAATGTAATTTTGCACGTGAATTAAATTTCTGACTTATTGTTAACTCAATTAGACTATAATTGAAACAACTTTACAATTCACAACCCAAATTATAGTCCAGTTTTTAAAAAAATGTCTAAATACAAAATTGGGCAAATTTAGGTTATAATAGAGGTATATACATGTTGGCTGGTTGGCCTTCTAATTCTAAATAGTATAAGATTATTTTTATGTAATTTAATAAAACTCTATTATATTATAATACAAATTAATGTATTGTTCTGTACTGTAAAGTTTTTCAGGCCACATCCTCATGATATTTCCTTCCAGCATGCTTATTTTTAATATTCTCTGGATATCATTGGTAGAATTTCAAATTACAGACAAAAATAACACCTTGGTAGCAGCAAAAGGTAACATGTTGCAAATTTCATTATAAATTGTAAATAAATAAATAAAAAAGCAGTTAATATGTCTGTTATTTTATGTAGCTTCTCTGTGAATGACATGGATATTTCCGGCATATTTATTACATAATTTACTAAATAAAAATCTCTGTGTATACTAAAGTATCTTAAAAGGCTATGCTATATTAAAGTATCTTAGCGAATTCAGTAATATTCATTCCTGAGGCAAAATGGTGAGATACTAGGCACAAGTGGGTGAAAAAGATAGCTAAGATTAAGAAAAAGTTTGCGCATCTAAGTCTAGGTCCCTTAAATTCCTTACAATTGAATTTTGCATCTGCAGTTTATAAAATAATTTCTACAAAGGATTCTTGAGGGTTACTTTATATTCAAGGAGTAATGCTTCTTCACATATCTCTTTAGTTGCAGTGTCTCTGTTTTCATGGTTTGCATTTCAGAGATTAGAGTCTTTCAGAGTATATGGCTAAATCACCATATTACTTCCACCTTTTGCCATTCAAATTATATCTCTTTAATTCATTACTGTTTTTATATTTATACAGCAAATAATGAGCTATTTCAAAGACAACATAAATTTCTTTGGCAACAATATATAATTTTGCTGAGCATCATAAAATGTTATCCGAAATCTCACTTCTCTTCAGCTGCAAAAACATGTCATGTATGCAAATAAAATAGTACAGCAATTTTGTACACAATAATGTTAACATTACATTTCACATACATAATATTCTCTGTATTGGTTTACTACACAGCAAAAACTGCTAAAATCTGTTGGATTTGAAAGGAATACAAAAACAGCTGAACAATTCTATGGAAAGAAGCACAAAACATTCTAGGAGATCCCAATATTTGCTTCAGCATAATATATCATTAATGTTGTTCTTTATTGCAAAAATAGCGTTTTCCCTGATTTTGTTTTGAGATTTGAAAAACAATAATATTACATAAATGCTCACAAGTTTAATCAATTATCCATTTAATGCATTTTAACATTGTATATAACAAAATGAGAATGTGCAGATATACAGGAAATGATGTACTGGAATTTAAGTTTCTGGTTTCATGCTGAGATTTTGTTGTTAGCTGCTATGTAGTGATAGAGTACCACTAGCAGGAAAAGTGTAACTCCA
Organism: Metallyticus violacea; assembly: GCA_030762175.1. Lineage (NCBI taxonomy): Eukaryota > Metazoa > Arthropoda > Insecta > Mantodea > Metallyticidae > Metallyticus > Metallyticus violacea. The sequence continues at coordinate 40,941,818 of CM060834.1, read as the reverse complement.
AGCACATTTGCAAAAACTGCCAATTGGACATCCGTAATCATTCTGCAAAACACAAATAAATAAGCAAATGATGTACACATGTTTATTCAAAAAGCCACTCAAAATTCTATAAAAATGCCCAACAGTGTCTATAATTGATCCAAAAATATATAATGCAAGAGCATCCCCAGTTATGCCCTAAGATGTGAATTGTTATCTCTTTGTACATAAAGTATGTCAGTCTTTTAAGAAAATGTACAAAACAAAGGCAATAATGGTGCAAATGAACCCACAATCACTTAGCATGTAAAATTACTTGGTGCCCACCTTTTCTAGATAAGGGAAAATTCCTAGACAACCATACCCAAACAATATGCTTCAAAAGGGAATTGAACCCTGGCTCTTCAGCTGAGCATATAAGACTTCTGTTCAAAAAATATCCAAGCTTTCTATTTTTTTGGGCTTACATCTCATTGAGCTGTCTCCTTTGAAGTAAATTCTGTTTCTGCAGATACATTCCTCCCGATGTCATTTCAAATTCTGAAGGCAGCCCTAATAAGCTTTAATCATGGAGGTGTGTTTCTAATTTTTATCCCTTTAACCGAGGATTTCAGTTCTTAGGGATGAGAGAGAAAGGTCGAAGATGCTAATTTAAAAAAGCATGGTGAGGGGATGAGGAAGAGCAGTCATTTTATTCATAGCACTAAATTTGTGAAAAAGCCACAGTTACTTCTTGGCAATACCAGCTATGCACATTTTGATACCCGGCAGAAATTACAATGAACAAGGCCCTGAAGGTCAAAGAATTCCATCAACAACACACAAGTGTTTGACCTAATCTGTCTTTATTGGATCTTGGTGAAGTTTCCCCAACCTTATGTTACAATTTGACTTTCAACTTAACATTGTAGTTATAGGCCCACAATACTGATTGTTTTACTGAACAACATTTCTTCTTCATTTGTACCATCTAAGAGTTCCTGACAGATTATGAGGCGATTGTCCTTTTGGGTTTATGTCCATAGTGGAGGATTGATTTTTCCTGCAAACATGATACATATAAAATTTTCTGTCAGGATATAATAATATGGTTCTTTTTGCTTAAACTATGGCCTTATGAGAGTCATCAATTGATGTTGATGGTGTCCTGGAAACAGGTCATCAAATATACTCTTGAACCTGCATTGGTCATAAGTACAACTTAAACAATGATCACCATACATTTCTTTCCTCATCTGATGAACCTTAGAAAAGCATAAACCAAGTTTCACGTAAAAGTGCATGCTAATGCGCTGTTCTTGAAGGTCAGCACTCCTAATTATCGTAATACAACACTGATACCAAAAAGCAATATGAAACTCCACCGAAATAAGACAGCATTGTGTGACATAAAGGAGTTTCGTCTATGCTTATGATAAGACCTAACAATTGTCTTTCACCACAGCACTTCTTTGGCATGAAATTTTGAAAGTTTGGTTTGAACAGATATCATATTCTGGCTTCTGAACCAAGGTATCAGATTATAGAAGAATTATTTTCCAATTCAAAACATCCTGCAGAACTACTATCTAGGAAACAAAATTAATCCAGCATAAGATAGTTGTATCAAAGTTTTAAGCAATGAATAAACTATAAATCTGTCAATTATTGAAATATTTTCATTTGAAAGATGGATGTTTTGAAACACATACTTTGGCACACAACACTGTGACAGCTGGTTTGGCGAGAATATAGTTTGAAAATGCCTTGTAATTCTGATAAGATAATTTTGGTGCCATGTCTTATGATTTCAAAAGGTGGTGACATAAATGCAGAATCACGAATATTAGGTGGGTGTTTATCATGACTCTTTACCATACTGAGTAATTATGGAAACTGTTTTTGGGAATTTCAAAGAGACTGGAAATCACTTTAATATGAATAATGAAATTCAGAAACAACTGATGCTAATGGAAGTTGCACACGCAGGACCCTCTGTGCGTCCATTAGGGAATTAAGAGGGCCCTTGCATTGGATCAACAATTGTAAATATCATCCTCAACGCACACTGTTCTTGAGTGCTAAATTTCTTAACAGAACAGTTCGTGTGGAATGTATCATTTCATGCTGAAAAAATTTGACAGTAGGAGAAGTTGGAACACCTATTGCATAGCTACAGGACTATAATCCTAACTGCCAAACAAAATCACAGTTTGCAATGTGCTTCCAGATGACCCACCAACAAAAGTGTAAAGAAGCAGGACAGGAAAAAGTTCACACCCCAAAAATATGTCACTGAAAAATGGTGTGTGAATCAGTGCTTTCCATCTGCTGTTGCGGCATAGCCAAGATCAAAGACAAGTCACCTGCTGCTTCACTAGAAAAATGTTTCAACATAGCAGACATAATCCTTAATTTTCTGGCAAGTTGATATATGAGTGCTTCTCAATCACCCATACTCCCCTGATACAGCTCCCTTGCATTTTTTTATTTTCCTAAAACTAAAGAAAAGCTTCGTAGGTATTATTTCCAAGAAGCTGTGAAGCAAGATCTGCACATTTTATTACATAAATTCCTGATTTATGTAATTCTGTATTAATAGAATAGAAATCATGAATTTATGTAATAAAATGTGCAGATTGTGAACAGAGCTACATATGCAAAACAAAGAGAAATTTAGAAATTCGGAAGAAAGAACATTTTAGGAATATTTTGGCTTAAGCAGGTGGATAAATCAGCAGTAACAGCTCACTTTTGGAACCAAAAAACCATGAAATAAAACCAGATATTAAACTGCTGAAACATCTTCGCAACCCAATGGAGTTATCCACTTAGGAAAAAATTTTCATATTAAAAAAATAAAGAAAATATAATGAATTTCAAGTTTCCTCCTATGGATGAACTCAGCTATTTCCTACTTCAGCCAACAGATGACAACACAGGGACTTCTATCATTTCGAGTAATGGCGGTTCAGTGAGCAACTGAAGATGGGAGAGATTCTCCCGAAATGCATCTTATTTTATGTAAGTAAATGGAGTTTAGTGTAAAAAATGAATATCTAAGTTTATTATATTAGGATATAATAAAATGTATCTGCTGGCAACTTGCAATCTCTGGATAGTGAAATTTTACTTTAAAAGACAACAATCAATTGTATTTATAACTACAGAACTCTAACTAAATTCACAAACAACAGGAAGGATATATTGATATATATGAAAATATTGATATATATATATATAATGGCTTGTTAAAGTATGTTGATGAACTGAAGTCTTCTAATCAAAAATTTTTAAAAATTGTAAATCTTTAAAAAAGTTTTCATATGGAACTAACACAGTGAAGCTCATGTGAATTGAATCTGTCATCTTAACACTCTTCATGCTTCACTAACCTTAAAAATATACGGAACCGGTTTCAAAGATATGTTATCTCCATCTTCAGCCGTGGACGAATTGAATCTGTCGTCTTAACACTCTTCATGCTTCACTAACCTTAAAAATATACGGAACCGGTTTCAAAAGTATGTTATCTTTGAAACCGGTTCCATATATTTTTAAGGTTAGTGAAGCATGAATAGTGTTAAGATGACAGATTCAATTGAAGTCTTCTAGCTTAATACTTATGGAACTTTGAAACTTTACATAACTGTCACCATCTACTGTTAAGTGTCTTTAACTACTATGATTGCCAGAAAAATTGGTAAATACAAAATTATTCAATAATCCATAAAATATAGAAAAGTATCGATATATGGAAAAAACTAATGATATATACTTGTTCTGTACATTGATTTTATATAATAAATTCTACGAAAGGAACAAACAATTTTTTGTTACCTAATGTTATATTTGCATAGGTCATATATAGATATGACCTATGATATAGATATCACAGCTGCAAAAAGCAGTAGCACTATACTTGATCCAAAAATGCTGGCGGGTACAAGAAAGCTGGTAAGTGTGAAATAAACAATGGCCCACCAGCTTTCTTGGGTCAAGCATGACTAATTCTCTGTATTAGGCCATAAAAATAATTAGATTAAATGTATTTCAGTTAATGCCACAAAACATTTCTTGTAATTGAAAGGTTCTGTTTCTATCTGGAATACAATTGACAGGATTTTTTGTGAAGTGTCTTACCACTTCTTTACAAGAGTCAGTTTTCATATGATTAATTTATAAAAACCAGTCCTTCAACACTATATTTATGTAATGGTATAACTAAGAACAATTAGTATAAATTTTACAAACAATGAAAGTCCTAAAGAACACATGAATGCACAACCACTCACTGACAAAGTCTTCAATAATAACTATAAGCTGCTATCTGCACATACATTATAGGGCCTTGACAACTGCCTTCTACAGTATGCAGTCATGTTCTGCTAGCTCATAATGCAAATAACCTCACTATATCTTGTATAATTATTATTGTAAAATAATTAATAGTTTACTTATTAAATTTTTTTTAAAAATTGTAAATCTTGAAAAAAATTTTTTCATATGGAACTAACACTTATATAAATTGAATCTGTCATCTTAACACTCTTTATGCTTCATTAACCTTAAAAATATATGGAGCCAGTTTCAAAGATATGTTATCTCCATCTTTGAAACAGGTTCCATATAATTTTATGGTTAGTGAAGCATGAAGAGTATTAAGACGACAGATTCAATTAATATGTTTACTGTTTGTGGCTTGTGAGAATTTCAAAATATGTATATGTAACTCATGTATTGTTTTAGATCTTGATGTAAAACAGCTACCAGAGTAATACAGCACTTGTTTTAATTTACCATTATGGTAAATAACAATTAATAAAAGCATTTGCAGTACATCCAAGTTAGATATTGATCTATAAAGAACAATGATGCATGTATGGCAGTTAAATTTTACATTATTGAATTAGTAATTAAATATAAGCCAAACAGAATCACTTTTCAATTTCTTCACAGATACAGAAAATATAAATGACAGGCTGTAAATGTGATAAAATTGAAATTATTATTGGCAATGAAAAACTTCAAGCAAACAAGCTGGTAAAACATTAGCTTACAATATATTCTCTGAAGCATAAGATTGAACACTCTTGACTTACTCAGATCAAATTCATAGGGCAGAAAACAAACATAGCAAGATAGTCAAAATGCTGGCAATATAGAAACATAATGTAGCATCCAATGGATGTTCTAGGTAATAGGAATTTAAATGTTCAGGTTCAATGTAAAAATATTTACCCAATTACAGCAACTGTTATTATGTTACCTTACTTAGAATTTCAAAATATATACATGCAAGACTTGAGATCTTCACTCCACCTGGCACTTGTTTTAATTTACCAGTCTGGTATATAACAATTAATAAAAGCATTTGTAGTACATCTTAATTCGATATTGATCTATAAAAAACAATGATGCATGTGCGGCAGTCAAATTTTACATTACTGAACTAGTAATTAAATACAAGCCAAACATAGTTGCTTTTCAACTTGTTCATAAATTCTAAAAGCTCCCCAATATTCTTCTAGAGAAATTTATACTACAGATACAGAAAAAATAAATGACAGGCTATAAATGTGATAAAATTGAAACATTATTGGTAATGGAAAAGCTTTAAGCAAACAAACATTAGCTTACAATATATCATCTGAAGCATAAGATTTGACACTATTGACTCACTCAGTATTATCTCATAGGGCAGAAGACAAACATAACAAGATAGTCAAAATGCTGGCAATATAGAAACATGATGTAGCATCCACTGGAAGTTCTAGGTAATAGGAATTTAAATGTTCATGTTCAATATAATTAACAATAACATACTTACTCAATTATAACTGCCGAGAAGCATTTGGATTTTATCCTAACTCATGATGACAGGATACAGCTCAGGCTGCTGTGGATAACTCAACCTATTTTATATTGGTTTGATAGCTTAATTAAGAGAGAGAAATTTCTCAATATCTATTATTTGTTTTCTATATCAATCTGAAATTTTGATTATTCCTTCTGCAATTTGTCAAATTTTTGAATTTTGATGATCATGATTGCTTTTAAGGTGAAAAATACTTCAGGGTCTTTATTACACCAAGAAATTATATGTTTATCAGCTATTATTCTAGAAGATAGCCCTGCATGAGCAAAAGAGGGAGGGATGGTAACAGAGAGGAGCGCAGAAGAATAGTATTAGCTGTTGCACATTTTAAAAAAACCTTGTGGTATTTCAAATTTTTTACAAAAAATTATATAAGAGAAAAGCAATTAATATAACAGAATATAACCGGCTTGAAAAGAAACACATTCAGGTATACACTCATTATTTTTGGATATATCTGGGGGGGAGAAGGAGCAGTTTCTTGCAATAGAACATATCCCCACAAGAATAAGTTATAACTAGAAAGAACACACGTGAGTTTGCAATTTCAAACTCAACCTACGAATGGCATATTTATAAATCAGATCCTGCTACACATTAAACATATTGGTGTGATATGACCTGGAAAATGCATTAGAATTAATCATCTAAAATGTGCTGAATAAATTATGTTTATTTAATAGCTGGAATATATGGTGCAGTCACCAGCAACTAAAATGTCATCATATAAAATTCTAGATTTTTTTTTTTTTCTAAAGTTATTCACAAAGAATATAACTCATTCTAAATGAATAGTAAACAGAAGAGGGAATAAACTACACCAAAATAAACTAGGGTACCTATACTAAAGCAGATTGTGTCATTTACAGTTTAGCTTTATAACTATCTGTACCACAAAAAAGTGCAATTTTTGATATTTTGAGACTCTGTTTTCACACTAACAGATATTTCATTTAAACTTATCTTTCACAAACAGACATACAACCTAGAAAAATGCATTAATTTTGGTACAGAATGAACTACTTGTTCAAATATGGTTAAATTATCTGTAATTTACTTTTTTCCCTGGGGTCAACTTATTTTATATTATTACAAGAATTAATGGTTTTTACATGCTTTTTTCTTTTTCATCATACCATCATTTTTATAAGCATTAAAATGATGTCAAAATCAAGTGATAATGTTGTTAATATTATAGCTTTCCTTATGTTTGCACTCAAGTTCATGTGACAAGTATGTTTTGAACTTTCAGAAGAGAAAAGAACAGGCATCATCTCTCAAAACATAGAATTCAGAATGTGTGGAGTAAATCTAATACCTATTTCATGTTAAAATGCTCTGCAAAATGGCATTTCCAAATGCATTTCCACAATTGACAAATATAATTCAATGTAAATTAAATTTATCTGTATGAATGTGAAAATGAAATTTGTTACATTCACCTTCTTACTTTTTAGTATAAACCTCTTTTGACTTCGACATAATGAAGTCATTAATTTCTAATGATTCAATCCCTTCAGAACATTATGGCTGGAAAAGTGTCATAACAACAGATATTAGTTTAGATTTAAAAGAGAAAATCATTGGGAATAGTCTAGACCAGTGATTCCCAATCTTGTTATGTTTGCGGCACCCTTGGGAATGAGATTAGAAATTTGGGTCATTCCCACTAAATTTTTTAAAATTTTTAACTTTCATTATGATATACATATATATTGTGTTTAATAATGTTCAAATAAACACTCCATAACAAAAATAAGAATATAGTTTGTTTTTAATAATAACTTTACATACAATATATGGCCTGCCTTGGACAAAGTATACTATACAAATCTTTAATATACAGCGACTATGAATTATTAAATTAAAGAAATACAATTTCAAAAGTAGAGAACAACAATGTAATTGAGAATCATTAACACAAATTTTGTCTTATTAATGTGAGATTTGTGATTGATGCTGAGAATACAAATGTTTGATCTCAGCCCTATAGTTGACAACAGAACATGCAAATCATCCTCAAGCTAAGCAGTCTATTTCTTGCTTTGGATTTGATTATCTTTGTTGTGAGTTCATGTGGTAAGAATGATTTTATTGTTGCCATGTTTTTAACGTATTGAAGCATAGTTATTTTTTGTATTATTGTACAATACAGTTTTAAATGAATGAATATGCCAGCATGTTCTGATTTTGGATATTCTAATAACGCTGCTCTTGATCCTCATGTAGGATATTACTATTTTTTCAACAAGGAAAATTTCTCCATATGATATAAAATAAAACTGTTGAATTTATGAGCCTATCTCTTCTTTTTAATCCATGGGTTGGACAATTCAGGTGAAACTTAATCCAACTAATGATTCGTCTTCCTCTTCTCCATCATTACCAAAACTAAAAATTGATATTCTGTAATTTAATATTATGTTTTAAATAATCCCTACTCTATTTTTGTTTATTCCCAAAATATCTTGCAGTACACCAGTTGGGAATACCTGGTCCAGACTGTAGGGCAGATGATGCTTATACTATTCCTGATTCTCATTTACACTGCATGGTGCATACCAATTAAAAACTAACTAAATGGAAGCAAGTTTCCCTTGACAACTGAAAATTCAGAGGAGAGTAGAAAGTTTTGTTCAGGTGTATTATGTAATATTAGTTCAGTATTCTAAAACAAAATCAAAATTATTTAACTAGTCATCCCATTTAGTTATACTAAAGTAATAAATTGCTTTAATGAAATATCCATGCAAATATTTCTTTTAAGATAAGTACATTGCACTGAACAGAAATAAAAAAAAAAAAATCATGGAATATGTTAAATAAACCAGAATTAAATGGAGGTGTTACAGTTTAATAACTCATGCATGGAGTTGAACATTAAGTTACCCTGCACATTAGGAGCTCATCTTTAGTAAATTGAATTTTAGGTATATCAGTTTTCTTCTAAACTAGAGCAGCAAATATAAATAAAAACCAAAAATATACTTATATAGTTTGGCTTTAGTGCATTTAACTACAATGGCCATAATATTCCTTAGGCTTTCACAGCTGGTGTTATAATAAAATCTTCTGGGGTATTTTGCCATGGTCTTAAAACCAGATATGGATCAATACTCTCATCTTTTAGGAACCAGGTGTTGTTCACCATAAACTGATGCCAACTGCAGCAGTTGGTGAAACCTATGGTAGCGTATGAAACTATGGACCATGACAAAACAACCCGAAAGATTAAAACTGTTTTAATTACAATGGCCATAACTGGGTTCTCCTTAATAGCTTACAGCAAAGGAATATCATACACACAATGGAAACAAACTGTGGAAAAGTTCTTCCTCTTTGCACATTTGTGAGCTTTTCTTCTTATTATAATTTCTGTAACACCCATTAGTCTCATGGCACTTCAATGTACTGCATCCCGTATAGTTATACTAGAACTCAAACAGAGGCTTTTCAGTTTACATGACTCATATTGGATCTGCATTGTTTGACTCTTAAATCTGTCTGGTGGAGAAAAAGGGCGCCTTATGATGGTGTGGAACTTTACTATATTAATACTGTACTATCTAAGTATAAGAACGAGTTTGTGCAACCACCCACTCTACACTATTCACATCGTGCTACAATCATGTCTCCACTCATTCTCTTACTATAGGTAACTTTGAACTTTAAAACTAGTAGTTGCGGTGCATGTCTATATCCAATTTTTAATAAAGGGGCAATATGTTTGATACCTTCGTTTCTTAATGTAGTTTCCATTTATACGAATGGTCCATGAGCTTTTACAGAAAAGAGAAAGGGAATCTTGATAACGGAAGTAATATATGGAGTAACATTTTGACTAAATTATGGAAAAGGAAACTAATTCAATGTTGCAAAGTCCATAATTTGGCCTAATTAAATATTAACATTCCTTAGATGACTTATAAAAAGCACTGTTAAACAAGTTAGGTTAAGGAGTTTAGAGAATTCCAACAATATCAGTCATAATTACACATAATTGGATATAAATCCGTTGTATCATTACCTGAACGATAAGATGCAACACTATACGCCACCCAGAATTTTATTAAACTTATAATCTCTTCGTTCGGCTTTTCTATTTTTTCACTCTCTGTATTTTTTTTAACGGTTGTCTTGCTTACACATCTACACGCGGCAGGCACAGGATTGGTCACAGGAATTTGTCAAATATTACTTTGTTTACGATTACACCTTCTGAGTTTCCACGTTCTCCAACCGTAGTCTACGAAAGAGACAAGATGTTGCATTACTATTACCAATGCCCACTTGTGGCGCTGATACAAGAAAACAAAAATTGAACAAACCCAGATACCTCTCATGAGATTCGTTTTGGTTAGATTATCCAGTTACAATAAACAAGGACAAATTTAGGAATGTTCCAATAATCAACAACATGTTTTATAATTTTTCAGGAACAAAAGTAATATGTAAACTCCAACTGTACGTTTGTGTTGCATAAAAACAATTTTATGACGACAAAATGGATTTTATTTTAGATCATGAACTGCTTATAGAAGAATTATATTTCTATGGGTTAGATCTTACTTGTGTATGAATGAATGTTGTTTAACGCCCGTTTTTGCTACAGAGGCACCACAGGCGATGGACAGTGATGATACATGAGGTGGAATGATATATTGGGAAAGGATTTTTTTTTTTAAGAAAGGAATCGTTCCAGGCCTAAGTTTAGGGTACCTCCCCGGCATTTGCCAGTTATGAGGACTGAGGAAAACCTGGAAAAAACCTCAGTCAGGGAGGACGGTCCTGGCGGTATTCGTGCAGTACTCCCGCTCCGAGTCTGTGCCTCGGCCACCCGTGGCGGTTTACATGTGTAATAGAATGCAAAAAGTTGTAACCAGATACCACGAATCTTTGATAGGGGTGTGCCGCAGGAATCAATATTGGGTCCTCTTCTGTATTGCGATTGTACTCATGAAACGATTCTTTAATATTTTCTTCAAATTTCCATCGATTCTATCCACTTGGCGCCGAAAATCATGGAAATGGGACCAATCAGGAGTGGAGGTTTATCCTAAACCCAAAAATTAAAAATCTCTCTAGTGGCACCAATACTTTTTTTAAACAAAATTAATTGTATATCATTTAAAAAACAATAAAAATAGTTTCTGAAAAATAGGAAAATTGGGGAGTGGGGGTGTAGCTGAAAGCCTAAATTTAAAGAGTGGGGGTTAAAGCGAAATTTAAAAATCGCTCTAGCGGTTGTAATTTTTGTTTTTTCTCAACAAAACTCAGTATATGCCATTAAAATAAAATAGGAAAAAATAGTTTCTGAAAATCAGTGAAATCTGATTATTAGGAGTGGGGGTTAACTGGAACCCAAAGTTTAAAAATTACTGTAGGGGCACAAATATTTGTTTCTTCACAACAAAATTCGGTATATACCATTTAAATAAAACAAGAAAAAAAGTTTCTGAAAATTATGGAAATCAAAAAATTAGGAATAGTGGTATACTTAAAAACTGATATTTAAAAAGTACTCAAGTTCAATTTTCTCTCTAATGTTTTAAAATAAAAGGGCAAATTAACTGAGTATATGACTCTCAGTATAAACTGTATTTATGATGCATAAATTTTATATTCAACAAAAGCATTGTAGTGAAGATAGCAAGTGTGTAATATTAATCTAATATGTTTGAGAATTATAATTGTATATAAGAGCACTCTGTAATAAACTTCTGAAAACATTTGCGTTGCATGTTTTTCCCAATAACATTTCAATTAAATTTTAAAACCAATGAAAATAGATGAAACTTTCGATTGTATCTTGTCGATTATGTTTGCTTAGTACATTGTAATGTTTTGTTTTATTGGAACATGAGTATCTTCTTAAATACACAATTAACTCAAAATGTTATTTTTCTCTATTTTAGTGAATGTAAAGATGATATTTAAGGCTCAGTCTGATCAACTAGATGAATGGTTTGCTTCTCTAAAAACTTTGGAAAGCCCAGGCTTACTATGAATTCTACTATATAATAATGGTGGCAAAACTTCATTTGCGATCTTCAGAAGTTACTCAAATTTTGGGATGTGATTGAGATTACCCTCTTCAGCTTAATTACACAATCATTGCTTTTATTACCACTTATGGTGTCTAAATAGTGAAAACATGTGCTAAATTCTATTAAAAAACTGCTTAATTCTAATCTTCAGCAAGAAAAATATTCATATCATTTCTTTGAAGGCTGATGTAAAGAGCATTTAAGATACCAAAATATCTGATTTGTAATTTGTCATATAAATCATTAACTCTCTATGAATGCCCAATGGTTTAAGGAATCATTTGCAGAAAAAAAAAAGACGATTTTTAACCGATTTTGCCCAAAAACTCACTCGCAGTGTCCTTTACAATGTTTTGTTGTGGGAATGTGTAGTAGCTTGTGTTAAAAATGTTTCTAATTTTGTCTTCTGATATACAGCTGTCAAGACTAACAAGATAATATTGTTTGTAAAATCAGGTTTCATAATTTTAAAACGACATGTTTTATCAATTATTACATAATTTTTGTTTCACAGAGTTTGTTCAAAAGACGTGCTCTACTATTTCCCTAAATGCAAGATAATAGTGTTTGTAAAATCAGGTTTCATAATTTTAAAACGACATGTTTTATCAATTAGATTTATTACATAATTTTTGTTTCACAGAGTTTGTTCAAAAGACGTGCTCTACTATTTCCCTAAATGCTAATTTGTCCACTACTATTTGGCAGATAACCACATAAACAGGAGAATCAGCCCCTTGCATTTAGTTTTGAGCAAATTTGGCAATGATACGTGCAATAAGCAATAGTTGCCTTCCCTTGGGCACTTAACACTAGGCATTTTCTGTGGTCTTCTAACCCTTTTCCAATTATGCTAATTTAATCTAAGTTTAATTATGTATTTTTGTATTCTAAATATTTTGTACTCAAGTGTAACATCAGATTAGCAGGCTTCATAGATTCATTAGCCAGAGTATGACACAACACACATATGGGAATTTGCTAATATTCAGCTTTAGTAATCTAAATTAAAGACAATCATTGCTGCAAGTACGAATTTTTATTTTTTTATTTATGTATTGATACATAACACAAATAGATGCATCAACATTAGGACAAGTCCTGCACTCAAAATTGACACAAATAAATGACACCATCTGCTTTCCTGTTTTTTTTCCTTACAAATATGTTACATAAAAACTCTAACTGCATAATACAACTATAACATGATTAATAATGTTTTACCAAGCTTTTTCTAGAATTAGAAGCTTTAGCACTGCATTTCACATTTCAGCATTGGTAAAAATTTTATATTATACTAATGAAAATGTAAAATTTTTAAAATTCAGTCCTAAGGCTCTTCAATATGCAGTTTTCATATTCTTCCTTTAAAAATATATCAACAAACTTTTACTGTAATGCAATTAATCAGTGATTTTCTTTGTTTATGAAGGAATTTATATCTTATATTCTATATGTGAGATTGTGGTGTTTGCTCCTTCCTTAGTTAAATTTTTCCCATTGCAAGGCAAGAATTAGGATTATAACAAGGTCTTGGAACTGTATTTTAGAATTTAATAACTTTCCAAGTGTAGAAACTAGCAAGTTTCCCATCATCAAGCTCCATCAATTGATGGCAAATAATAGGAATTAATCATTTTGAGAGGTACATTACTCCAGTGTATCAATAATAAATGTTTAAAATGCAGATACAAAGTGCCTTTAATGACTGGAAAAAATGTAACTGACAGAGCTGCAAATGGATTTTGCAGAAAATTAATTTGTCAACACCAGGATAATATCCAATCAGAAATTAAACACCCAGGTACATAATTAAATTTGCAGTATTGCGAAATATAAATATAAATCATGATAGCCATGCCAAGGTAAATGTTTCCCACATCCATTACAGTGTTGATCAATTCCTGTAATTCAAATTTAAACAATTCAAGAACTTTAATATTAAGTTATTAACTGGACATTTTTTGCCTATTCACACTGAAAAGGTGTTGTTCATGGCATTGGTGCACTTATCAATAATTATCATGTATGGAATTTCATGCAATCCAAGAGAACTACTCTATAAAATGCATACGTTTTTGAAGTAGCTTGTTTGAATCTGAATATTAATTTTATAAACACTTCTTTATGAATGACAGACTGCATTAAGTAAACTTAAATTATATATTCATATGGAAACAACACAAAAAATATACCAAATAAGTGGCAATTTCCCTGAAGTTTTATCTTTGAGATCATCATTGCTAAAATGCAATCCAACATAATCAAAATTTTAAAGTGTAGAGCTATATAGATTCTGGCTATTGTTAGTGGAAACAGATATTTTTAAATATGGTAATATACTAGTCAATGACTGTACTGCCTATATTAGTTTCAAAATGTCAAGATAATCTATTTAGTTGCAAATGAATTTTCAAGAAATAAAATTTCTAACAAACATATTAACTAGTATTGAAAGTCAATAATGTCAAATAATTATGTTGTCAATATACTTAATTTGTTATACACACATCAAAACTGTTTAAAGAATCCCATATATTTTAAATAATATTCTTGATTTATATAAACAATGAGTAAATACATGTAAGTTTCATTTGTGCATCTATTGGTTACCACAGCAGAAAATTATTATTATTATTATTTATTTGTTTGAAATGCTAACTGGAACTTGTGCAATGAAGTTAATCATATAATTAAGATCATAGTATGATTGAGTCGAACTACACACTCTTATTGCCTTCACTTACTTATTTAAATTTAGTACATATTTCACAGACAATTGTTTGCATCATCAGCTGTCGACTGCTGGATAATTAGTTATGCTTTGGGGATGTATATTCTGCTCCAGTGGAGGTGTGATGAACTTAAAATTTATGTTTTCTTTCCTGGAAGTGTAAAAGTTCATTAAACTGTCACTGTATTTAATGATTTTCTTCCATGTTGCTAACTATAGGTCCTTGTACAAATTTTAATAATTTTGATTTATTCATTATTTCATGGTTTTCCATCCAGAAATGAGATGCTACTGGATTTCTCCTTTTGTTTGTGTTTTATGTTCCTGAAATGTTCTTTTAACCATGTGCCTAAGTTTCTCTTTGTTTTCCTAATATAGATTTTTTTGCATCCTACACATCCTATTTGTAAATACCTGCTTTTTCCTTTGGTGAAATTCTGGTCATTCAGCAGAGTTTAAATCCTTTTATTGATGGCAATTTAATATTATAATCTTTTAGAATATTTTGAAATATGTGTCTAGTCCATGTATATGTGAATTTTTTAAAATTATCTTATCTTTTCCTTCTGAAAGAGTTGTGGCTTCTTTAATACGTTCCTGCCTCTTGAACTTTTATACTTTTTTTGTGAATTAGTTCTTGGTTAAATCCATTTTTAATTGCTGTTCTTTCAATTTGCTTTTATTCTTTCTTGCTAATGGATAAATTAATGAGCCTATGCATTATGCTGTTGATCGCCGCATGTTTATGTGTTTTGGGATTATATCTGTCAGCTATGATGTGATTGTCTGCATGCATGTTCTTTCTGTAGATTCCAAATTCCAGGTTGCCTTGATGTTTTAGTAATTTGATGTCCAGGTATGGTAACATATTATCCGTTTCTGTTTCATATGTAAACAATATGTTTTTATCTTGTATATTCAGAAGTTTTACTGGCATCATCAATGTGCTTTTGTTAACTATGGCAAATTCAGGAACATAAAATACAAACAAATGGAGAAATTAGCGGTAGCTTCTCATTTTTGGAACAGGAAACCATGATATACTGAAAAAAAGCAAAATTTAAAATCAGTATAGGGACCTATAGAGCTAGCAATGTAAGGAAAAAAATCTATATTTATAAATACAGAGACAGATTAATGAACTAACACTTTTGGGGATGAAAACATAAACTATAAATTCATCACACCTCCATCAAAGCAAAATGTGCATCCATAAAGCAACAAGGTAAATTATCCTGCAATCAACAGTTAGTTGAGGATGCATATGATGGTCTGCAAAATATATCCTACATTTAAACAGGTAAGTGGAGCAAATAAGAGTGTGTAGTTTGACTCAATCATACAATAATTTTAATAACTGTGCATTTTATTTATTTAAATTTTTAAGATTTTGAATAAGTAAATAAGTTGCTTTTTAACATAGGAATCTAATAATGTTTCTCTGTTAAAATATTGGGAGAAATTGTGAGAGATATTTTTAATAAATTAAGTGAATGCTCAGTGACATCGTATAAGTTGAGTTAAAATGTTTATGGTGATTGGAATAATCAGAAATGGTAGAACACATATGTTAATGCCATACTGGAAGAGATGTTATATCCAGGATGCACAAGCAAAATAAGATGCAGTCCAAATAAACAACATCCAGGTAAATCACGGATTACAACTGTAACACAACACAGATTTCAGTGCCAAAAGGTTCTGAGAGAAAAGAAATCAACTGCTGCCATGTTAAGAAGTGCACTGCAAAATGCTGATAATTTAACTGTTTCAACCCAAACTGTTAGAAATAAAACTGCATAAAAAGTACTTCATTCCTGTTGCCCAATAAGGTGTTAAATGATTCACTGTGGAAAACAGGTATGTTGCACTGCATACGCTGATAGTATGTCTTGGCATAAGGAACAATATGGCAATGTTCTCTTCACAAATAATTGCATTTTGGTTTGTGCCCAGATTCCAGGGGAATATGCTCACGGAGTCAACCAGGTAAAACACGAAAGACAGGTAAATAGAGAAAAAATTTATAAGTGCAAAGGGGGATCTTGTTGCTATAGCATTTGGCCCTGAAATCCTTTACAAGTACGATTCAGTGTGTGTCTATAGGAGTTTGAAAGACACAATATTACTATATTAGAGTGGCCTGCTCAGTTTCCAGATCTAAATCTGATCGACCATCTGTGGGATATCCTTTAAAAGAGATCTTTAGAGGAAAACTACAACATTGAGATTATGTTCATACATCTTCAATATTGATTATGTACTTGTTATCTTTAAAATTAGAAATTTGTGTTACCTTTATTAAAAGAGATTAAGTTTTGCTTGCTTGGAGTTGTATTATTATTTAAGTATTGTAAATATTTTCAGACTATTTGAATGATGGGATTCAATTCACAATTATTAGAAAATTTAAGAAAAATGCTTTGCTTCTTTGATCATTTTGATGTATGAATGCTGAATTTTGTATATTTTCAGAAAGTGTAATGATTCAGTAAGATATAAGGAGGAATAAACTTTTCTTATACAAATGCAGTTTACCATATTTTTTATGTTTAAAGTACAACAAAAAAGAAATATATGTCAGATGTTTCATATTTGTTGTTCACACCATTGACATGTACATATGTAACTATTTTTAGCATTAAATATGACACTAACTGTGCAGAACACAAACATTTATACATAAACAATATAATAATTACTACAGTATAGATGACAAAAAATAAAGCTTCATTTGAACAATTATTCTAGGCAACATTACTAAATTCACTAACAATGGACAACAGCAAATGTTAACACTTTGGATATAAGAAGCCTGGGAAATGCTAGGTAATTTTGGCTAGTTTTTAGCACATCTGAAAAGCTCCTTTTATCTGATTTCCATGTTCCTCTTAGTTTCATCTACATATATATTATCACCATTTTCACAGCTAATTAGATTGATTACTGATTTTTAGCAGTCAGTATTTAGTCTTATGAATTGAATTTTAGCATATATTTATGCTTCTTAAAATATTTTGGAATTTCATATGTGTCCATAGATGCTAGATACAGCTCTTACATTTAATTTCTTTTTTCTTTGCCACAGAATGTGGTCTCTCTAATCTTCCTTAATCTCAAAATAGTTAATTTTCTTATACATCAATGTTAACTAAACGTAATGTTCTTATTATGGCCAACATTTTATTATGGTTATGTTCTTTGCAGAGATGGAGTCACAATACTGTTGATACCTCAATGCCGAAGAGGTATTGATATCAAATGATATCCCTGTACATGATTTTCAATTCATATTGTCACAAGTAGGACCCTTTAAATTGGTTGCAAGAAACACGTGTCTCATTAGCTCCTAATAGCAGGTAGCATGTGCCAAGAAATTGGCACCAACCCCATAATAAAAGCAGTCCCCCTTCATTATACTTCTGCACACAGTCTATGTGCTGAATTGCAATTTGAAGTAGGAGTTTCAAATTTGCTATTGCATTAATTTGTACCATGTTTGTCAATTTTTGCAGATGTGGAAAAACCATGCTCTTATCTGCAAAATAATCCCAGTTCTTAGTCTGACAATAACAACTTTTGATAAACCCTTGATGTGATCTAAAATATGTAATCATAAGTGACTTATTGTAACAATATCATACACCAGTGTCTATAGCGCGAAGTGTTTTTTTTTTACATTAGTATCTAGTTGTTATTTTAAAGTGAATTGTTATTTTGAAGTGACAGAAGATAGTGCATTTCCTGGTCTTCTTTTTTGGATAATATGAATTTTGAAAACCACTTTCATTTGGATCCCATGAGTGATAACCATGCCATTTACTATTGTAAAAAGAGCTTTTTGCGAGGTGGCAAATCTCAAATCACTAGCAACCTATCACATATCACCTCAGTTAATAAAGCATTAAAAAAAAAAAAGTCACAATGGTAAAAGTGTAATAAGTGAAGCAGCTGTGGGTGAGATTGTACCTGTTATTTCAAAGTCATTCTCATCCTCATAATCATCATACTTAATATGAGTCAATCTACACTTATATATTTTATAAACAGTAAATACAGGTTTAAACCCTGGAGATAATTGTCAAAGCTAATTGCCACGAAAATAGCATATATGATACACAAAAACAATCAACCATTTAGCAATACCTAAATTAGGAATTTACGTTGTTCCAACATCTTAAGTTACTATACAGATTCATCAATATAACTGTAAAGGTATTATGTCTTATAATAAAAAATATGCTCTGTGAGAAAGGAAATTCAGATCCATTGTTTGATGTATTCTCAAAATAATAACAACAAAATGTGTATTTTTTTGATACAAGAAAATGAAACTATAAAAAACTGAAATATCACAACTGAAAACATTATGCATGTTGAGACATTTGGGTACTGACTCTTTTCCAGTTCTTTGCCATAGTAATTTTTGCTTCAGAAGAGCATTTGATATTCGGCTTAGATCTTCACTTTAATGTAGCTTTTAGCAGATTTCCTGTAACTATGGGCTTGTAGGTATAATATTTTAATATACCATCTAATGCTCTTGGTGGCTCAGTGCAGTGAGCTATTGATGGACTGCTCATGATTTTTCAGTCCTAATTGGGGCATGGGCAGATTTTCATGTACTGTTCTGTGTTGTTTTAGGAGGCAGTCATCAAAACAAGGTCTGCCAGTTGATAAGCAGATGCACTACCATCTGAACCATAGCAGTGTGCATAATCTTTGCTGATTATTATTATTTTATTATCTATGTATCCACAATTGACTGAAGAAAAATTTTTATCTATACATAAACACATTTTAAAAAAAAGAGTAGTTATTTTGCAATATTTATTTCAAAATGTTCTTGGTATCTTAATCCATTAAGCTATACTTCTTTATATATTTTAATGCAGTTTAGTTCATCATTAAAAATTAATTTTTAGGCTTTTTCTATTGCCCTTTACTACATTCCTACCAACATTAGTTCATTTCATTCATATCTAATTCCTATAGAACTAGTATGGATGTTATATATATATATATATATATATATATAAAATAACAATACTAAAGAAGCAGAAAAAGGATAAAACACTTAGACATAGATTATCTCTCACTATATTTCAAACTTCTGGAGTTCTTCTAAGGCAAGAAGACAAGTGAAGGTAGTGAAAATAAATACTGAATATCAAAGACAAGTGAAGGTAGTAAAAATAAATTTGAATATTGTTAATGTGCACAGATGTAAGAAAGGAGTCAATAGATAAAGAAATATCATTATCTAGGAATCTAGCAGCATTGGGAGAGACAGAAGAAGTGAACTTAATTGAAAATTTATGGAGATTAGTAAGGAACTGATCGAGAGATTCTGAGCCATGGGTCCAAAGCATCAATTAAGCCAACCAATTTATAACAGTATCTTCACTTTGATAGCTGTCATCCCCTGCATACCAAAAGATCTATTTCTTTTTCTCTTTCAATTTGTGGCCATCATGTTTGTAACAACTTTTCATCTTTTGATATATATATATATATATATATATATATATATATATATATATATATATATTCAAAACCTAGCTCAAAAGTTCCAAGACTAAAAATATCCTTCCTCTATTTTAGAATCTGTATCATTCCAGCACACAAAATTTCTAATGCAAACCTAAAACTTCACACAAAAACTTCATTAACCTTGTTACTACTTAGGTGCCTGGAATTGAAAGTATCAGACCTATTTTGAAACAGTGTGAAGATACTTTATCAATACATTCATCTTTAAATGATTTTTCTAAATTTGTACCCTGCCTTACTTTTAGAACATCTAACCTTAAAAGTATATTTCACCGCAACCTATCTCCTTCCAATTTACCTCATCCTGTTGCAAGCTCATATCCTTGCCAAAATACTAAATATTCCATGTCATTCATTTCGCTGCCTTAATTTATCCAGAGAATTTAACATTTCTTCATTTGCTACCTGTTCTTCTAAGAATGTTGTATATATGTTATCTTGTAATATTTGAAAAGCATTGCAAATTGCTTTACCTTCTATTGTTTTTTTGTTCCATATGAACAATCATAGATATTCTGTTAAAACCAAGTCTCCTTTGTCAGTTGCCCAACATGCCATGTCCCATTGTAAGGATTTTGATGATGCATTTAATTTAATGCTGATGTGCTGATTCATAGCTCTGAAAGTTTACTCAGAGATGCAGAAATGGCAGCTATATTTTTGCATAAAGCGCATTATGTCCCCGGTTTTAAATCTTGAGTATTAATGTATTTTTATATCCTTTCTCTCTCTCACCCATGTTGCTTGTATAATCTGTTTCCATGCATTACTTACCTTCAATATTCAACATTTATTTTACCTTCACTTGTCTTCTTGCTTTAGAAGAACTCCAGGAGTCTGAAATATAGCAAGAGATAATCTGTGTCTATTTAAGTGTTTTTTCCTTTTTCTGCTTCTTTAGCTATTGTTATTTTATTTGCATTGTTCATAGTGTTAATTTATTTTTCATATATATTAAGGATGGGAATAAAGAATCATTTGATTATTAGAAAATTCAATCTCTTTAAAATTCTGTTTTATTTTTTCTAAAAAAAATTCCTGGTTTAAAATTAGATTGTTTGAGCTGTTCCAATCTCAGCCCATTTCATCTTCGTGATGTCTTCCTTTGGTATATGCTGTGTTATTTATTTTGGAAGTCTATTTCAACTACTCATGCTATTTAAATGCTCTGTCCAACTGTGCCTGTACTTTATAATTTTATTCAAACATTTCTAATCACACCTAATTTTAGTATTTTTACTCTATTTTGAATTGTGCAGCTTTTGTGCGTAGGAATTTCATTTTTACCGCTGTTATTTTATTTAAGTTTTGTTTTCTATGTATGCAGGCTTGAAAATCATAATGCAGAATGGAACAGCTTTGATCTGTAAAACATTACATATGCCTTTCTTTTTCTATTTCAGTTCTGTAAAACACTATGCTTCTTGCAAAAATCTAGAATATTGTTTTTTTAAGAAAGCCTTTGTCCTTTCTATTGGTATTTTCAAATTATATTGTTTAAATGGTTTGTTATTTAAAATGCATTCTTTTGGAGTTTTTCATACCATCACAGCTTGATTGCTGCATTTTAATCTTTCAATATGAGCTTTATAGCCTAAATTCCTTCTTTTATTGATCCGTTTCAACATTGTGTGTGATGTGTGTGTGTTTTTTTTTTTTAATCTTCCTTATTACATGCATTGCTATCATTTCAATGTTACATGTTATCCTTAATACTATTTTTGAACACTGTTTCATTCTTATTCTAATTTAATCAGATTTTGAAGATTGCTAAAATTGGTTATATATGTATGTTTTTACATTATTACATTATCATTCTCAGTCACCACATTTTCTATCCTATTAGTCAATTTGTGTTGATTTGAAAACTGTCAAAATTTATACTGTTTACAAAATTTTTAAACTATTTATTATATTTTAAAACAAGTGTATGTGTGTGTACACACAGTGCTTTATTGCACAAACTATCTCGCAAGTACTGTGTTTGATTCTCGGAAGCTGGGCATGTTGTGCCACTTGCCACCAACAGGATTCAAAATAACATGCATGCAGAGCTTTATGTGAAAGCTCTGTGTATGTATGCATGTGTGTGTGTGTGTGTATACATAATTTTGTTACTTAACATGCCCAAATGTTAACAGAAAGGCTATGAGAAATTCTCTTTACATGTTCAATAATTTGAAATACAAATGAACTAAATTAGTTCATACTCTTAAAGGCTCACATCCCAAGATACTATGGGAAATAAACTATTTAGATCTTTATTTCTACCTTCTTATATGATGCCCTGCATCACTATTTTAATAAAATATTCTGTCCTGATTTATGGCACGTTTTGAATACATGAACATAAAGAAGAATGAATAACAAATAAATATGTAAAAATAAATATTAGGGTAAGATAAATAGATGAAAGAAAAAACTTAACAACAAACAGTGATTTTCATAAAAATATACTTTATCAATAAAATGAAAAGTATTTTTTCAAGTAACAATAATGTCAAATTATTAGCTGGAATGTCACTAAATATAAAGTGAACAAATGGGGAAAAAAGAAATCAGCAATGACATAAATTGTACAGAATTATTTGCAATAACAAAAAATATTAAATACGGAACCAATTGCGAATAAATGCTCAAAAAGTATATCACAAAGTGATGCATTCAAGTATTTCTGTAGCTACAATCTCATCATCATCATCATCATCATCATCATCAAAAAGCATCCTTTTACAAAAACTTCAAAGATAAATTGGTAATTAATTTAAACAATACATACTTTTAAGTCCTTCATGACAAAAACGGAAAACATAAATTATTGATAATTTAGTGTTGGATGTGAGACATATATACAATGAAATACTGGGATGCACAAATAAAACACATTTTTAAAATACATATATTGGTCCTCTATTTGTTTGCAGTATGATTTGAACTGAATATACGTAGGGTATTATCCACTCCTCCAGATACAATCAGTTCTGGATTTGACCAGTCACAGCATAATACTTTACCATCATGTCCCCTTAAATCATACAGGGGTGCCTTTGAGCTGAAATCAAAAATAACATATGAATGTATTTGCAGATAGTGAACTAAAAAAGTTTGTAATGCAAAACTTCCATTAATTACAGTTAAGGTTAAAGATTTATTCTATTTTTATGAAATGCTAATTGGAACTTGTACAGTGAAGCAATCATATATTAAGATGATTGTATAATTGAGTGGAGCTACACACTCTTATTGGCTCCATTTGTTTAAATTTAGTACCTGTTTCACAGAATTGTCCACATTATCAGCTAACCTCAACTGTTGGATAATTAATTATCCTTTGGGGATGTATATTGTGCTCTGATGGGGGTGTGATGAACTTAAAAGTTTATGTTTTCATCTCCAGAAGTGTCGAATTTTATTAATTGTATTTATAAATGTATATTTTCTTCCATGGTGCTAACTAACTCTGTAGCTTCTTGCACTGATTTTAATAATTTTGCTTTATTCATTGTCATAGTTTTCTATGCAGAAATGAGATGCTATTGCTGATTTCTCCATTTTTTGGAATTTTATGTTCCTAAAGTGTTCTTTTAACTGTAAGCCTATCCTTGTGGGCTCGAAGAACTCTTAACTTGAAATGCTGTTATGTAGAATGAGAAAAAGTATATATTAGAAAAACAAAGAGAAGCACATGGTTAAAAGAACACTTCAGGAACATAAAATAAAAACAGATTAATGAACATCAACACTTCTGGGAATGAAAACATAAATTTTAAGTTCATCACACCTCCGCCAAGCTGAATATATATCCCTAAAGCATAACAAATTATCCAGCAGTTGACGGTTAACAGATGATGTGGATTATTGTCTGTGAAACATGTACTAAAATTAAACAAGTGGCACCAATAAGAGCATGTAGTTCAACTTAATTATACAATGATCTTAATTATATGAAGAATATTATTTTATTTAACTTAAAGTCATAATAAATAAAGATTTTAGCAGTTAGGTGATACGAACAATTGATATTGTTTATAAAACATACTTATTGTCAATTTAACAAGACAATGCCAATTAACACAGAACTCAATAGTTGAAAAAATTAATCTTTTTATCCCTTCCCATAATGCATTATTAAAAGAAATTAGGGAAAAGTAATGGCAGGCACTGATCTTTCAGGTTCTGCTCATTATATCAAGTGACTTTTGCTTTTGTCTATCTAGACCCTGATTTGTGTAGACTAAAACAAATGCTGTATCTAGCCATAGCCTTTTATTTCCTAATATTAAACAAATTTTTTTACAGGAATGTCTGGTTTCCTTTGAACTGAATGAAAAAACAAAATGCACCATACAACCACAAGTTGAATATTATTATACAAGGTTAATACAATTTATGTTACTGTATGAAACTTATAAAATTCAGATATATATGAGGGCCATCCAGAAAGTAAGTCCCAATCGCGCCTGGAGATGGAACCACTAGTTGGATAGGAATGCGCATGCGCAGGAGTAGAGAGGAAGTATGTGGGAATAATGCAGTAAAGTTTCAGCCTTGTTACGCCCATGGTTACCGTGCTGTGCTAGGAGAAAATGGCTGCTCTGATATTGTCTCCTGCCAACTGCGAGGTTCGTGCAGTCATTCGAGGTTTGCTCACTCAAAAGCAAAGTCCAGCAGAGATCCATCGCCAATTGTGTCAAGTGTATGGACACGACATTATGGTAAGACGATGGTGCAGGCAGTTCACTGAAGGATGAACCATTATTCACGACGACGACCGTAGTGGCCGACCGTCCCTGGTGACGGCAGAAGTGTTGGAAAGTGTGCGGCAAGCAATTGAGCTGAACCGGCGCTTCACAATTTCAGAACTCTCTTGTCAATTCCCCAGATGTCTCGCTCCCTTGTGCATGAAATTGTCTCCCGGAAGCCTTGACACAATTGGAGATGGATCTCTGCTGGACTTTGCTTTTGAGCATGGAAACCTCGGATGACTGCACGAACTTCGCAGTTGGCGGGAGACAATATCAGAGCACCCATTTTCTCCTAGCACAGCGTGGTAACCACGGCCGTCACAAGGCTGAAATTTTACTGCATTATTACCACATACTTCCTCTCTATTCCTGCGCATTCCTATCCGACTAGCGGTGACATCTCTTGGCACGATTGGGACTTACTTTCTGGATGCCGTAATAAAATTGGTATTAGCGGATAAACTTTTTCTATATGTAATATAAATTCAATTTGAGCCCTTCCAGACATGTAACATAGTACCAACAATTGTTGCAATGGCTTATATGATGGGTACATGCTTGTATGTTTAATGTTAAGGGTGGCATATAGTTCTATCTTTAACAAACTCCCATAAGAAAATGTATCAGGGTGCAGGTGGAGATCAATGCAGAAGTGTTCTATCATTATGACCAGCATGGTCAATCCATCTGTTTGGAAGTCTATTATTCAGTTCATTGTGAAAATGTTTGGGTGTGCCATCCTACTGAGATATAACATCAACCCAGGTATAAAATTTCCCTTACTAATTGTTCAAATGAAAAAGAAAGGGTCACACACTTTAATATAAGTTAGAATACAGAATATATTCACCACATGGAAATTGCACATATGCTCCAAGTCAATAGGAGGGTTTTCAGTTCTCCATTTATTGATGCTATGTTTGTTTATATGGAGGTGATTTCACAACAATCAGTTTCCATAAGAGTTTGCATTATGTTGCAGAAAGCTGTTGACTCTCTCTTACAGATATACTCCCTTTCCTTAACATTTGTAACCATTTACAAATTCAATACATATGAGTTGGATCTGCACTAAATTTTGTTTGAAAATGCTGCTGCACACTAATAATAGACTAGAGAACTTCAAAATCTAGTATAGAAAATGTTTTCTGTTAATAAAAGCAGACATTTTCATTTATACCATCCCTAGCAAAAAAACAAACAACATTCTTTCTGTGAGAGATTGCAAATTCTAATTGGAATATTTCTGAATTTGAATTTATTTACCAACAATATCCCTACATAAACAATTAAATTTTTTCAGTTCACTACCCACTGTACCCTCATCAGTGATTATTCACTGGAATTCCCTGAAGACTCAGGTTCAGTTAAATATAATATTCAGAAGTATATAAAAACACAAACAAAACAAACCACTAATTATTTTTGAAGAAGTCACTCAAATTTCACTAGTTTTATTCCACTTACTTGGACATGTTTCAAAGGCAAAAATAATTTGTTACATGATACTATACTCACTGTGAAAATCCCAAACTATTCAGATTTAAACCACTAATATTTTCCAATTTTTTTTAGTAATCATTTATGAATAATTAACAAATTAATATAGGTAACCTATATTATACTATTAATAAATCTAACATCCAGCCATATGAGGTCTCATTACACACAACCCCCTGGTTATCTGCATAATGAAATATCCCTACTTCTTATATTTCCCTTGTTAGCAATATTTTTCAATCATACGCTAATTCTATCATCCTTCTTAACTATTCTAATCCATTTCTCCCTTACTCTAAATAATCCCCTATCATTTTATTTCACTTTGCTTATTTCTCATATCAGTCAACATTCTACATGCTATACTTTCTTTCTGTAATTTATCCCATTTCATTTCTCATACACCCACCCTCCATCTCTTTACCCCTTCACACTCTAATAAACAATGAAATATTCCTTCAGGCTCTTTGCACAAAACACATGCTTCCCCATTATCTCCTTTGAAACCCTTTGAAATAACACTTCTGCTCCCATCAAGGCCAGTCCCTCTCTCCCAAACTTATCACAGCAATCTACATATTTTTCTCTTTCCCACCAGTTTTTAATTATTCTGTACAATTTTAAAGAATAATTGGAATATAGAATCCTTTTTGTTCAGTGATAAACTCACATTGAACTTCTATGATGTATTAAATCAAAACTTTCTGAGTTCTCCCTCCATTGGTACCAATTTAATTAAATATTAGTTATATTTGCTTTAAATCATTAACATCATTTGCACTAGCCCTGTATAATATAATTGCTTTTTAGGCATATATAACATACCTAGTTATTAAGTAAAAAATGTACTTACGAAGCTGTAGACAATGGAGTGGTAATATATCCTACATTAATGTGTCAAATTGTTTACACTAACTCCACTTACTTTTTTAAAACTTTGGACCAGTTTCGGGAGAGGTTCCTTCCATCATCTGCTGCTGTTGAAATGCCGTTGTTCTAAATGGGGGATGGATGCCCGTTCGTTCCTGTGGTGGTATCTTGTGGTTCTAGTAGAAACTTACCGAGTTCATCCAGCGGCGGCAAATCAAAATTCATTAAGTTCTTCTTATTTTTTAAAATAAAAATTCTCTCCCATGTGGATAGTTCTATTGGGTTGTGAAGCTGTTTCAGTAATTTAATTTCTGGTTTTATTTCATGATTTTTGTTCCAAAAATGAGCTGCTATTGCTGATTTGTGTATCTGTTTCAATCTAATGTTCCTAAAGTGTTCTTTTCTTCGAATTTCTAAATTTCTTTTCGTTTTCCCAATGTAGCTCTGCTCACAATCTGAACATTTAATCTCATATATTCCTGATTTTTGCTCTGTAGGGATGGTATCTTTCATTGTGCAATGTACTAAATTTAATGTTAATGGGAGAAGCCTATAAACCAATAGAAAAGAATCCACTCAACCGATGCACAAAAAACTTGACTAAAACATTAAATGAAGTGAATATACTCTCCACTACAGAAAAAATGAAAATTACACAGAGCAACCTGGTAATTCCCAGACTTTATGCACTTCCAAAAATACACAAAAATGACAACAGCATGAGACCAATAATTAATAACATAAATTCACCCACATACCAACTAGCAAAAAAACTGATCAACATTTTCAATTCGTTTATAAAAAATTCCAAAGCTTAAACATTAAAATCCATTTGAGCTAGTTGAAAAACTTAAACATAGCAAAATAAAAACTGGCGATATAATGGTGTCATTCGATGTGAAAGCCTTACTTCCTAGCATTCCAATATAAAACTTGATGCAAATTTTAAAAAAATGGTTAACATTTATTAACTTAAAACCAGAAGAAGCAGAAGATTTGCTGACACTAACCGATATTTGCATCCAACAAAACTTCAGTTTCAATAAAAAATATTAGCAACAAGTTTCCGGCCTAGCTATGGGAAACCTTTTGTCTCCGTTTCTGGCAGATCTTTTCATGAGTTCCTTCATGTACATATCACCAAAGCGTTCCCGTTGATCTTCAAGACATGGCATAGATATGTGGACAACATATTTGCAATAATACAAAAAAACATACTATAGATGCATTGAAACTGCTTAACTTACAACACAAATCTATACAGTTTACCATAGAAGAGGAGAGAAATGGATGTATCCCATTTCTAGATTTAAAAATAATAAGAAATGCAAACAGCCTTAGCTTTGGAATTCACAGGAAACAAACACACACAGAAAAATGCATAAAAAATGATAGTTATAACCATTCCACATAAATATGCAGTGTTTCACAGTTTAGCACACAGACTAATCAACATCTTATTGACTGAAACCGAGTACAAAATGGAACACCAACACATACTGAAGACAGCTATAACCAACGGTTTCAACACAGACTCAGTAACAAAAATCATCAATAAAGCTAAAAGACAAAAATCGATTAAGGAAGTTTCTACACTTAAGAACACAGAAGAAAGATATAAATTTAAAAGTTTCACATACCACCCAACATACCACAACCAATTTAAGAAGATATTCAAAAAACATGGAATTATGTTAGCCCCAAAGAACAAATATAATATAAAAAATTTAGCACATTGCACAATGAAAGATACCATCCGTACAGAGCAAAAATCAGGAATATATGAGATTAAATGTTCAGATTGTGAGCAGAGCTACATTGGGAAAACAAAAAGAAATTTAGAAATTTGAAGAAAAGAACACTTTAGTAACATTAGATTGAAACAGATACACAAATCAGCAATAGCAGCTCATTTTTGGAACAAAAATCATGAAATAAAACCAGAAATTAAATTACTGAAACAGCTTCACAACCCAATAGAACTATCCACATTGGAGAGAATTTTCATTTTAAAAAATAAGAAGAACTTAATGAATTTTGATTTGCCGCCGCTGGATGAACTCAGCAAGTTTCTACTAGAACCACAAGATACCACCACAGGAGCGAATGGGCGTCCATCCCCCGTTTCAAACAACGGCATTCAGTCAACAGCAGCAGATGATAGGAGGAACCTCTCCCGAGCTAATCCAAAGTTTTAAAAAAGTAAGTGGAGTTAGTGTTGACAATTTGACACATTAATGTAGAATATACCTAGTTATTCTTAGGATTCAACTAATCCCATACCTCTATTGCTAATTCAACCACTTGAGATCTACACACTTCACTGACCTTCTGGAATCCCATTGCTTCACCAATTGATCATGTGCTCCAGAAATAAAAAGATGCTCATCTGTCTCCGACCATCTCACTGACTGTACCCATTCTGTATGTGAAGTGAATGTTGTCTTCACCAAAGAACCCTCTGCAAAATACAGACATAAACAGTTATTACCATGTAATTGCCAATGGTATTCACTTTAGTTTAGGACCGATGGATTTTTTTGGACGTAAAAATCCTAAGTATGGCTTCCTTCAGAAGGGAAGTAAAGCTGTGGGTCCCGTGTCGTATATTTACAGCACGAAAAAGAACCTCAAGCCTGAAAGAGAGGCCTCTGAGAAAAATTTGTCGGCTGTTTCACGCCCTGATCTGAATGGGACGCTGGTGACCTGAGCTGTTAAAGAGCGTCCATAAATAAATCAATCAATCAATCAAAAAAAAAAAAAAAAAAACTTTTGTTCAAACAAGAATGTAAATTAAGGTTACTACAGTTAAAACAAAATGCTGTTTTGTTATGCATTGATGACCAACCACTAAAAGCAGAGTAAAAATACTTTTAATGAAAAACACATGTACCAAACTTTACTCTGTACCTACCTTTTGAGCGTGGATCATACAATCTAACATGTCTGTCTGCAGAAGCAGTGATAATTGTCCTGTTTAGTGGTGACCAGTGAGCATCAAAGAAAGCCTTGTTACCTACAAGTTCAGTCTTGATACCACCAATATCCACATCCCATATTCGTAATGTGTGATCCCATGATGAAGTGCAAATTTCTGCAATATCTGTCCACTGCACAGCTGATATGGCCTCTTTGTGACCTTTCAGCGTCATCAATGGTGTCTGAAAAAATACATGTGGCTTTAAAGAATAGTTTTTAGGTAATTATTATTTATATATATTAACAGTAATAATAAAAGTAGAACAGGATAAACACTTAGATAAAGTCGCACTTGAAATTGCTATATTTCAAGTGTGACTTTATCTAAGTGTTTATCCTATTCTACTTTTATTATTACTGTTAATTTGTTACATTGTTAATAGTGTCACTTTATTTTTATTTTTCTTTTATATATATCTTGCTTTGAATGAGTTGCATACATATAGGTAGGAATGCATGCAAGATAAGTTTAATAACATAAATTATTTGTAACAGTTACTTTTAGAGTGTACTATGTTCAGTTAATAATTTTCTTTCTATTGGAGCTCAAGTTATTTGCATACACAAAAAGTTTTATATTCAATGAATGGTAAAACATTTACTTATTACCTTCTTGCATTTTATAATTATGATTTGTTTTTATTAAATACATCTTGCTGTGCTTTTTTTTAACTAACAAGGAACATACTTGACTTTGAGGTTGTGAATGCTCAATGGTGTTGACAGCATTTGAAGGTTCACATGACATCTATTTCACATGTGTAATCTTATCTATTAATGGCAACAAGAGGTGGAACTACAGGTAACTGAATGTAAGCACAACATATGGCTACAACACTTACGTTAGTCAATGGAAAGTCATAGCTTACAGCAGAACAGTGCTATAGTGACATCAAAACAAAGCAATTGTAGTTCTATACAAAACAAACATTCCATTACATCTGCAACAGTCGCCAAAGTTGACTTTCATCAGAAAGGGACAGAAGTAATTTCCAGAGTGCAAAAGATGTGGAAGATAATATATTAATGTTCTTGCAAGATGAGTTGGTAGAATGTACAGTATTGTGTACTCTCAACTATGATAATGATGAGGTATGTTAAGTGAAAGTAACATAGAAATGAATGTGCAGCCATATAGTTCATTGTCTATGTCAAAGCACAAATTCCATCTCCAAGCTTCGGCATAAAAGATGATTGTTCATTGGAAAAATACATGGGAGGGGGGAAAAAATAAGATTTAGTCCATAGCAATATGATCATATGCTGCATAAGAACGACAGATATTTGGGGGAAGACAACATGTAATTGTTATGAAGACTAACATTTGCATGTTTCAAGGATGTTCAAAACAATTTGCACAATTGAAATTTTTTTTAATAGCATTTAATTTCTGTTTTTACTGCTTAGGCACCACAGGTGGTGGACAATGGCGATACATAGAAGAAATAAGTCGGGAAAGAATTTTTTTTTAAAGGAAGTGTTTCAAGTCTAAGTTTAGGGTATTTTCCTGGTATTTGCCACTTATGAGGATTGAGGAAAACCTAGGGAAGAAAAAAAAAACCACTTCAGTTAGGCAGGAATCAAACCCCAAATCGCCTGCTCATGAGCCTGTGCCTTAACGACTCTGGCCACTGTGTCAGTGCATGGTGTTCAGGAAAGAGACATGCTACATTATGAGTATTAAATTCCACCTAACATTGGTTACGATTTTCAGGCAAGCAGTTGATTGGTTGCAAAAGTTCAAACAATGCTACTGATTTGGAAGACATAAGATAACACAATTTTAAACAAAGTAGCAATATGAAGAGAAAACTGCAGAAGTGGGTCGAGCAATTATAGATGTGAAACAAACATTTCAATCTGATCAATTGGGAATTGAGGAAGAAATGCATAAGAAAGGCATGCTACCAGTTAAAGGAAGCCAAGATAGTTGCAGCATGAGCAATAAACATATCCTTATGCATTTTTGTACAATTATGCCAACTGTCACTTTGGATAGAAATTAACTGGGAAGTTGTTTATTGTAGTGTGAGAAGTTGAAGGTTCTCTGCCTCCTACAGTTCTACCTTGTCAGTGATCTAGCAAGGCCATTTTGGAACATGCCACTTTCAGGATAAACATCACAATAAGACTTGTTAACATTTAGCTGTTACCTTCCATCAGTTCTTATCACCAAATTATACCAATGATTGTCTATACATTCTGTAAGAGTGGATACCTAGCTGAATGTCCTGAATACTAGGTTACTGTGGCACACCATTTTTCATATGTTGCTCATGATGCAAGTTAATGATTTGTTTTGAACATTTTGAGAATGTCAAAGATGTCCATTTTGATAAGTGTATCTCACACATTCTGTATGGGCTGCTCTCATTACCTGCCATACATTCACTTTTCATTGTCCTATTATGCATATTATTGTGAGTCAAAGCAGCTGAAATTTCATGGACACTATTATTAGTGCTGATGCTTTTGAATGAATACATTTCACGTACAATCTCAAAGTCAAGACACTTTCCATGTAATTAACCATATTTTGATCTGCTTACTCCAAAAAAATGGCATTTCAATAAGCCTCAAGATAAATGAAGCCACTCTCTTGCAATAATAATTACCCTAGTCTGAGATTTGCCCAGTTCTGTCCTCTGCCGCTTTGGGACTGTTTCTCCTTCAGAATCAGTTGTCTCATGGAGATCTAAAACATATTACAAATTTTAAATGATAAATTATAATATCATTGAATTCTAACTACAGAAAATAACAACCTTATGTTTCAATAATAATAACTGGGAGCATATCTGAGTTAAGACCTGATCTTCTTGATCTTGATAAATTTTCTTAATTTGTGGATAGAAAATAGAGAAACTAATGTTAAGTGGAATGTTGTGCTATATTTTCACAAAAAATATGAAAATATAGCATATGAACATTAATGAAGAGAATTACGATTTATGTGCATGAGGGACAAAACACAAACTAAAATTTCTCCAAGAAATAAAAAATAAACTGTAGCTGTATTTTTCTTTTAACCACATGTTTTATAAATTCATATTTAAATATAAGAACTATTCAAGAAAGATTAAGACTAATTTAATTTCTCTTATTTTTATTTTTCTCTCAAATAGTTGCCACCTTCATGATCGCACTTATTAAAATGCTTCTACTGATCTTCATATACTGGGATAGGACATTTTTAAAGTTGTTGAGAATCCACTCACATCCCTTTAACATCCCTTCTGAGATCTTAATTTGATAATCCCTTGGATTGGTTTATATTTTGGGGAATGGAAAAAATCACCAAAGAAGACAAAATCAATGCTCTACGGGTGTGTGGTGCATTGTTTATTTTAAATTTGGCCAAATTTTT
Organism: Metallyticus violacea; assembly: GCA_030762175.1. Classification (NCBI taxonomy): domain Eukaryota; kingdom Metazoa; phylum Arthropoda; class Insecta; order Mantodea; family Metallyticidae; genus Metallyticus; species Metallyticus violacea. The sequence goes on along the minus strand of CM060834.1, from coordinate 40,908,187 downwards.
AATCACTGTATTTGGCACAGTTTATGTTGAATTTGCCCAAAGAAGATGTGGCCATTCCGCTACACTGTACTTCAACTGTCCTATATTACTCTCCTGTCAATGTAGCATTTTAGGGATATTCACGTTGGTTTGCCATTCCCTACAGTAAAAGAAGACATATCACTATTACCTTTCCTGCAGATAGTACAAGCTTGTGTTTTTTAGTTTGAAAAGATGGTACTTTTCATACACTGTTGGCCTGTTTACTCTTTGGATCATAGTCAGCATCCAATTCCTGATTTGAAGCAAGAACTTCAAATTTAATAAATAGATGCAGCAATTGTTGGACACAAATACAGATGATTATGGAGAATTGCACAAGCACTGCAAAATGAAATTCTTGAGGCTTCATTGAGTGAATATTCTTCTCTGCCAAACTTGAATACAATCACAGCAGCTGTATTGATGTTAATTTCTGTAAAAGCATTTGCTGATGCTTTGCTCAAGTTTCTATGGTTGTATCCTTAAACAAAATTTTACTGTTGCTTATTGCTTCCCATTTTTTTCTTATGTGGAATGCAAATAAGGTTTACCAAATCAGTAGTGCTGGCAAATGCAGGCGGGTATGCTGCTACATCTACATATATTATATTTACGCTAATCTAATGTGCACCTTTTTGTCCAAATGTAAATTTCAAAATTGTGGTGTGCATTAGATTCAAGTGCAAATCCATTCAAGTTTGCCAGTAACTTTATTAAAATTTATTGCAATATAATTATTGATAGCACGTTTGTATAATAGGACTCCTGAAATAGAGGAAAACAGAGAAGAACATCTTATGATACTTTCAAGCATAAACTAATTCTTTATGCTGGGAGGGGGGGGGGAGGAACAGAAAGGCAGGAAGAGAGTTCAATGTAGTTGAGAGCAACATTTACTTGTAGCGGCAACAGAAATTGGCATTATTTGCAACTAAGCTAGTCGGATGACATTCACTGGTCCTCACAAAGGAAGACATCCTGAAGAAGTGGAATTTGTACATGAAAGGTAGAAGATAAGGCCAAACTGCAACAGTGACACCATAAGAAATAGCTTTTTCTTCTATGACCTACACAGACTGTCCTGGTATCAGCACTAGTGATGAATTTTGTCCTATGTGCTTCAAGATGTAACAATAGTTCACTTATGAATCCTATGTTCTGATTGTTTTATCAAGCACACCTGCTTATCTCTAAGATGCTGTACAACAATATGCCAAATCTTCTTTTAAAGTTTAAAATTTGGGGTGTGCATTAGATTTGCATAAATGCTGCATCTGTAGCGAAGCCTATTATTTTTAAAAATATAACAAAGTCGAGAAATAAAAGAGTCTCAATTTTTCTTGAACAATTCTCTAGAACATATAAGGGTGGTCTGAAAAACTCTTGGCCTAACAATGAAGAAACAAGTTTTTTATTTCAATATTCTTTTTATTTTTCAAAATAATTCCCCTTAAAGATAACACATTTATTTTAGATGTTCCAATGCCATTATTCTATCTCTGAAGAGGTTTACTGGAAGTTGTGCAAAATATTCCTTTATAGCTGCAATTGCCTCTTGATCGATGAATAATACTAACCAGTGAGGAAGAGTTTGAGGCTTTTTCGAATGGGTAGAGAAAGCAATGAAGACAAAAAGCATACAAGTCAGCCCTTGGAGGTGCTCACTCTTGTGGAAGGAGAAATTATGGAAGACAGACGACTCAAAGCTACACAAATAGCAGCAAGGTTGAGCCTTTCTAAAACAACAGCCCTTCAAATTATTCATGAACATTTAAACATTAACTTGGTTAGTGCAATATGTGTGCCTAGACTTCTTTCCTCAGTCCAAAAGCAGCAACGAGCATCTGTTGTCAGGCATTTTTGGAGCTCTGCGGTGGCAACAAGAGAGAAGTTCTACAAACCATTGTTACAGGAGATGAAACTATGGCCCTCTACTACGATCCCTTATCCAAAAGAGAATCAATGGAGTGGCATATAGCTGGCAAAGCACTGCCTCTAAAGGCCAAGGTCACTAAGTCAACCAAGATGATCATGGCCACAATCTTTTGCGACTGTGAAGAAATACTCTTCATTGACTTCAAAGGAGAGGTACACCACAGTAAATGGGGAGTACTTTGCTGAACTATTGCACAGACTATGTGCTTCTATCAAAAAGAAAAGGCAAGGAAAGGTGAGTGGTTGTATGCATCTTCTTCACAACAACGCGCCTATGCACATAACTGTTGTTGCAAAGGAAGCTGAGAGGAAATATGGCTTCAAGGAGATCGACCCATCTACCCTACAGCACAGATCTACATCCCAGTAACTATTTCCTCTTTTCAAAATTCATGAAGGACCTTCAAGGAAGGAAATTTAAGTGTGACAAAGAAGTGATGGTTGCTGTTTATGCCCCGTTTTGCAGATAAGAATTCTATCTAATTTGGGAGGGGAGATTGAAATGTTAATTCAAAGATGTGAGAAATGTATTGCAATAAAGAGTAACTATACTGAACAGTGAAATATAGTTTATTGTACCTAGGAAATAGTTAGGCCAGAAACTTATGGACCTACCCTCATACATATGAATAGAAAAAAATAAATGTTAAAACAAAAAGTGTATGAATTTCATTTGAGATTTGTACTTTTTCATATCATAAAGGCTGAAATTATTGTATTCTTGATATGAGAACCAAGACACATTTGTTTTCTATTCTCTGTTTTATGCTTGCATAATCATATACATCAGTCCTGGTGGTGTAGTAGTAACCATACTTGCCTTCTAAACCCAAGATCGCTGTTTCAAACCCGGCCAGGATCAATGGATTTTTTGGGCGTGAAAATCCTAAGTATGGCTTCCTTCGGAAGGGAAGTAAAGCCGTGGATCCCATGTAGTACATTTATGGCACGAAAAAGAACCTCATGTCTGAAAGAAGAGACCCCTGAGAAAAATTTGTCAGTCATTTCACGCCCGGAATTGAATGGGATGCTGATGGCCTGAGATGTTAAAGAGCGTCCTTAAATAAAACGAATCAAAAAAAAAATCATGCACACTAGCTTCTATTTTTAAATAATGCATTCTATTAGTTCTGTGGCTTTATTATTGCTTTGCTAATTAGCATTCTCAGGTATATCATGCTTTAAAGAAGAGAGTTATATTATGTGCCTCTTCTAGATGTTTGATGATTTTCACCCACACACCCATAAAAGAAATACTAAATTAAATGTTACGCTATGCATTTGCAATGAAAAGCAATCAGCAATGACCTTCTTCTTGCTTCACTTAATGTATGCAATAGAGTCATTTTTTATGTAGTGCACCTTATGGACACAAGTCTATTACCTTCAATTATAGGCTGAGCAGAGAACCATTTATATTTTACTGTATGTTCTGTCATTGTGACTTGTAGCAATTAACTCACTAGTACCATCAGCCTAAAGGAGAAATGGGGAACTTTAAGAAGTATTACATCTAATAGTTTAGCTTAAAGTTTTTCTGTAAAATGCAGTAGAGCTATTATAGAGTTCCATTTGTTTTTTATAAGCACTAAACACTGTATGCCAATTTTCATACTTCAAGAGTATATAGGTATGTCAACCTAAAGACTTTATTTAACTTTAAAGAATTACCAGAAAAAAATATTTCTTTATTTTCAATTTCAGAGCTCTTACATTAGGTTTTTCTTAAGTATAGTAATCACCAACACATATTTGAAATTTACGAGTTTTATTAATACCCAAAGTAAGAATTATAGGTACTATCTTTCAAATGCTAAAATGATGAAACCATTAGCCTTCTATGAGGATGAGTCAATAAGTTATAAATGGATACAGAAATAAAAATACGTAAAAGTACTGTTATGAAAACCAAAATTATTTCTAAACACAATCCTCCCATATTCAGGCATTTGTTCCATCATTTGGTCAGATCACGTCAGATCAACTCAATGGAAAGATGCCTCCATATCAATCTCCAATGAATGACTGTCTCAGTTCTCATCTTCCATATAAGTCCATTCTTCATATAGTTGATAGTTGTAGATGTGACAGATACCTCTTTGCATAGATGGGCAACATTTTTGTATGAATATTTTTTACAACCATACCTTTCGCCCACAAAAATCATGCAATACTGCTAAAAAAACTGCACATTCATTCATGGTATTGCCATGAGTGGTTGAAGTCATTATAGTGCACACTTGTGAGTAGTTTGGGGTTTGATTCCCATCAGGACCATCCTTCTTCACTGAGGCTTTTTCCAGGTTTTCCTCGTTCCTCATAAATGGCAAATGCCTAAACTTAGGTCTGGAGCGCTTCCTTCCTTTAAAAAATAAATGTTTTCCCAGTTTATCATTTCATCTCATGTATCATCCGTGTCCCCGGCCTGTGATGCTAGTAAAAATGGGCATTAAACACTATTTAAAAAAAAAAACTCACTCATAGTGTAATCTTGCAACAATTACTGATATCTTGCTTCTGAAATTATGTACTGTCATATACTGTCTGGTAATGTTTGTTATTAATATTGCCATCTAGTAGTGATAGCTCATTTATTAATTTAGTTTACTACATTAATTTGTAACCTACTTACTCAACCTCATGCCATAATGTTATTTAAAATGAGAATAAAACACTGAAATTAAAGTTTTCAGGACTGTAGGATGGAGGGCATAAACATTGCTATATAAAGATTTTTTCTTCTCTATTATAAACTCTATGTTTAAATACTGTTCTTGTAAAGATTATAACTGGTGATAATAAATAGAAATATTTATCTGTTGTACATACTGTGTAAGATATTCTGTGATCACAATTATATCATTGTATGGGTCATAAGAAGAATTAAAAAATTCATCTACTGCACATATTTAAAAAAAAAAAAAAAAATCTTGCAAACATTTCAAAAGTGATTACAATTTTTTAAGATTATAAAATTACAATAAACTCCAAGAAGATAAAATTATTGTGTGATTAAAAAAAAAATGCTTGAAAATATTTGTACTTTCAGATTAGAATTTAAGCATATTTTTCTTAAAATGTGCTCAAACATTTTAGTTTAAAGACTAGTTTAATAAATATTAAATGACATAACTTAATGAATTCAGAGTCATTCCCTTTAGATAAAAAATTATATTTTCTTTCTGCATATATCCTTTCCCCCCCTTTCTTTCTTTTATTTAATGCAGGATGAAACAATGAGTTATCAGGTAATTTAGGACTATTTATTCTCAAAACAGTACATACTTTGGTCTTTCAATAATAATTTATCTAAATGATATTATTGTATGATTTAGTTGAACTACACACTCTTAATACTTCACTTACTATCACAATATATATTAAGAGTGTGTAGTTCAACTAAATCATACAATTATATCAGTTATATGATTGGCTTCATTGTGCAAGTTCCAATTTACATTTTAATTAATAATTTATCTATTTAAGTATGATGCATTTGTGTTATGCACAAAATTTGAGTGCAGTGTGAGCCAACTGTTGGTGAGAGGAGATGGCATCTACAAAAACACAAATCAATTTGGAGTATCATTCCATCATTAAATTTCTTATATGGAAGGGAAGAAGCTAAAAGAAATTCATTAAACGTTAAATGCTGTTTGTGGTGGTAACTTGTTATAAGTTAAGTTTTGGACCAAGCAATTTAAATGAAGATAACCTTTACACATTCAAAATAAATTTCTCAAAAAGTAGATATTGTGAATTTGGTCCCTTTTGGGTTTCAAAACAGATTTTTTTTATGTAAATGTCACCTGAACTTCAGCATTCTATGGTTGTAAATTAAATTAAAAGAGCACTACATATTCGTGTCATCTAGTTGATAATCATCACACACTTGCTCTTTCATTTTTAGTGAGTAATAAACATGTACTAGCTTCTTTGATTTTTCAAATGAAAGATGGTTTCTGTTAACTTTATGGACAAAAGTCGAGTTGGAAAATATCCTCTCCAGTTGTGCAGATGAAACTGGAATGTTCATTAATTTATTAGCCATATCTGCTAGTTTCCAATGGTGCTTCTTAGCAAAGAACTAGATTGTTTTTGGGGATGCAACACCCTTGGCCAAAAGTTCTCCAAATATTCCTGTTTTTTCTCGATAATGTTTAAAGCTGACAAGATCTTCTGCATCCAATACTTCCAATATAAACCCTTTCACTTGGTAATGATATTCTTCGAGATTCTATCCCTGGTATTGTGGATGAAGAACATTTGCTGCCAGGCTGTATATATTTAGAGAATGTTTTCTTCAGTTCTAAAGAAGATGTAGTTTAGTCAGCATGATTATCAGGTTAATGTAGGACCATTTATAATTCTGTTGCATCAGTGACACTACTTTCTGATTTCTGACAAGCTGATGAGCAGACTGACAGGATCTACAAGTATCATTGTTTTATTTACTTGTGAAAGAAATTTTTCTTCAAATAAGAGTGATTTTACAGATATTGAAATTTTATTGAATTCATCATTAGCTGCCACTTTACGCATTGCTATGATGTTATTTTACAGTGAGATAAAGGCATCTCATTGAGAGCACCCGAGTGTGTCCATGGAAGATTAACTCTAGAACCACCATTAGGTAAAAGTTGGTGCTGCAGATCTGAATTTGATTTACTTTTGATGAGATTTTTGTTTGTAGTAAGTCTTTAGCCAGTAGATTTGCATGTGTGAGTCACAAGCAGAATGCCATAATTTATGACCCATGCTCATTTTTATCATGTTGCTCCCATTAGTGGACACAGTACAGTCGACATTTGTGTCATACCGTGGTTTTGATATTACAGATGCTTCCATTAGTAATCAGATAATTTATTTCCTGTCTCTGACTTACTTGAAGATTGAAAGCATACAGAAACATACTTTTTGGTGTTCCAGTACTTGTGACAACATTCTTTATATTATTGGATTCATTTTTCCATTTGCATGTGTTTGTTCGATTCTTCTTCATAAACATAATAAAGCAGTGTGTTTGAAAGATTCTTCTGGTGGTAGGAAGGTGCAATTTCTGTAGCATGTCCTTAAAATGCTTGCTTTCCACAACACTAAATAGAATGTTGCAGCCAAAAAAATTTTAGTAAGCGCTAAGTCTATTTCCTTTTTTTTTCTTTTTTCTGAAGTACCCATCTTGTCAATGTAACTGCTTATTGTATATCCATATAAAATGCTGAAGAGTCATTTTGATTTCTAGAACAAATAATATACTTAAATGTAAATTGGAACTTGTACAGTGAAGTTAATCATATTAATTGATGTCATTGTATGATTCAGTTGAAAATTGATATCAATTAAAAAAATATACTTTTACGGTCCCAACATGGTTTTTGTAAAACTTTTCTACTGTCACTGCTAAATCTGAATTTATTCACAATGTAATGGCTAACGTAGAGGGAAATAAAAAAACTGTAGGAATATTTTTGGACTTATCAAATATATTTGATTGCATGCCTCATGAACTACTAATCTCAAAACTGCAGAACTATCCAGTGAAAAATATACATGAACTTATCTCACCTTAAATTTACAACTTATTTTGTATGGAACAAATACAGTGGTGCAACTAATAGAGAGGCTGCCAAAAAATGTATACATACTTCAAGCATAGAAAAAACTGTGTTAGCATAACAAAACTGAATTCCTACAAACAGAAAATTTTGAACACTAATAATCTTAGACTTTTACAGTTAAAACAATTGCTCAAAATGCCCACCATCGACATCAATACATTTCTGAGTACGTTGAACTACTGATTGAGTAATGCTTGCAAAAGTGTCCTCAGCAATTGCAACAGATGCAGTTTCAACTTCTTCCCAAAGTGCTACCAGTGTATCTGATTTTCCATGGTTATATGGTACTATGGAAAATTGATCTCGAATGTGTGCAATTGTTACTTACGTTGGCAGTTTGTTCTGTACACATGTCTCCATTGCCTTTGAACTTCAACAACATTCTCGGTTTTCCAATACCCCTTCAAAATTGTTTTCTGCTGTTCGTTTGTTCATTATTGATTTACCTGTCATGTAACAATGCTATCATAATGTATGTGAGTCATATCTGTTTACAGAACCTAAACATTACTGTTGTTATTCGGTCCAACTTTGAAATATATTAAATAGATATGTACTGTGAAAATGTGTATACATTTTTTGGTACCCTCGGTATGTTCTTAATTAGCTCGTGAGTTGATTAAGTATTCTTATGCTCCACTTAACATTGAATTATATAGAACATATTAGGTTTAACCAATATTTGCAACTTAGACGTTAAAGGTATAACTTTTCCATGCATCCTCCCTGGATTTTTTTTTAAATAAAAAGTAACCTACCTAAATCAAACAAAAATTGAAACTTATGAGTTACCACTGTAACTTTTCTAAGTGTAGTTCTCCCTGGAAGTTTTATTAACTTAAGCTAGCTTAATCTACCAAAATATGAAACAGTATAACTTTTCAACTCATTGTCCTCCCTAAAAAAAATGTAACATTTATCATAGTATTTGAATTTATTTCTCATTTCTCTCTATTTATTTAAATTTAAATATTACAATAAGATCTAAGTCTTCATCAATTCCATAATACTAACTGACAATATAAAATTAATACATATCATTATGACTTTATTACAATATTTTAATTCTAAACACTTCATCAAACTACTATCCTTCACTTGTGAATTGTTTACTTCCTTAGGACTATATATATACTAACACCCAGTTATTGGTGTATAATAATCTTGTTTCTGAAGTTAATTTATTCACATTCCCTCCCTTATTCAATTTATGATTCATTAACCATCTGACCATTCTTAAATCATTTCTCCCTCACCTTTCTTAAATACACTGTAAGTCCATGAATTATCATACTTCTAAGGTTACACTTCCATCATCCTCTTCATCATTCTTATCCATTTTTCTCTAACTTTACCTAAATAGTTTCCTATCATTTTTACATCCTTCTCGCCTTTTACAGATAAAATCATCCTAATTAAAATTTCCCCATCTAAATTCTCCCATTTTTTTTTTATTTCAAACTTTTTCCCGTCCATAACTTTGTTTGATTCCAATATTACAAAAAATGAAAATCTCGATTTGTTTCTCCACACATTAAACAATTTCCTATTCTTTTGCTATATCCTAATCCTTTTAAATTCATAACTCCAGTTCTAGCCCAAGCAAACCCTTCTTTACCTGCCTTATCACATTGTTCTATATATTTTCCCCTGCCCCATACTATTTTTACTCCCCTATAAAATCTCAAAGAATTCTTTTCACCTAAACTAATAATTACTTCTTGTCGTTCAATATCTTCCTATCTTAGATTTATTTCTTTCCAAAATCCTCTGTTTTGGTATTCCCTATTTATCCATACTTTTCCTATATCTATCTGCTGTAAAATTTCCTGCACTTTGAAACACTATGATTCTTTCCATGTACATTTCTCCTGTATACTCAAACATTCTTTAATAATATCACTCTCTTTTAATGTGGTAATTCTGAATAAATATTTCATAATTCTTGTGATTATTTTTTTCTTAGTGTAATATCTACCTATTTCCAGCTGTGCTATACTATTTGGGGATGATATTGATAAAACCTAAAATCAATTTACAAAAACTTCTATTTACTTCATCAACATCTTTCCATTCATCCTCTACACCCCAAATTTCTGACCAATACAACATTTTAGCTTCTACTGTGGTTGTATATATTCTTTCCAGCCAATTCACTCATATCAGGAATTTTTCTTAATCATGCTCTTATAACACTCATAGTTGCTTTTCCTTTTGCTATTGATATTTTTTATGCTCATTCCAACTTCCATTAGAGCTTAAACTCGTCTCTAGATAATTAATTTTTCTTACCACTCTATTTCTCTCCCATTAACTGCCATTTTTCATCATTTTTGAACTTATAACCTCTTTTAAAAACCATGATCTTTGATTTATTTTCATTAATTTTCAATCCACATTGTTTACAAAAAGTATTCACTACTTCAATTGCCCTTCTCAATCCTCTACTAAATATAGAAGTGGAGCAATAAGAGTGTTTAGTTTGACTCAATCATACAATGATTTCAATTATAGATGTGATTACTAAATCATCTTCAAAAAGCAACCTTGATATTTCCTTATTATTTATTACTGCTAGATGTAACTTATATCTTTTAGCTTCTTACAAAATGTCATTAATATAGAGATTGAACAGTGACAGACTTAATTTAAAACCTTGTCTTAATCCTGTTTTACTCTACATATAATCTGTTACTTCATCATCTGAAAATTTGATACAAAATAGGTTCTTACTATATTTCTTTTGTAGTAGTTTTATGAACATCTTACTTATTCCTTTTCTTTTTAGTTTTAACCACATTGCTTTTCCATTTATAGCATCAAATGCCTTCTCAAAGTCTACAATACCATATAAACTATTCCCCTTTTCTTGACTAAATGTTATCAATAATTGCCTTTATTATGAAAACATTATCTCAGTTCTTCTACCTGTTCTGAAACCTGTTTGAAACTCTGATAATTTCTTCTCTTTCTCAAACCATTTCCTTATCTATTGGCTAGAATTCCTGTAAAAACCTTATCTAAAATGGAAAGAAGACTTATACCCCTATAATTAGCTGGATTATTATACCCTTCCATTTATATATGGGTAATATCATGCTACTTCTCCACATCTTGAGTATTTCCTTTGTTTCAATTCTTTTATTAAATAATTTAATCACTATTTTTCTTCTATTATTTTTCTTAACCCAAAATCCTCCGGAATTCCTCTGGAATACCATCAATACCATTTGCAATCTTCAACTTTAATTTCTTAATTTCAATCACAAAATTCTTCTTATGAAATCCCCCTATCTAAATCAATAGCTCCCTGAATTCCTAAGAAATCTATTTCTGTTCTGATTAAATTCTCTTGCTCTAATAATGTGTTAAAATGAGCACAGCAATTTTCTGAAGTTATATTTCTCTCCATTATCCCATTTCTATATAAACTTTTAACCACTTACCATATCCTCCTTGTATCATGGATTTTTTCTGCATCCATTAACATTTAACTTATTCTTTTACCCCATTCCTATTCTTTCCCTCTACATACTTCCTTCTTATCGCCCCTTACTTTCCCCCAATTTTAGTCTCAGTGGGAAATGACAAGACCATATTCATAAGTTCAAATTTTAGAAATAAATTATCAACAGTGAGTGAACACAACTTATAATCTACCATACTTTGTCGATTCTTATTTATAAATATAAATTCTCCATCTAGGTCAGATCCTCTCAATCTGTTAGATTGTATAACATTATTGTCTTCACTTAAATCTAAGAGCTTTTCCCCTTCTTTTTTTAAAATCTTATCCTTGCTATATTTTCTCTCTAGTTTAAACCTATATCACATTCATCAACTTAGTTAACTGGATCTGAGTTTCCCCTATCCTTGCATAAAATCACCTAAAACTATTATTTTGCTCATATTTATTTCGAAGCTCCTCAACACCATAGCTTACCTTTCTAAACACATTTGTATCATAGTACTCTCAAGTACTAGGCAGGTTATAAACAAAACAAACACACAAATAGCCGCCTTTTGGGTGTATATTACAAAAGGACAACCATAACAATGAATTATTCCCCAACTCTTTTTCTCCCATTGCTATAAAACCTTTTTTATTTCCTTACAAAGCAATGTAATCCAACACTTACCCTTTCTTTACAATATAAAAGTCAAACCCGGTATTTCAATATTTTCTTTGCTAACCATGTTTCAACTATCGCATTACATTTCCTATTTTCAATACTCTTAGGATTTCACCACTGCATACTTTATCCAATAAATCTTCAGCATTCCAACTCACTACAGATAATTCAAATCCCTATGCCAAATCTTTACTTTTGAACCTATATTTATCCAAATTCATTTGACATCTTGTGCATATTTGTCCTTTCCTTCTCCCTTTGTGTTTGTTGCAAATTTTCTGCCATCCACCATACTGTCCAGTTCTACCCTCAAGTGTTTTTCTTTACATCCATCTCAAGAAGCACAGCAATGTGAAACTATAATAAAATGGTGAACAGGTGACTGTATAGGGTGGAGCAAAATATATGATATAAAAAGAAAGCTACATTTCTAGATATATGATTTTAATAAACAATGTGTACACTGCAATTTTGTTAATGACAATGGATCTTTATATAATAAAAATGTGCGTATGTGTGTTCTAATCCAACTTACTTGCCTCATCTAGGACATTGGAGTTCGGCACAGGCAGTAGAGGGCAGCTTAATACATTCTGTAATTTGCACACCGATAAATCAACAGACTATATTACACTGATGGATGATGGGATGACAACAGGTGGCTGAGGTCATTAAGGCACAGACTCATGAGCGGGAGGTCTGGGGTTCGAATCCCACTGGGAACATCCTGCCTGAATGATTTTTTTCCCAGGTTTTCCTCAGTCATCATAAATGGCAAATACTGGGGAGGTACCCTAAACACCTGGAAGGTTTCCTTCCTTAAAAAAAAAAAACTCTTTTGTAATATATCATTTCATCTCATGTATCATCCGTGACACCACCTATGGTGCCTCAGTAGTAAAAACAGGCGTTAAACACCATTCGAGATGGAGTAATAATCGAATGGGTGATAGGGGAAATTAAGTACCCAGAAAAAAACTGCCCAGGCACTGCTTTGTCCCCACAAATCCTCCCACTTATTATGGCTGTTGGGATTGCCCAGGCTGCCTTGGTGGAATCCTCCCCCTTATTATGGCTGCTGGGATTGCCCAGGCTGCCTTGGTGGGAGGTAAGCAGTCTAACTGCTTGGCCATAGTGGTGCTCTATTTCAGAAAAATGACATCTGGTAAATGTCCTTTGTTTTCACAATTCTGCAGCCAGTTTGAAAGCTATCCATGTCCAGCAAAATGACTGCAATTTTAGCATGGATGGCCACTGTCATTCCTCAATCATTTGCTGGCAAGTGAAGAAGTCCTCATTTTTTTTAACTAGCTCAAAAGAAAGAAAAAAAATGGCAATGACTGGTTGCAAAATCTGGAAGGTCACTGGACATCATCAACGTGTCAAATAAATTCCTTCAGAAAGAGCTGTTGCCATCTTGCCCTGCTTTTGTGGCCTCAATTCATCTGAGGTGTGGTCCTAAGTATCTGGCCTTTTATTTGTAAATTATAATTAATCTGTCATCTAACACACTCTTATGCTTCACTTACTTTTCAATACAGTGGGACCAGTTTTGAAGAGACATTCTCTCCATCTTTAACCAACTTGACGACTGGTACGAGAAACTAACATCTATGAGGACCTGTGGCTCTGCCCTGGTGGTGTTTTTTTTTTTTATAAACTGGAAATTGGTATTACATTCTCCTATAATGTCAAAATTCATAAGATGATCCCTATGTTTATGAATGTAAATCTTCTCCATGTGTCAAATTCTGTATGTCTGTGTGCTTGTTTAAGTAACTTTATTTCTCTTTTTATGTCGTGATTATCTTCCCAAAAATAGTGTGCCACTGCTGACTTATCAATCTGTTTATACTTAATGTTCCTGAGATGCTCCTTTAACCATGTTCCTATGTTTCTTTAAGTTTTTCCAACATATATCTTATCACATTCTTTACATGTTATTTTGCATCACTGTGTGAGTTCCAATTTTTTACATCTACAAAATAACGTGTAAAGAATGTGGTAAGATATCGTTGGAAAAACTAAAAGCAACATAGGAACATGGTTAAAGGAGCATCTCAGGAATATTAAGTACAAACAGATTGATAGGTCAGCAGTGGCACACCATTTTTGGAAAGATAATCACGACATAAAAAGAGATATAAAGCTACTTAAAGAAGCACACGGATGTACGGAATTAGACACATGAGTGAAGATTTACATTCATAAACATAGAGATCTTATGAATTTTGACATCATAGGAGAATCTAATACCAATTTGCAGTTTATAAAGAAAAAACACCACCATGACGGAGCCACAGATCCTCATAGATGTTAAAGGAGCATCTCAGGAACGTTAAGTACAAACAGATTGATAGGTCAGCAGTGGCACACCATTTTTGGAAAAATAATCACGACATAAAAGGAGAAATAAAGCTATTTAAAGGAGCACATGGACATACACAATTGGACACATGGGAAGAGATTTACATTCATAAACATAGAGATCATCTTATGAATCTCGACATCATAGGAGAATGTAATACCAATTTCCAGTTTATAAAGAAAAAACACCACCATGACGGAGCCATAGATCCTCATAGATGTTAGTTTCTCGTACCAGTCGTCAAGTTGGTTGAAGATGGAGAGGATGTCTCTTCGAAACTGGTCCCACCGTATTTAAAGGTAAGTGAAGCATAAGAGCGTGTTAGAGGACGGATTATTTATAATTTACATTTAAAAAGTTTCACTGTGTGAGTTCCAACAGAATTTTTTAAAAATGTCTTATTTTTTGAAAGTTCTTAAATGGCCTTTCATTGTTACAATGTTCATGCTACATGATATGCACTAAACACTGCATTTGCTTTCTGGCCATGCTGTTCATTTGATCAATAAGTCACACATATTGCATAATACAGCATCATGTTCAAAACTGAATACAGAGTTGTTATTAAAATTTTAATTAAAGAACTTTTTACTTACACTGCATTCCCCGTTACTTCTATTATCATAATGTAAACAAACACGTATCACTCTACAGTGCATGGCTCTGATTGGTTAAGTAGAACTATTAGTCCTACAAACAACTGATGCAAAGCATTTAATTGTTAGCTCTGGTTACTATTCACAAACTTCATTAATAAAAATGCTTCACAATACACTTGTCACCATGTTTCAACAACTTTCCCTGACAATGTTTTACAATACTAGCAAGACCAACACAGGCTTCCATCATGGTGCCTCTTTGCACAGTTTTCACAATGAAAACTAGCCTAGCACTTATTAAGGAAAATGTCATTTCCATTAGGGACTACTGCGCATAATATCAGGAATTTAAGTTGTCCTGGAGCCAATGAGAAAAGAGCTGCACCACATGATTTTATTAATGTTAGGATAGAAGTAACAGTGAACAGATAATAGTAATATTTACACAACACCTTGATGATGTGCATGGAGAAGTTTCCTCTTCATATTCCACTGTAAAGGAGTGGTCAAAATTATTTCATTTGGGCAGGGAGAGTCTTGAAGATGACCCAAGTGGGGGTAGGTCGGTGGATGTGCTGACAAATGGAAACTTCTCCCAGGTTGAGGAGGAAATTCTGAGTGACCGGCATCTGAAGAAAAAAAGAAACAGCTGCAAGGTTGGGACTGTCTAAAAATAACTCTGTGCATTGTATCCTTCAACATTTGCATATGCATAAGGTCTTGTACAACTAGTGCCCCAAATTCTTTTCAGCAGTTCAAATCCAAATGTGCATGGTACGCTGTTTAAAATTTTTGAATCTTTAATGTGGTAACAAGAGGGCAGCATTGGAAGGTATCATCACAGAGAACAAAACAAAACTACGACCCATTTTCAACAAGAATCAATGGAATGGTAGAAGGGTGAAGCACCCCTTAGAAATGGCAACTGGAAAATACTATGTTGAACTATTGGATAGATTGTGCAGTGCTATCAATAGTAAAGAGGCATAATACTTGGTCGAGGAGGTCATATGCTGCCTGATAATGTGCCAGTCCACATTACTACTTTTGCAAAGACTGCTGTGAACACATATGACTTTCAGAAGCTGCATCATCCACCATACAACCCATATTTGGGCTCATCACCTATTACTGTTTTCAAAACCAAAATCTGACCTTTAAGGCAGAAACAAATGGTAATGATTTGAAGAATGCTGTTTTCCAGCAGGCAGTAGCTGACCTTGATTAATTTAATCCTGAAGGGATGTTCTGATAGACAATTATGCATGACAATTAAGAGATAATGGGCAACTCCAATTTTTCTTGGTGTCTTCTTTTTTTTGCTAAAGTATCAATAATTCTGTTCCTCTTTAATCCAAGTTCAACATGGCTTGGGATCCATTGTAAAACTATTTCTATATTTCTGATCTGGATTGTATGGTACAGTTTTCTTATTTCATTTATAGTGTACATGGTGGGTGTGTAATTAATTATACTTTATAGTGCTGCTTTAGAGTTACTTAAGATAATTCTTTTATGTAAATATTGTACTTACAAAGCTGTTGACAATGGAGTGGTATATATCCTAAACTTAGATATTAATTTTTTTTACACTAAACTTCATTTACTTACATAAAAGTAAGATGCGTTTCTGGAGCATATCTCCCAACTTCAGTTGCTTACCGAACCGCCTTTACTCCAAATAACGGTTCGTAAATGGAGTTTGGTGTAAAAAAATGAATACCTAAGTTTAGGATAATTCTTTTATGTTAGGTATATATAATAAATTTTCTAATGCTGCTCTAATGGTCATTATTTTGCCATTAAAATTGTTAATATACTGTCCCAAAGGCAGAGAATTCTTCACAGTATATTCCAAAGTCTGCTTCTCCATTTTTAAGCAATACATTTGTATATACTCTACACCATATATCATTTGGGTAATATTTGCTTAGTGTACTAATGTTGTTTAAATCTTTTTCTGCACATAATTTTTTAAAATCTTGTGATTGTAATCATTGTGTGCTATCGGGAATATAAAACCATTTATTCCTTTTAATTTCTATCCCAATATTGCCTGAAATGATAATCCAGAGATATGGGAAAAGTATTAAAATAAAGGAAGACTGTTGAAAATGATCACCTTCTTAACATGGTCAGGCTGGAAACTAATGGACCACACCTTGTATTGAAATGGATGAGTGATTCATTGAAAATGAAATGGCATTGGTTCTGAAATGAACGAATTATTCCAGCATCATTGTTGCTATGTGGTTACCAGATGTAAATGTACTACACATTTTGCTCTACCCTGTATAAATCAGACATATTATAATAGTGTAATTTACTCATATAAGATTTAAAAAACTATAAAAAATGTTTAGAAACAAAGTAACTGTGTGGATATGTATCATATAAATTGTAAAGTAAAGAAAAGAAAGTTTACATGGACTAGATTATCCTGAGAGTCCCCACAAACTAGCCCTCTCTTTATAAGATAGGAAATCGTTGCATTTCAGTGATTCTATGTTTGTCAATTGTCTAATAAAAATAGGTTTAATAAGCAAACTTATTCTGATTAAGCTGCCATAAAACATTTAACAGCTACTAACTTTAAATATAAAAACAACTCTAGACTAAGGTGTAGCTCAATTCATAAAATTATCCAAAATTTCCTCAAAGTTTAATTCACTGTACACTCTTTGATAAAAAAATTAGTCATCTCCAGATTCTAATTGTTAATTGGAGAATTTCAGGGTTACTCATAAATGCTTTATTCACAAAGCACATGCAACGACTGGCACACTGCAGTGGTTGCTTTGTCTGTAAATGTAAAGGTCACAATCATAAGCATCTGGAAAGAAAACATTAAGTTAGAGAAGCAGTAAGCAAGCAGTTTAGACGGTATTGCTCTTCTATTAAGTTCCTGGGTTCAAATCCCACACATAATTGTTTTATTTTTTATTATTGGTTTTTAAGTGTATATGTAGAATATCATGTTGCCTTAATATCATATTATGCTGTGGTCAGTGATGCTTTCCCCAGCGGAACAGGATTTTCCCTATGAGTGAGCCCCAACTTGTTTGCCACACTGTATATGGTTGGTTTGTTTGATTATTTTACCCTCCCACCAATCACTGAGACCCAGCAGTTGGGTAACAGCTTGCGCATATACATAACAAAACTGATTGCACTGTATTTTAAGGTATCATTTGAGTGATATGGCAGTACCTATGCACACACAAAAACATAATCACAAACTAATATATTCTTTACAAATAACAAAATAAATACATAAGCAGAAACATTTATCTTCTAAAGCAAAAACACACTGAAATAAAAACAAATTAATATTGGATGTATGAACTCTCAGCATGTATAATTGCCCTCAATCTTTAGGGCATAAATGTCAGCTTTATACAGTAGTGTGAACGAGAGGCTACCACATCCCACACTTTTTCAATTTGTGCCCATAATCCATATTTTGTTCTTTGTGCATGTGCAGAGAATGCATGTATATCTAAATGTATTGCATTTAGATAGAACAAATACTGAAGGAAATAATATATTATATTCATTATATAGCTTGTTCTGTGTGGGAAACAATATTATGAAAGTAAATTGTCATAAAATGTTACAAAGATTTACTGAAAGAAAAATGTGCTTAATGCCAGGAGTTGAACCTGCGCTCCTTACTATGGCATCACTGCACACTTTGCCACAGAGCTAATGAAACACACACACCCTAGTCAGCATCAACTAGTGGCTGCACAGCTTTGCTGGATACCTTGTGAATTGTGTGCTGTAATGAGTAGGACTTAGAAGAATTTTGTGTTCAAGAGATTAACTAATTTTTTTTGCCAAAGGGTGTATATAATTTTTCTCAGATTTTTAATAACCAAATTCCAAGATTCTAGCAAAATGATCAGTCTGTGTGAAATGATACTGACACTTTAAATTTCTTGAGTTAAATGAGCTCTTTTTATTCATGGTAGCCCTAAAGTCATCAGTTTACTGCATAACTCAGATTTAACATACTATATTCAGCTCACCTGTTGACCATATTTTCAATCTTGTATCCCAGCCACCAGTGGCCATCTTTGTCTGGGTTGGGCTAACCCCAACACACTCCAATCCACGCTCATGCCCTCGGCAAATATGAACACATTCCACAGCATTGGAGGAAATGCACCATTCCCATAACATGACTGTCTGATCATGAGACACACTGTAAAATTATAAAGCCATAGCATGCATATATTAAAATATGTACATATGATGTCTGAAAGAACAAAACGTAGCTTATAAATCTCATATACTCATGCAGCATTTTATAACTTTTCAACTTTGCTTCATTCCTTCAGTCATGTCCTGGAATGTCACTCGCTGAACCTGTTCCTTGCTGGTTATTCATTTGTGATAGACAGTGGACTTTACAGCAATGAACTTTGTATGTAGACTTATTTTATAGACTAATGCAAATAATACTTTACACATATCTGAACCTACTGATAGCATTTAAACAAAATAACATAATCAAAAATGTATAATTTCAGCACAGAAAAAACTAGAAGAAATTGGCACAAGTCTTGAATATTATCAACATCATTCCTGAAAATAACACAAGTGGAGGCTTTGGAATATAAAGTAAAATATGCAATGAAATAGATGCATTATAGTGGCTAAACTTAATTATGACAATCAGAATCAGTTTCCTTAATTAAATGCCTCTTTAGTTGACGGAAAGCAACATATTTTAAAAGACACAATTTAGAAAACTGAGTTGAAGTATAGATGTCACTGGCTATGGCCTGAAAAAATCTCAAGTCAATTGGGAATCAGACCAGGACCCTTGTGCATAGGAAGCATGAATGCTACTGCTAGACCAAATAGACTCGTGGTTTATTTTTAAACATTAAATCATTCTATTTGCAGTATTTGGCTGAGATACATGACATTTGCATATTATAATTGAAATTTCATGCAACTAATCTAATTATCTTTTATTTTAATCTGATATATCTATTCAGTTTGCCATAGAGCACCTATTTGTTACCATGCACTGTGATGGAGACAACATATGCAGGGTTTTTCAAAAGTAACACACAATTTGTTTTACAGGTAGATAGAACATTTTAGAAAAAAAAAAAAATAATTTCAAATCTTAATTTCTTAAAAGCATTTATTTTATAAGTACAAAACCCTTCCATAGACAATATTGTTTCACCTAAGATATTATAGATGATATTTTAAAATTAGAACCTATGATTCTTTTTTCACATTTTTGGACAGGCCACCTTTGTATTCATTGTATTCTGCACCTTCATTTGGATTATACAGAAGCATTAGTTACTATGATAGCAAAACATATGCTTTATTTATAAATTTGGTAGTTCTTGAGTTTGGAAAATACTACATTTTGATGCTTCTGTATAAATCAATGACTATGGATAGGTTTTGCATTTATAAAATTATTGCTTTTAAAAAATACATTTTTTCTAAAATTTTCCATTTACCTGTAACACAAATTATATGCTACTTTTGAAAAATCCTGTATAAATTCAATTTGGAATCGAACACAGTGAAGCATGTATTAATAATTTCTTCTGAGTTGAAATATTTAAAATTTATTATTCCATATAAACTTTATTTCAGTTACCCCCATATCCTAGTACATTTTCTAATAGAGAATTGATGAACGTAATAATCCGCAGGATTGAACAAAAAATGTCTTAATTTCTTTGATATACCATATTAGATCTGCATAAAACTGCTGTCTAAACTATTCATCCCTATAAATCTGTTTTATTTTAAAGTAAATATATAATACCTTAATTGTAAACAGCTTCAAAATTAAACAAATAAGTGACATTTGTCATTTCGTTTATGGTTTCATATGTTTCAAATTAAAAAACCTTACCTTACAAATGTGGCCATATCATCAGTGATGGTCACCCAAGCTACAGCTTTAACAGGAGCCGTGTGTCCTGGTATGGTCATGTGATGAAGTCCTTTAAGGGACCAAAGATGCAGTGTGTTGTCATAACAACCAGAAAGGATCCTGTCAAAGAATTAAATGTTTATGATACACTGAAATAAAAGAATCCACTCTTTATTTAAGCCCTCAAATTCAGGCATTTTGCTTGTGACACAATAGTTTGTGCTACACGGCATTCAAATAAATACAATCCAGCTTGTAAGGGAAAGAATGCGGAAAACCACTTGCTGCTGACAGGATCCAAAACTCTGCAACCAACTATCTATCTATCTAAACTATCTAACTATCTAAAATATGAGTTCTAATGGCAACTAACCTGCAGCCAGGCATAGGAGTTATGTACACGGGCAGCAGAGGGGAATAGTATAGTCCATGTGAAATGCCATGCATCAAAATTGGTGGATATGCTAAATGATTGTAAAGATGAAGATGGGATGAGATGATGGAGCAAATGGTGGAAAGAGCAGCAAGAGAACTGGAGTACCCAGAGAAAACCTGCTCAAATGCCACTTTATTTGCCTTAAATGCCAACTTGCAGCCTATGGGATCACATCTGGATTGCCTCAGTGGGAGGCAAGTAGTCTAACTACTTGGCCATGGGCTGCCGATATTTAAAATATATGGAGGTCATGAGAAAAGTGTTTTGCAGCATCAAAGCAGTAATTTTCAAATCTTTGTGATACTTGCATTTAAAAGTGGAGTGTTTTTTTACCTGTTGGACACATTACTACATACACAAGTATGGTAAGAATGAAATGTGGTTGGGAGTTTGATGCATAGAAAGAAAAACCTTTAACACTTTGATATTTGTGCTATGATCTATTATGACAATAAAAACTTTTAAGAGCCAAAGTGTAACATACTTTCAATTTCAATATATTCAGGAATCAAAACAGTGAAATGAGTATATAATCTCTAGTAAATAAAGATGCACTGAAACTATTAAACCTGCAAGAACCTACTAAAATTCACTATAGAAACTGAAACCAACAACATAATACCTTTTCTAGACCTGAAGATAATAAAAAGGTATAAAAGCTTATGGTTTTAACCCAAGACCCCATAAGGAAGCAGAGTTCAATAGCATGGTATTTAGATTAGTTAATGTGCTGCTCAAGAGAGATGAATATAAGGAAGAATATCTACATATAATAGAAACAGCAATATCTATGGTTTTAAAAAAACAGATGATTGATCACAAATTAAAAGATTTCAGAAACAAAAGAGAATTAAACAAATTACCACCTTGAGACCTTATCAAAAGAAAAACTTACAAAAAGTTCACTTATATCCACAAATTAATAACAAATTCCAAATTTTTTTAAACACCATAACTTCACATTAGCATCTCAAAAGAGTTACAGTGTTGGCAAACTGTTAAAGTTGAACAATCAGGTATATTCCAAATTAATTGTAAAGACTGTGAAAAAATACATATAGGCAAGAACGAGGGAAATACAGGCATCAGATATAAGGAACACTGGAGAAACATTCATCATAAACAGATAGCAAAATCAGGCATAGCAGCACATTTCTGGAATGAATATCATGAAATAGAAAGGGCATTACGTTATTAAAAGCAGTTCAACATCCCAAAAACTCAGCATTTGAGAAAGGACCTTTATAAGGAAAGTTGAACATAAACTCATGAATATTCCGGAAGCAGACAATATTTTATATAAGTTCATCAACAGACCATCAGAGCCCTCATGGTTGTATATTTTTGCAACCCCAGTATGGTCCGTTGGTTGTTTACAGTTGAAAATGTGAGCAAGATCCTCACGGAACATGTCCCATATTTTAAAAATTTTGAAAGTGAAACATCACGATCTTTTAATATTTTAAATGTTTTAACTCATTCTCCTTTATTCCTCCAGAGTGAAGCCACAAGAGCGTTTTATCTATTCTCAGAGTAACATAACTTGTTTATATTCTTAATTATCTAGTGAGTCAATTTGATAATCTTATGCTCCATTTACTGTTGAATTATGCAGAACTAGAGGATAAGGTTATGAACTTTGAGATCCCAAAGGAAGTCAAATTAATCCAGAGGTTCATAAAATGTCCACGAGAGCTACACCAAGTCCTCCATTCAAACCAACAACGAAGTCGACTCACAACTGAGGATGCAGGCAGAAGCCTGCGAAGTTTTGCATAGGCACCTACAATATCATCACTGGTGACAAACTCAAACCTATCATTATGATCCTGAAATAAAAAGGCAAATTTCCATTTGGTCCTTTTCAGATGAAGAACCATCCTCAAAGTCAAGAAAACTTGTGGCTATGGGAAAGAAAGAAAACAATACTTTTTTACAAAGATGTGACATTTCACCAATGTGACCTTGGAACACAAGTCAGATTGGCATAAGAATAAATGTTCACCTAATGCCATCCAACACAGAAATCTAATCATCCTAAATTGAATTTTGGGTATTTCTAGCTGTCTTGAACATGGGGCTGAAACTTTTTAAAGAAAGAAAAGTGGTAATATTACCCTTCCATCTTATTCACTTGTCCTGGCCATATGTGTCTTCTTCTTCTTTCTTTTTTTGACTAATAAAAAGTTACAGGCTAAATTTTTTTTATAGATAAAGAGGTCATTGCTACTTATAAGAATGCTTTATCATCCCTGGAGAAACTTGAAGACATTTTGCAGATGATTTCCAAGGATGGAAAAATGTTCAAGTATTAGTGGAGAGCATTTTGAAAATATGTAAATTTTTTGTAAATGAATTAATTTGTTTCCTGCTAAAAACTTTTAACATGAACCTTGAGGATATGCTTGAAAATATATACATAAAAATGTCCTTTGTTTTCACAAAGGCACCCTATTATTACTTATGAGAGCAGTTTAGCACCTGGCTCTTCAATGCTTTATTACAATGTAAGATTTTCTACATTTTTATTTGAGGTATACAAATCATAAATTAATTGTTTGTTCTTGCATACAAAACTGAAATTGAATCATTAGATTGATGATCACTAAAAATGCCATTGCATTGGCTGATAATCAACACAAAACTTCCGTGAATGTTTATAGATCTAGAACTGCTTCACGTGCTTATACAGGTGGGAGTAAGAAAGTAATGCCTAGTTTTTTTTTTTTTTTAATCTTTCTAAATTATTTATCAATGTGAGAAATTCAAATTTGGTGTAGTTCCTCAGATTTTCTTTTACATTTCTTGGCAAGAATTGCTCGTTTAATCAACTGAAAATACCTGACACTAACATGAGATTAAGATCAGCTTGGACAGAGTTCAAGTTCCTCCATGTAGAAAGTAAAATGAAATGCTGATTTGCATTTATCAGAATCTAAAGAATGCAACATCAGCACTGTTAGATGTTACCCTCAGTATTGTAATTAAGCTGAAGGATTACTACCATTGGCTGATGAAAAGTTAACTTAAATTGCTGAGATTATTTATGCTAATTGCTGGATACCAACTGATTGCTAATGTTTGATGTTCTCCATTATGGGCAAACCAGGCAATTCAAAAATTGTATACCCTTGTGGTTAATGCTTTTTTTCACTACTGAGGCTTCACAAACGGTGAACACTGATAATACACGAGATGAAATGATAAACTGGAAAGGAATTTTTGTAGGGGGAGTGTTCCAGGCCTAGTTTAGGGTACTTCCACAGCTTTTGCCACTGATGAGAACTGCAGAAAAATGGAAAATACCTCAGTCACGGAGGATGATTCTGACAGAAATTGAATTACAGACCTGCCATTCACAAGTCTGTGCTTTAATTGCCTCAGCCACCCAATGAGAAAGAAGCTCTTTGGTGTAAGTAGTTTTTTGTATCCGGGATTTTCGAATGAAATATAGTATAATATGACAAATTATTATTACAAAATCACTCAAATTTCACTAATTTTGTTCCACTTACTTCGATATGTTTCAAAGGCGTTTGCCTCCATCATCAGCCTGGTCCCACTGGCAGCTTCCCAATGTGGTATTAAGATGTCGCTCTGTGGCTTTAACGAACTTATTGATGAGGTAACTGTTGTTTGGGAGATCAAAGTTGACCAAAAAATCAAAACAAAGATCTTCTCTCAAAGTTACCTTATTACCATCTTCCTTTGCCTTGATCACTTTCCTCCATTTTTCTCTTACTATCTCTACATAATTTCCAAATTGATTCAAAAATTCTTTTCTGCTAATCCCAAAAATCTTTAATGCCAGAATTTCTGCCTGCAAATTATCCCATTTCGTATTCCATGTTTTCTCTCTCCATCCTTCAGTTTCTGTACATTCTAATATACAATGCAAGTTCTTGTCTACCTTACCACACAATGGGCACAATTCTTTGTCAACTTTTACCCCACCTGCATTATTGTTCCTGTTCTTGCCTATGCCATACCCTACCTAACAATTTTGTCACAAACTTCAATATATTTTTCCCTGCCCCACTTTTTCTTAAAACTTCTGTAATATATCAGAGGAATCTTATCGCTTAGGCTACCAAATATTTCTTGTTTCTCTATGAGAGATAATTATTAGAGTTGTGAGTGGGTACATCAAATGTAAATTTCACTTGTTTTCTTGTATAAATGAATGCATTTTATATCAGCAAAAAACATTACAATTAAATTTATATAAAGAAACAAATGCCTAAGAATTTAGCAAAATTCTCCAAAAATAAGATTCTCCCATATAAATCACCAGGTTATGTGTATGGTAAAGAACCCCTAAAATAAATTACCATTTTCACAATTATCTGTACTCTCAATCTCCTTCCTTATATTTCTCCACCTATTTCATACTTAATTTATATGTATGGTAAAGAACCCCTAAAATAATTGATCATTTTCAAACTGTGTGTGGCCTCAAGTTCCTTCCTTATACTTCTCCACTTATCCTAAGAATTTCCCAATCATGTTTTAATTTCCCCATCTTCATTCTGACATTTTAATTATATTTTGTTGTAGTTTGTTCTATTTTTCATCCCAGATACTATTTCCCCATTTTTTTACTATTCGCATTCCATTAGAAAATGGAATGCACTATCCACTTTCCCACACACAATACATTCCTTCTTTAAAACTATTTCTTAATCCTTTTAGAAACAATACCCCCATAAACATCCAAGCAAGACTTGTTCTTTCGAATTGTTCACAATTATATATACATATTCTCATGTCCCCAATTTCTTTCAACTATTTTACATAAGCATAGAGAACTATTATCCTCAGAACTAACCCAAATCTTTTGTTTCTCTATATCATCTACCCTCTGTCTCACTTCTTTCCAAAATCCACTGATGTACTTTCACCCAGTTGCCGCACAACCCCCATTCCAATTTCTTCTAATAGTTTCCCCACCTCCACAAACCAACTCTCTCTTCCCTGTACATCTCTTTGGTGCTTAAGATATTCTTTTAGTACATTGTTATTATCTAATGTTAAACACTGTGTCAAATTTCAAGATTCTCTCAACTATCATACCTTTCCTTCCTACCCTTCCTAGTTTCCGTCAAACTCATCTTTTCGGTGAACTTTTTGGTAATACCAGAAATTCCCAGAAAAACATTCCATACCAACCTTTATCCATCCCTTTGACACTCCCCAAATTTCTACTCCATACATCATCTTTGACTCAAACATAGCCTTGCATAGTCTTTCTAGGCATTTCATTGGCAATGTGGGAACTTTCTACAAACTTATACTAACACCTTTCATAGCTCTTTACCTTTGGTTTGTGCACATTTATGCCAACTCCCATCTTTTGTTACTCATAAATCTTTCCCCCAAGTAATCAAATTCTTTCATTACTTCTATTGAGGCTCCATTTATACATCATCTTCCATCCTTCTGTAATTTTGATCCTTTTTTAAATACTGTTATCTTTAATTTTTTACTATTTATCCTGACCCCATTCTGTACAAATATCTGCTGTAATCCTATTACAGTTACTGCTCCATTTTGAGAACATCAGCAAAAAGCAATCCTGGTACTTCCTTGTATCTGCTGTAATCCTATCACAGTTACTGCTCCTTTTTAAGAACATCAGCAAAAAGCAATCCTGGTATTTCCTTGTTTTTTTTATAATAAAATAGGGAACAAAAAAGGAAGTATTATCTTCTAACTTCCCCTTGCAAGCATGCTGCAAATTCTATTTACTCACCAGTTTTGTTTGACATGCACTGCCGAAACCCAATCATCATGAAGCAAACAGTCTCGAGGCTCAGGAGCAGCAACTCTAAGGAAATATTCTATGTCCACAATACTTTCACTGGTTAAAGAATGTTCCTGAAGGTGTTCAATAAGCGGCACGCGAAGCACTTCTCCATTTATTAGAAAATCAAATTCCACATCACAGTGCTGCATGGGATGGCTACCTATGCAACAGAATAATTGAATAAATTTGCTTACTCAAAACATGACTTTTAATTTAAGGCTATTTTGAGATCTACACAAAATGATACTACTCTTGGCTTACCTAGTTCTGAATTCTAGTCAGATTAAATTAATTTTATAAGTAAATAAAACAATGAGCTTGGTCCATTAATACCAGTAAATACACTCTGAACACAGTTCGTTGGGATCTGTAACTATGATGATATAATGTGGATCCCTTCAGTCATTTCCTGGTTGGAAAATAATTAATCTTGATTGCTAGGCTTTGTACATAATATAATGTGTAATTAATTTTTGTGAATTGATACGCATCAAAACAATGCAATAACGTTATAAACACATGGTCAATTTAGTTAGTTTTTTTTTTTTTTACTTATAGTAATGTTTTGTGATGTACTGATAAATAAGTTTTGGTATTTTTTTCCTTTACAAATTCAAGCTGTGTTGTGGCTTTGCCATAGAATGAAGTGCAGAACTTTAATAGTATTCATGTTTGGCCTAATGAAAATCCCTATGCAGTTTTGGAAACTTAACACCAAAACAATTTAGCATTAATGTATGGGGTGGAACAATTGGCAACACTTAAGTCAGTTCTTTCATTTTACCCAAAACAATGATAGGAGCATCATAATGTGACTTTTTAATGATTAATTTAAATGTTCCATTGATAATTTAATACATCATGTGTGGGTTCATGCATAATGAGACATCTCATTTTTCTTGTGCTGCTATAGCTATTCCTGGTCAGCAATTTCCAAATAAATGGATAGATTGTGACTGACAAACATTCTAACCGGCTTGTTTTGCTGAGCTCAATCGACTGGATTTCTGTATGTGGGTTTCACTTAAAGGCCAACATACCCATACTCCATATCCATTGACAACATAGTATTTTCATGAGCATGTTGAAATTAAATGTCAGCAGATATGGCATACATCTGAAAAATGGGAGAGAGTAAGATAGTACATGATCTGCATTTGAAAGTCTGTATTAGAGCTCATGGTGACCATTAAGTATTTTATAGTACTGTAGAGAGAGAGAGAGAGAGAGAGAGAGAGATAACTAAGCAAAATTCATTTTTTTTGTGCATATTTTTAGATTTTCTATCAACTCTCTTGAGGTTTCCAAATGTTAAATTCTACCTCTGTCCCAAAATAACAGTCTCCTTTCGTCAATACCTTTATTTGCTCTAGAAATTAAGAACCTAGTATGTGCAGAAACTGGAACTAGAGAGATGATTGCAGAGTATATAGAAGGAATGAAGAATGCTGGCTTCCTTCTTGCCAGCAAAAATGGTGTCTTATAAGGAGGTCTGATTAAGGAAAAGTGTTGAGAAATTTTTAATTACAGTTTCTCCAGCTTCAACAGGCCACACCCATAGTACATGAATTTGTTATACCATTGTTGTGAAAGATTTTTCTGTGGAGTTATTGAATATCTTTGCAACACATCATGATTGAATGTATAAAGATTAATGGGAAGAACTGCTACAACCTATCTCACATGCTGAAGCAGAGTTTACAAAGACAGATTGTTAGCATTTAGTTCTCCATTGCAACACTGCCACTGTTATCTCCAGTTGTGTTGCAGTATGCCATCTTGAGTGACTAGCTGTCTGAAAATACTGCTAATATCATCTACTCATTATTTTTTATCAGTTCTCTCCGTAAATAAGTACCTGTTTTCATTCATTGTCAATAAATACTACTTTAAAGAAATGCTATTATTAATATTTTGGGACAGAAATTATTACACCTTTATATTCTAAGGCATAATTTAGATACACATGAAATTTTATGAGAAGCATCTTATCAACTTTTGTTTGATTTAATTTTGCTAGTGTTTTTAACATCACTGTATAAAATGAATACATTTGATTAATGAACACCCTGATTGGTAAAAATGCTAATATCAAATGTTTTATTTTTGCCTACCTTTCTGTTCACTATTTTTGGTTAAAAAAGAAAAAGATATAAAGGTAGCAAGGGAGGAGGGGGAGGGGGAGGAGGAGGAGGAGGAGGAGGAGAAGAAGAAGAAGAAGAAGAAGAAGAAGAAGGGGGAGAAGGGGGAGGAGGAGGAGGAGGGGGAGGGGAGGGGAGGGGGATTTTTATGTTTCATGCTGATAGTTATAAGATTTAAAAAATTGTGGCAAAAATTGCAAATGTGTTACAGATTATTTTGATTTATTGAGACTGTTAAGTTAGTGGTTGTAGATAAAAATATGAAGAGACATTGAGCACATTAATAAGGAGTCAAATGATCCTTGCTAAGGACATCTGAGAGAATGAAAGAGAGGAAACTTTGCCTCAAAAAGAGCGTAAAATTTTTTTAATGCCCCCTGTATTTTTTTTTTTTTTTTTTTAAAGTTAATGCTTCCCATCAAATACATATAACTCATAATTTAATCCATTAATACTTTTCATAAATGGATTCCACTTTAGTAGAAGCAGGATCATTTAAAACACCAAAACTATATTTACCTACTAACCTACCTATTCAGTCACATGAAGGATACTTGCAAGACTATGTTACAGAATTCTATGATAGTGGGAGTTGAAGGGCACAAAATAGCCTGTGGCAAGAATTATTAATGTATAAATGATACATTAAAATGATTGTCTGTGTCCTTAACCATACATTTTTTTGCATATCACTTGTTTGCATTACTTCTGTTCATGTGCTTTTGAACAGAAGGTTGACATATCATGTATCCTAA
This sequence comes from Metallyticus violacea, assembly GCA_030762175.1. Lineage (NCBI taxonomy): Eukaryota > Metazoa > Arthropoda > Insecta > Mantodea > Metallyticidae > Metallyticus > Metallyticus violacea. Next base: position 40,878,455 of record CM060834.1, on the reverse strand, counting down.
ACTTAGGTATTCATTTATTATATTTACTTACTAAGTAAGTAAATGGAGTTTAGTGTAAAATAAATGAATACCTAAGTTTAGGATATATTACCACTCCATTGTCAACAGCTTCGTAAGAACAATATTTACATCATGTGTATTCATACCAATGGGGAGCCACTTTCAATTAGAAGGTACTGAAGGTCCCAGTTCAGTTCGTCTGTTTATAGAATGGTTTACTATACATATCACAAGTCATACAGTCATGCCCTGAAATGAATGGATTATAATGACCAGAGATATAAAGAGCATCCTTAAATAAAACAAATATGGTCATACCATGTTCAGAAAATTCATGATTATTTGTAACAGGTTAACTACACCACAGCTTAGTGAATGAAATGCAATAAGAGTGCATAGTTTTAGATTTGAAGAGGTTTTTATGTAAGCAACCATCCACCAATATATATGGTATGTGCAATAGTTTTGCCATATACCATGTGGAATGTTTTACATAAACAGAAATTTTGCCATCTTACCTTCAGAAGGTCCTGACTCTGACTCCAGCTGACAGAAACATGGACATCTGATATCTAAACTTATGGCTATAAACATGTGCACCTGATGAAAAAGTGTACCTTTACACTCCCTATACTTTCGCCCAAAGTTTGTAATATTCCATACAGTGAAACAGTTTGTGAATTATAAACTGTTATCATTTCATTACTATGTTATTTATGCCAATAATATTAGGAAGGATGGCTCAAAGAATTCCTGTTTTGAATAATGCAGAATGTGTAATGCTGATGGAAATAAGAGATGGACAATAAGCAAAAAACATGTTTGCATTGGTTGCCACTCTTTCCGCTTGCTTTTGTTGCATTGCTGGATTGAAGAAAATTGTGTGAATTTTTACATTTCAATTCAGTTTGAATTCTGCAGAAATTTAGTGGTTAATCTGAATGAACAACTGGCAGGCAGATGGATTGGGTATGTTGGAGATGAAGATAATGTCTTCTACAAGACCCCCTGATTTGAAAGGTTGTGGCATCTTTTTATGGAGTTACATCAAATATATTGTCTATGTACCTCTACTACCTCCTGCAACTTCACATAACTGCTGTCATTGAATCCATCCTCATGTGGCAGCACATTGAGTGTCTGTTAGGAAAATTTTGAATTTCTGTCATTAGTTTTATGTAAATAGAATTACCAAGAGTGATATATGTTTATAACCACAGTGCTTCTGTGGATACCCTATACATTTATATAATCATATGATAAGAGTAGTATGACTATAGGCTGGCCAAACCATTTTATACCTTATTTAATGACATGTTAGATGCAATTTGTGTATCAATTTATTGCTGAAAACTGTCTTTTGCAGAGTATTCTGCTTTTATGCTGTATTGTCTCCTTTTTCAAAACTTTTGATGGTGATCTAACTGGGAATGAGAGAGAATAAGATCTTGTTTGCAACATGGCAGTGGATAAATAGCAATAAGTATATATAACATAGTTTTTAAAATATATTCACTATAAAACACAATTCAAAACAGTTTCTCAAAAACTTGTCATTTTTTTTCAAATAGGAATAGATGTTGCAACAATACAAAAGCAAGATGCCTCAAGTTAATGGGAAAGGGAAAAAAATAAAAAGTGGAATGTTAGAAATGTACATACTGGGATTAGACATGGCACTGCATTACAGTAACCCATTCAATAATACAGATATACTGTAGTGAAAATTTTGTATGATGAAGAAAATGTAGTGCTTAATGTTTGCATTCACAGAAAGGAAAGTTTATGTGCTAATTAAAAAGGATTATATTTAAGAGCAAATATTCTTCCTATAAATGGAGGGTGACATAAAATAAAGTTCAAAAGTGAACTAGTTCAGCTACACCTCACCAAATATCAGATCTCAAAGAACTCATTCACAGTCTCAAATCTAGAAAATTAAGATTATTAGAAATATTGCTTGCACATATTTTTCCATATTTCATTGTAGTTTCAACATGTTAAAGCATGAGAAAATTAGTAATTTGCTTATTATGTTCTCCACATATGTCATGTTAGCATCATAATGCTCAAGAACAGTAGTTCCAAAATTTTATCCACTTGCCAACCCCCTACACAAAGATCTGAATGAATCCCTTATTTATATATGAAATTTTTAACAACCTTAAATTACCCTAAAGCTATGGTTATGATAAATAAGCTTAATTTAGGATTGCCACTAAAATTAAACTACATAGATTCAAAATGATCATATGAGGGCTATTTTTTTCAATCTCAGATTGCTCTGCTTTGTGACCAAACATAAGGAGGCAGAGGTGCGCACTGTGCTACTACCCTACCATAATGTCTGCCAAGGCCAAGTTCAATATATCAGTTGGAGCTGAGCTACAGACACTTCAACATGGCTGGCATGATTGATTCTTCCACTAAGTGTGAATTGCAAAGCATTATTCATTTTCTACAGGTAGAAGGGAATAGTGCAGCAGAAATTCACCACAAAATGAGCCATGTTTATGGTGCAAACTGAATGAATGAAGATGTTGTGCATGAATGGTGTAGAAAATTTAAAGAAGGCTGAACTGATGTTCATGATGGAAGGATAAGGATGCAGGTCTGTTGCTAGTAAAGATCTTGTTCAGCAAGTTGATCAAGTGGTTTGAGAGAGTTATCAGTGAATTGTGTGAAATTTTGGGGCATTTCAAGGTCAATTCGATTGTTACAAAACACCTAGGCTATCAAAACTTTGTGCACGGTGGGTTCCCAAAAAAGACCTATCTCGACATGCTGGCAGCAACCGTCTATGAAGAGGGTATTGGAAAGCTGGTCTATCAATATGGCAAATGTCTTAATCTTCACAGTGACTATGTGGAAAAGTAACTGTGACTGTACTTGACTACTGGTAATAAAGCCATTTGTGATCACATTTGTCTTTGTGTTACGTCACATAGGAGGTTGAAAAAAAAATAGCCCTCATACATTTTTTTTGTATTTAAAACATGAAAACTAAAATATTTTTTAAATATTAAATATATAACTTAATAATGCAATAGCACATTTCCCTATCTTTAAAGCTACATTTTTATATTTCACAAATATTTAAACATACATGAGAATTACCTTTTTGATATTATTCAAATATTTTATGTAATAACAGTGTTTCATGTGGGCTTAAGTTGCACTACCAAAAGGTAGTTTCAGCATTTCAAGTATGCATACCTATTGCAGTGGAACTGAATTATTTAACAAACTTTCTGAGCATATAAAATCTGCAAATTAAGAAAATACAAACTTCTAAAGAGCTATTTAATTTAAAAAAAAAAATGTCTTTTACAGAATAGATAAAATGTAAATATCTTGCACATTTAAATTTTAAATTTGTTATTGCTATATATAAAAGTGTGTGAATATAACCATGGATAAAGCTTGGAAATGAGAAAGTGGTCTTGAGTGATTGTAGTTATCAAAATGTCAATGTCAGATACCCATGTATGAGTAATGACAAATATTATTATTTAAAGCTTCTCTCTTTAACTATAAGTTTCCATTCTTCATTCTTCTTCATTTGAAATTCAATGAGAATGATGAGCTTGCTTTGGATGACACAGGGCTCTGAAGCTAGGAACTACAATAGTTAAATAAAGTTTCAGATCATTTTGAGCACAAAGACTATTTCTGGATTTATTTTTTAAGTAAGTGTTTGAAGAAAAATATCTATTATACAAATATGTGAATGAAAAAGGTAATAAGTTTGTTATGGCTTTATTCACTAACACTGAAAACTCCTTTACACTTAGCCAAAAAACAATTAATGGCAAAGATTTATAGCTTTTCTGTAGTTGAATATGAGTAGAAAATACTAGAAGCTGCTCTTTTTCATTATAACAGACTTGGGAAACTACTGCATTACTAAATACCTAAATGCATGGCTCAATTTCTAAGAACAGTATGTCCAATCCATGATGACTACAGTTAGCTATTCCATGTGTAAGCTGTAATATTATTATAACTCAAAAAAAATAACATCCACCTTTAGAAAAAAGTTTTGGCAAACCCCTTGAAAGAATTCACGAGATTCACAAGTCACAGTTTGGGAAACACTGCTCTAGAACTTCATTTACTATACTTACATCTCAATATCTCATTTAGCAAAGAATTGAGCTCTTTGCAACCCACATTTGATGGAACTGAAAATGGAGAGGCTGGAACACCATACCTGAAAACAAAGACAAACAGAACATATATGTAATGAGCCCTAAACAGCTATATTTCATATAGTGTGCTTATAGAGAGTGCAATTATTTGCTAAAAGGTCTTTACATTTTAGGTATAAATAATTAATCCTTTGAAGAACTTAGGGACCTTAAATGAACTTTGTCATCTAGCTCTGTTACTGTCAACCTCCTTTATCTGTCCCCATGATTTATCCATGCTCTTAGGCTTCTCATTGAAAGTCAACTCCCCACCCTTTTTTTAAATCTACCTCTAGTATAACAACCTTGAAGCGTTCAGTACAGTGACTATATTATTTTCAAAATTGAGCAGCTTTAACACATACTCTTTTCAAAATCATAACAAAATTATAATAAGCAAAATTACAAGAAACCGTATAGAGAAATCTTCCATAGAACCAATATGGATTTTGGAAAGTTAAGATCAAAGTTCACTGAAGAGGAACTTTTATTAGAAAACATGAATGAAGCAATAGAAATAAAAAGCAGGGGGAGAAGCTCTAGGTAATTCTTGTAGACTTCAAAAAGACTTGATTTAAAGATAGGAACTGAGAATATAATGGGAAAATGGGAAAAGAAAATGTCAGTTGAATATTTCAATTTGATACTTCATACATTATAATAAATAGATGGAATTTCCCTCTCAGTACTTGCACTAAAAACAATGTGCTACAGAAGAACCCTTAAGAGTTCCTTGCTGTTTATTCTGGTTGCAGAAGAAATTCTCAAAATAATCAATGAAATAGAGGAAGAAATAAAAATATATGGCTATGCTGATGACCTACTGATTGGTTCATTAACCTGAAGAAACTGGAAAGTGCATAGACATCAAGGGAAACTATTGCCAAAATCATAAATTGTGTAAAACAACAAAAACACAAATTATCTACACAAAAAGAGAATTAATAACTCCTAATGAGAGCATTACCCTGAACAGAGAAAAGACAGGAATAACAAAAGTATCTGGGATAATGTATCTTGTAATGTAAAGTATCTTAGGATTACATTACAACCAAGTGGTACATACTACATAAAACACACAGCAGTCCAGGTCATAGCAGCAATCAGCACAAACAGAAAATATAAAAACAGCAATGAAGCTCTTTAATATAGAAAAGGTATCCATTTTAATATATGGCATAGAAATCATATGGATCCACTGCACATAAAAGAATATAGCTGAAATAGAAAAAGTCAAAACAATTCATGAGAGGCATAGCTATAACAAAAAACAAGATTGCAATTGGTGTACCTACTGGTTAGAGAGTTTCCTCATGGAAGACATTAGAATAAGGTTCCTCCTGCCATTCACTATGGAGGCAGAAAGGTACACTATGATCAACAGAACTGAACAATCATCAAAATGAGGAACATCATTGACTGGCAATACACTGCTATCACCATCTGTTGTGCACAAACAAAAATGCATGCCCCATGATTAGTTACCTGGATGCTCATGTAAACTATGCAGGAGAGACTGCAAATGTTGTCGTATTGAAATATCTAATAAAAGAAGAAAACCAATAACTGAAAATCATAAATCAGTAATCAAGAATTGAATTTAAAATTAAAGCTATATATTTGTAAATATGTCGGGTATTAATTAATTTGCATTAGCAAAAAATGAAATTAATTTTATGAGTTTAGTTTAGTTCTCGGAGCATTCAGTGAGTTTGTGGAGCGGTCACGGAGACCTACGAACATTGAACTTGTCATACACAATTACCACAGTAGTTTTCAATCTGTATTTACAAAAGTTTGTTTGCATCTACATAAATAATTACAATTAAAAAAAAATAAAAAAGAACACTTAGAACAACTCAACCAACACCAAAAACGGACAAATCAATCATACAATTTTTATTAATACATATTTACATATACATTGATATGTTGTGCATAACTCATATATTCCTTTACAGAATAATAGGCCTTTTTACATAGGTATTTTCTAAGAGCAGATTTAAAGGAATTGTCATTGTTTATTAAGGCTTTTAGGCTAGAGGGAAGAGCATTGTATACTAAAATGCACTCATAATAAACGCCTTTTTGATGGCATGAAAGTGCTGAAATTGGGCGATGTAGATTTGTTTTTTGTCTAGTATTCTTGTCATGTATATTTTGATTTTGAACAAATTTTTGTTTATTTCTTATATAAAAGTTCATGAGGGATCAAATATATTTGCAAGGAAGAGTTAAAATTTCAAATTTCCTAAAGAGGATTCTGCATGAATGTCTGCTGTGTGTACCAGCAATTATTCATATGACTTTTTTCTGTAACAGGAAGACACTTTTAACTGAATCTCCCCAAAATATTAGACCGTACTTCATTATTGAGTTGAAATAAGCATAATAAACTAGTTTTAAAGTCTTAATTAAATCCAACATTACTAATGCACGTATTGCATAGCATGCACTGCTTAGTTTAGGTGTAATAAGATCAATGTGATCTTTCCAATTCAGATGGTTATCAATTATTAAATCAAGGAATTTAATATATTTGGTTTGTGAAAGTACAGTTATAATATCCTATCTGTAATTGTGCATCTGGAGATCTGTGAGTAATGAATTTCATAACATTTGTTTAATCCAGATTTAGAGACAATTTGTTTGCTTTGAACCATAACATACAATGAACTGAGTACCAAATTTAATTTAATGGCACAATCATTAAGGCTCTTTTCATTTATCAATATGCTTGTGTCATCTGCAAATAGAATAGCATTTCCTACATCTTGGATAGATAAGGAGAGGTCATTTATATATATTAGAAAAAGAAGATGACCCATAACAGATCCTTGAGGCACTCCATGGTTAATCATTCCCCACTCCGATGCATTGCTTTTATTATTGAAGGGACAATTTATCACTACTCTTTGTTTCCTTTTGTCAAGGTAGGATATAAACCATTTTAAATATTGGTTTTTTATTCCATAGAAAGCTAATTTATCTATCAGAATTTCATGATTGACACAGTCAAAAGCCTTAGCTAAGTCACAAAATATTCCTCCTACATGTGCTCTTTCATTAAATGCAGTTAAAGTTTCATTAGTGAGTTTATAGATTGCATTTTCTGATGAAATTCCTTTTCTAAAGCCAAACTGATCACTATTGTTACTTTCAAGGTAATGGTAAAGCCTAGTGCACATCACTTTCTCGAATACCTTAGAAAATGCAGGTGAAATAGCTATAGGTCTATAATTAGAGACATTTATCTTTTCTCCCTTTTTGTACAGAGGCCTCACTATTGAATATTTTAGCCTCTCAGGAAATACACCCAATGTTAAAGATTCATTACACAAGTGACTAAGAGGGGTAATAATTTCCTTTGCACAGCCCTTTATGACTTTGCTGTTGGTCTCATCATAGCCAGAAGAGGTTTTTGATTTTAGTTTCCTAATGATATTACTAATTTCTAGTGGGGTAGTGATACCTGGTTTGAATTCATTATTATGATGGGGAGTTGTTGATTGTAAAAATTTTAAAGCATCTCTATTATCACCAGAATATAAATTTAAATTTTTTGTTACATTAAGAAAGTAATCATTAAACTCATTTGCTACGTCTGTAGGGTGTTTTATCTCTTGATTGTTAATATTTAAGATTATTGCATCGTCTTGTTGCAGATTTTTGCCTATTTCTTGTTTTATTATATTCCAAGTAGTTTTTATTTTGTTTTTTAACTGATTGATGAGTGTTTGGTAATGGAGGCCTTTTGCTGCTTTTATGACTTTCCTAAATATCTTACAATACTTTCTAAAATGTATTTTTAATTTAGGGTCTTTACTGAGCTTTTGCTCATTATATAATTGCCTTTTATGTAGACAAGATTTTTTAATTCCTTGGGTTAACCATTCCCTGCTCATATAACTTCTTTTTTTTAATTTTTAGTGGGAAATATGCTTCAAGATGCAATTTAAAAATATGTAAAAAATTGTTGAATTTACTACTAACATCATTTGCACTGTAAACACTATTCCATGATTCTTGTCGAAGTGTCTCCGCCATTTTATTGAGGTTAGCATCATTAATATCTCTATATTTTATATATCTATAACATTCTTTGAGTTTTATTGTGGAATTTTTTTTCATTATTACTGGAGCATCATGGTCAGAGAGACCATTGATCAATGAAGACACAGAATATAATTACAGTTTGTCTAAATTTACAAATATATTATCTATTGCTGTGCTAGAGTTTTTATCAATCCTGGTGGGAAAGTTAATTGTATGAACCATATTATATGCAGTTAGAAGGGAATTCAGTCGATTCATTCTTATACTTGGCATTAAGTAATCAATATTTATGTCTCCATATATAATTATTTCATGTTTAGGCTTAAATAAAAAGTTTAAGGTATCTTCAAGCTTCATCAAGAAAGTTTCAAAGTTTCCTAATGGCGAGCGATAAATAGCAATTATAATTATTTTTGTATTGTTGCTATCCAATTGGATTGTGCACAATTCAATGTCCTGTTCCGAATTAAATTTTGATACATCTAATGTTTTATATGGTACATCCTTCCTGACATAAATGCAAACTCCTCCATTATTTAGTTTTTTCCTTGAAGCTCCTGCTCCCAAACAATAACCATGTAATGACAAATGTGAGAATTCCTGTTGTTTCAAATGATGTTCAGATAGGTAGATAATATGTGGTTTTATATTGTCACAAGTTAAGCTGTTTAATAATTCATCTGTTTTGCTTCTAAGTCCTCTAATGTTTTGATGAAATATACAGAGATTTTTTATTGCTTGTTGAATGCTCTTCAATTTTACTTTATTTTCTGTGCTATCATGATCATTGATTTGATTGTCATTTGATTTAACATTAACTATTATTAAGTTTGACTTGACTAGTATTCAGAAGCATGTATACTATGATGTTGTATAAATATAACTAATGATTACACGGTGCTCTTTGCTGTTTGATAGTTATCACCCAAACTTGTGTATGCCCAGCTCACATCCATATGGCTTGCATACTAATGTAAATGCCACATATTGCAAATAGCATACTCAACGAACCATAAAAGTCTTTAACACCCAGCAACTTTGATAAATTTCAAGCTTGAGTCACATTTTGGTTTATGTAATAGCTTATTATGTTTCTTTTATGTACCATAAACGATATCTAGAGTAAAATTGATTGCCAGCATAATTTCAATTAACAAGACCTACTGCTTAGTTTAGTTCCTGGGACATTCTGTGAATTTGCAAAGCAGTTACAGAGACCTTTGAAAATTGAATTTGTCATTTACAATTACCACAGTAGCACACAATCTACATTTACAAAAAATATCATGCACATCTGCATAAATAGAATAAAAATGAAATGAAAACTCAAGCAAAACAATAAAAATCAAAGAATTAGAAACATCACGTTACACAAATTTTACTATATACATGTTTACATATTGATTTGAAATTATTGCAGAGCTTTATGTCAATATAGTATATTGTCACTCGTAAAATTCTTTTTAATGCTAAACTTCGGATTTATTATAAAGGACCACAATTTTGCTGGACCATCTCTCTCTCTCTCTCGGTGGTATGTCTACTTATTGTGTACTGCTACCGAGAGTATGCCCACGCAAAATGATATATTGGGAGAGATGTAGGGAATATACCCCAATTTGACTAGTTTTCCATTCTTTTTTCTGTTTTCGTGCACTGTTAGCACGGGGTTCAATATTTGAGGGTAAAATGCGCTTTCGTCCGTCATTAGGAGGATATTGTAGATATAAAATTAATCATCGTCAGCGACAATTTCTTTCGTAAACGCTTTGATGGATTTAAATTACGAAATTTAATTACATTGTACACTTACGCTTGCAATTTCGTAACAAATCGAACTTCCACTAATGCAGTCATTTTCTAATACTAATTTTTAATTCTTTACTCCACACGCCTGTTACAAACTATCAGGGTATTAAACATATGCTTTATTTATTCCCTTGCATTTTAGTATAAACGGGACGCTGAAACATTGCTATATTTTCAGTTGGCAACACTGCAGATTAATACATGAAGAATGCAACCAATTACAAAATAGTACTATCAGTCAGTCCATCTGGACGTCTAAAATGCATTGTTTGCCCATTTTTTTTTATTGTGCATACACCAGATTCCTATCAAATGTATACAATTGGGTCAATGTGATAAATTGAACTGGTTCATTTGTAGTGGTTCAAAAATGTCCAAAAGAGGTAATTTGCCGAGTTATTTACAGAATGATACCTAATCTTTTGCGTGGAAGTGTAACATAGTGATTCGTATACGTTATATGTTAGGCAATGCAGCCAACATTACTTGAACTGGCACAAACTGTAAAGCGCAAAGTTTTGGCGGATTTGGTATGTAAAACTTAGTCAATAATGCATTTTCATAAACATTGGTTGCTGTCTGCGTAGTTTAGTTTAATTCATTTCCTAGAGCATTCTGCAATTTCGCGAAACAGCCACAAAGACATAGTCACTTACAATTTGACATTTATAATTACCACCTTAATACACATTCTTCTACATTTACAAAAAATAGAGTATACATTTGTATAAATGGTTACAATATAAATGAAAAATCAACTTCTAAAACAACTCAGTCATTCATAACAACAAAAACAACCGAAACAGTAACAATCAGTTGGGACTCAAAATTTGATATATGCATATTTATACAAGCACGCGCGCACGCATATATATATATATATATATATATATATATATATATATATATATATATTGATGTAAAATCATTACAATGCTTTTTAATTATATAATATATTGTGACTCCTACATTCCATTATAGAATAATAAACATTTTTACACAGGTATTTTTAAATGTACATTTGAAGGAATTGTCATTATTTATTGAGACTTTTAGGCTAGAAGGAAGAGAGTTTTGTATTAAATGCATCCTTAGTGACTGGAATGTGTTGAAACAGGTCCATGTAAATTTGTTTTTACCTAGTATTCGTGTCATGTATATTTTGATTTTCACAAATTTTCTTTATTTCTTTCATAAAAGGTAATGCGGGACAATGTATATTCACATGGAAGAGTTAACATTTCAAATTACCTAAAGAGATTTCTGTATGAATGTCTGCTATGTGTACCAGCGATAATTCATATATTTTCTGTTTCAAGAAGGCACCCTTGCTTTTAATTCAATATCTCCAAAATATAAGACCATATTTCTATACTAAGTTGAAATAGCCATTATAAACAAAATTTAAAGTTGTAATTCCATATAAAGTTAAGAATGCATATGTTGCATAGCATGCACTGCTAAGTTTAGGTATTATAAGATCCATGTCGTTTTTCCAATTCTTATATAAAGGAGTTTGATATCTTTAGTTTATAGAAGTACCTGTTATGATATTCTATCCCAAATAGGGGGTTATGAGATATGTGAGTGATGAATTTATAATTTTTTTCCCTTGATTTAAAGATATTTTTTAAAGGGACAATTGACCTTTTTTATTTATCAATATAATATAAACAAATTTAAATATTTGTTATTCCATAGGAAGTTAATTTATATATCGTGCTAAATCACCAAATATTCCTCCTCTATGGACTGTTTCATTAATGAATTTAAAGACTACATTTTTCGTAGAAATACCTTTCCTAAATCAAATCCGATCACTAACCAGAATTTTATTACTTTAAAAATAATGGTAAAGTCTATTGTGCATTACTTTTTCAAACACCTAAGAAAATGTACGTGATATAGTAATGGGTCTATAATTGGACACATATTACTTTTCTCCCTTTTATTGAACAGAGGCTTCACTGCTCAAAATTTTAGTCTTTCAGGAAATACACTATATGTTAAACACTACACAAATGTCTAGGGAGGATACTAATATTCTTTGCATAGGCCTTTATGACTTCGCTATTAATCTCGTCATATCCGGAAGAATTTTTTTTTAATTCGGTTTTCTAATGACATTACTAATTTCTTATAACATGTGGTCCTTGGTTTGAAATCATCATTTGGACCGGGAAAAGATGATTGTAAACTCCCTAAGTCATCTCTTTTATCACCAGTGTATAATACAAAATTTATTACATTAAAAGTTTTCATTAAACACATTTGCTACACCTACAGATTTTGCATCTCTTGATTGTTAATGCTTAAGATTATTGTATTTCCTTGTTGCAAAATTTTAACAAGTAATCTTTTCCTGTTTTTCCAATTGCTGATAAATTGTTGATAATGTAGGAATTTTGCTGCTTTTATTACTTTCCTAAGTATATTATAATATTTTTTAAAACGCGCTTTTATAGGATATTTACTGAGCATAAGTGCATCATATAATTGTCTTTAGTGCTGAAAAGTTTTTTTTTTTTTTTTTTAATTTTTTGGGCTAACAATGCCTACTCATGTTATAATTTTTTCGATTTTCAGTGAGAAAAATGCTTCAAAGTGCAATTTAAAAATGTGTGGGAAATTGTTTTGAATTTACTGTTAACATAATTTGTACTGCACACAGTATACCACGATTCTTATTGAAGTGCTTCCATAATTTTATGTAGGTTTACATCCTTAACATTACTAGATTTATATATCTGTAGTATTCGAGCCCTAATTTCGTTTTTCTTGTTGCAAAGGAAGCTGTGAAGAAATATAGATTCAAGGAAATCCACCTTTAACCCTACAGCCCAGATCCAGCTCCCAGGGAATATTTTATCTTCTCAAAACACAAGAAGGATCTTCAAGGAAGCAAATTTAAATGTGACTAAGAAAGGATGGGTGCTGTTTATGCCCATTATGAAGACAATTCTTCGGACTCTTTGGGGGGGGGGGGTTGAAATGTTAATACAAAATGTGAGAAGTGTACTGCAATAAAGGGTAACTATATGGGAAAGTGAAATATAGGTTTTCTTTTTATCGACCTAGGAAATGGTTAGGAAGGAAACTAATGGACCTGCCCTTGTACTTCTCATATTCCAGGTTCCGATGATACAAGGGTTACAGCGAAAATTTTGAGATAAGGAAATGTTAATGTTGACCACTTAAAAGGAAGGGGCATGTGGTAGCCCCATCCCTTACGAGTAAAGCGGTACCAGGTAGCGATGCTTTCCATTTCCGCATTTCAGAGTGTGAAGACTAGCAACCCTTATCGTGCACAGATATCCAATCGTTACAATGAAGCTGAAGAGAATATTTTCCCGCTATGATTCTTTATGTGATCAAGAGTTGTTTAAATTAGTCATAAAGTATTGGGCGCTTGAAGCAGGCTTTTGAGGACCTTACCCCATTTAGGACAACATTTTCCCACGGAAAACAATCGCGTAACAATTAAGGGCATCGAGACAGCCTTCCAGATTGAATCGCCAGCAATATAAAAATTCTGCACGATTATTTTCCTATCAGGAAGATTTCCTCCCATTGGGTACCCTACAATTTGACAGAGACACAGAAGCGCACCCTCGTCGAATGGTGTGAAATATATGCCACAGAGATTCGACGGAGGGAGCTCAAGGCGTGTTTCTGCTGTCATCACTTGTGATGAAACATGGGTTTTCAATTTGATCTGAATACCAAACGACAGTAGGCAGTTTGGATCTTTCCAAAATATTAGGAACAATATGGTGGCCATATTTTTTTAATTCAAAAATTGACCATGTATCCACAATTCCTCTGAAGGAGCAAAGAACGGTTACTGCTCCGTGGCACATCAGTCTACCTGCCGAAAGTTTTCGACAAGCTCTGAGAACGCTATCCAAGAACAAAACTGAGGAGGTTACTGCTTCTCCACGATAGCGCCTCCGCTTATACGGCTAAAGTCACCATCCAGTTTTGGGAGTCCACAGAGTCAGACTCGTGAATCTCCCTACAGCCCTGACCTGGCTCCATGCGATGATTTTCTCTTCCCAGCGGTAAAAAAGTCACTAGCGAGAAAAGCGATTTTTTCAATCCTGGAAAGGATGTGGCTGCACATGAAAATGAACTGTTCATTGTTGAGGAAAATGAATGTCAGGGGGAGCTTAGATACGTGATTTTTGAGGATGAAAAAGTGTATCGAGTGTGGTGGTGGAGAGTATTTTGAAAAAACGTATCAGTCGGAGTGGGTCTACCAACTCCCAGTCTCCCAACTCTCCCCTCAAAAATTATGTAGTGACTATCATACGCGACTCCGTCACTAAATGCAAGCGGTGAGAATGTTTCCCATTTTTTGTCTGGGGAGCTGAGCTCCGCAAATGGGGCCCCATCTTCCAAAACGAAAAGCCACAATAATTGCTTTAGGCCAAGTACTGCTTATCATCTACAATGTTTAATGATTCTGTTGGAATTCTTACTTTAAATGAGTTTGTCATTCTGTATGAGTTTAGGTTTTCATACGCAACATTCTTTTTTATTCCCCCCCATTTTTCCTGTTCTGGAAGTGATGCTTCCTAATGTGGTTTAGTTGTTTAGTCTTCCCACATACATTCAAATCATTCCGAGAGCTCCCTGCACCCTGAATGATTGTTTGTTGACCTTCCGGTTGTACTCATATTTTTTGTTTGTTTTGTTTTTTTATCCATTGGACTCTCCTTTTAAGGGTATTTTGGGAGATTTCTGTCTGCTACTTGTTGTTCATTGAAGTTGTTACGTCCATCTTCTGCTCTAAATCTCTAAAATTTCATTCTTTCGTCCAGATTCCACTTTCCGAGTATTCCGTGTTTTGCCGAATTTTTGGCAGCTGTTTGGTAGCTAAGGGAATATTTCCTCTTGGAAATCTGGCTGTTGGCAGCGCTGGACACAGTGCGCAGAGCACATTGCCGATGTCAATGTTTGTAGGAAAGACTTGATGTAAACAATGAAACTTCATAGTATAGTTGAATGCGTAGCTAATAATTTGCCAAACCCATCCTTTTTATCAGGTTTGGCAATAGGGCTATCACTGGCATGGTTACTTAAATTAAAAAAAGGAAGTTCTACAGAATCAAGCGACATTAATTCGGTTGGTGAGGTTAGTGTGGTTAAGCACCATGCTTTTATTTTATCACATTAACTATATGTATTTATATACCACGGCATCTTAAAGAAAGCTGTTGATAAGATGGTTTTGCGTTCATGTTTCTTTTGACCTACATGTAGGTCGAAAATCACTGCAACTCATGCTGGAGGGTGCAAGCTGCAGTCCCGAGCGACTACGCAGAGAGCCGAACTTAATCGCTCCACGCACTTGTCACGCAAACATTCGTAAGTGCGTTGAGAGAGAGAGAGGGACTTCTTACCTCATTCCCCAAACGGCGTTTGCGGTTGTAGTTTCATCATGCACGGAAGAAAGCGCGAAAATGATGGGCTCAGTTGTGTCAGTTTCTGCAAGGGAAATGCCATGAGCTGTGGTTTCTTTTCCATCTTGCAGCAAAGAAAAAGCAAATAATTAGCCCGCGTTGTTTCAGGTTTTGCAAGGGGAATGCGATGAGTTGTGTTTATTTATTTATTTTTTTGGTGGTAGCAGGGTCTTTGTGACAATAACCTTTCTCTATTGAGACATTTCTTTAGTTTTGGACGTGGATACTTGTTCGTTTGGTTGCTAACAGATCTGTTGTGGAAATTACCTGGATGGTATCCATAACTCACAAGAAATTTTATCTTTTTTTTCAGTTAGAGGAACAGAACAGTTACAATTTTCTTGTTTGCTCACTTGGGCTAGTATTTCCTCTTTTTCAATGAGAGCAGAAACATCTTCAGTGTCTATTATTATTTTCAGAATAACCAGGGTGTTCTTTGTACTGCTGAAATTGGCATATCTGTGTATGTGTTTACACATATTCCATTAAATGCAGGAATCAACACACATGCAAGAGTATCTGTGTATGCATGTATTACATTCACTGCAGATTAATTTGCATTTACAGTCCACATCATTATCTTGCACAGCATATATCTGTGTCACTTTTGATGAGGATGGTATCTTCCAACCACATTCTTCCCGAATAATAATGTTCTTATTTATTTTCAGGCGTTCTTTGTGCCTACGACATAAGTATTTATTTTGGACTTATGTTTTCCTTTTGTAAGTACAATTAGCCTGTCGAACAGCTTGTTTTTAACAAAGGATATTATAGCATATGTTGTTCTATCAAGGTGTTTCACATGTTTTTCATGCAGATACATATATTTGAGTGTGCGATGCATTTGCTGTGTGTGCATATTGGTATGGAAACCAGCATGCAACCTGTGATAGTAAGCACAGCATTGTGCATTACTCACATTTTCCTGGAAGTATGAAGAAGGTGTCTGGATCACATTTCAATTTATCTATTGCAGTAGGAAGCATGGTGCTAAAATGTACTGCATCTCCACTATTCCTGTTCTCTCATTTGGCTCTCTCCATTGTCACACTCGGGAATGCAGCCTGCAGCCTACACCCAGCAGCAGGAGTTGCAGTAGCAGACCAGGGATTTTTGCCCTTCATGTAAAGTCAAGTACATTGTTTCCCCTGACTTTGGATAAATTTTAATGTTTAAATTTCAATATAGATCTCACCGTAGTATTGAGTCAATAGCTATTGACACAGTGCCACTTTTTAAAAAGCATTGGAAAGAGAACAGTTTGCAGATATATTATTTACAGAATTAATTAAAAGCCTTTGACGCAGTCAAATATTATGGGAAAAATAATTGTAATGAACTGTGATCCTCTACATGCTTCATTACATTGCATTCAGTTTTATTTTATATATTAGGCTGCACGCAAGAAAGGCTAAGTATGGCACCAGGGTAGCATTAGCAAAAACAATAATTCGACATAAACAGTATTAAAAACTACTACTATCAAATATGGTTCTTTTGGCTAGGCTCATATATCTGAACTGCAAAATAGTGGGCACTGTTTTGAAAAAACTGTGAAGAGTTAGCTGTCCTATACATATCATTCCTGGTTCTAGTATTGAGTCTATGTCTACTCGAATTTGATTAAAAATGTTTTATATCATCTACCATATATACTCATATATTCTTTTCCTCCCACATATTATTTGCATAGCTTTCTTTTGCAAATGGAAATCTTTTTTTCTATAGATGTGTCCCCCTCCCCAAAATAATTCCATATTTCATTGCAGAGTGAAAATATGCAAAGTATACCATATGCATGGTATCTTTTGGTAGGAGATTCATTTAAAACTCTTAGAGCAAAATAGAGCTGAAATAAGTTTGAAAATGATAATATCAACATGCGTCTTCCTTAAGATTGTGTCCAATTTTAATCCTAAGAATTTTGTGTCACTATTTCTTTTATAGTCTGATCTTCATAATTTATTAAGGGATCTGATATATATTCTTTGTTCTGAATTGAATAAAATTTGTCTTATTCAGCAACATTTAATTGGCTTTAAACTATAAGTTTTATTTCATAAAATTTTTTGTAGCTATATTTGACAGAAGTTCTAGTGATCTCTTCCCTGTTACAAGTACACAAGTATCATCTGCAAAAATAGTACCTTTGATTCATGACTCTAGTAATTGGAAGGTCATTGATAAAAATGAAAAAAGTAGAGTGCCCAATATTGATCTCTGTGGCACACAATTATTTTATAACCCCTACCAAGGGTTCATTACTTTTTGCATTCTATTGCATAAATAAGTGTTAAACCATTTTAGTGTTAAATTATCTAACTCATAGAAATCTAATTTTTGTAATAGTGATTCATGATCTATATCTGATCTATATTTGATATAGATATGATCTATATCTATATCAAATGCCCTTGTTAAGTAACAAAATATTCCTGCAGCATATTCCTTCTTATCTAGAGCTTCTGTACTTTCTGTAGTAAGTTTAAATGTGGCCTTTCAGTTAACATGCCATTTCTAAAACCAAACTGGGAGGATGTTAAAATATTATGTAAGTTTATTAGGTAATTCATAACAAGGTTCTACATAACTTTTTCTAGAACCTTTGAGAATGAACTTAAAAGTGATATAGGCCTATATTTGATGGCAGACTTTGTCACCATTTTAGAAAAGAGGATCTTCAATCTTTCTGGAAATATTCCAGTCATTGATGAATAGTTACATATATGTCTAACAGGTTTACTAAATTCATATGAGCAACCTTTTAATATAATTAAGATTATTGTATGACACTGAGTTGAAGTACACACTTTTATTGGCTTCACTTGTTTATATTTAGAACATGTTTTGCAGACTATTGTCTGCATCCTTAGCTAACTACCCACACTTATTGGCTTCACTTGTTTATATTTAGAACATTGTTTTGCAGACCATTTGTCAACAGCTTCACAAGTACAATATTTAGGAATTTATTTAATTTACAATCTACTTTGTCATAAGAATAGACAGTTCCCTAATTTTTATAAACAAGAACATGTTTAAAATTTGTAACTGAAGCATTATTTATTACATCATTGAAATTCTTTTTCTAAAGTCAAACTGATCATTAACTAGAATATTGTTATTTTCAAGGTAATGGTAAAGCTTATTGTACATTACTTTCTCAAACACCTTAGAAAATGTAGATGAAATACCTATAGGTCGATAAGACATTTATCTTTTCTCTCTTTTTGAGCAGAGACTTCACTACCGAATATTTTAGTCTTTTCAGGAAATAAGTCAGCTCAGAAGAGCTCATTACACAAATGATTAAGGAGGGTACAAATTTCCTTTGCACATATCTTTATGACTTTGCTGCTATTCTCATCATAGTCTGAAGAGTTTTTTTATTTGGGTTTTCTAATGATATTATTCATTTCTGGTGGACTAGTGGTATTTGGTTTGAATTCATTATTTTGATTGGGAAATGATCATTGTAAAAACCTTAATGCATCTCTTTTATTACCAGAGTATAAATTTAAATTTTTGTTGTATTAAGAAAATAATCATTAAACACATTTGCTACATCAGCAGGGTGTTATATCTCTTGATTGTTAATGCTTAAGATTATTGCATCATCTTGTTGCATATACTTTTCTGTTTCTTGTTTTACTACATTCCAAGTAATTTTGTTTTTTTGTTGATATACACATACACACTTATATATTGGAGGCCTTTTGCTGCTTTTATGACTTTCCTAAGTATCTTACAATACTTTTTAAAAGGTATTTTTAATTTAGGGTTTTTACTAAGCTTTAGCTCATTATATAATTAATTTTATGTTGACAAGATTTTTTATTTGCTTGGGTTAACTATTTCCTGCTTACATTACTTCTTTTTTTAATTTTTAGTGGGAAATATGCTTCAAAATGCAATTTAAAAATGTGTAAGATATTGCTGAATTTACTGTTAACATCATTTGCACTGTAGACACTATTCCATAATTCTTGTTTAAGTGCCTTCACCATTTTATTGAGGTTTGCATCATTAATATCTCTATATTTTATATATTTTCTGTGGAAAGCTAATTTAAAATGGTTTATATCCTACCTTGACAAAAGGAAACAAAAAGTAGTGATAAATTGTTTGTTTAAAAATAAAAACAATGCCTCAGAGTGGGTAATGATTAACCATGGAGTGCGTCAAGGATCTATTCTGGGGTCTCTTCTTTTTCTTATAAATGATCTGTGCTTATCTATACAAGATGTAGGAAATATTTGCAAATGACACAAACATATTGATAAATGGAAATAGCTTTAATGATCGTACCATTAAACTAAATCTAGTTCTGAGCTCTTTGTGTACATGATTCAAAGCAAACAAATTGTCTCTAAATCCAGATAAAACAAATGTTATGAAATTCATCACTCATATATCTCAAAATCCACTATTACAGATAGGATATTATATCAGTGTACTTCTACAAACCAAATATATTAAATTCCTTGGTTTAATAATTAATAACCATCTGAATTGGAAAGATCACATTGATCTTATCATACCTAAACCTACCAGTACATACTATAAAGCCATACAAATAATCACTGATACACATAGCAAACATTCATACTGAAACATCTTTAGGCAATTTGAAATTTTAACTCTTCCATGCGAATATATATTATCCCTCATGAACTTTCATTTAAGAAATAAAGAAAAAATTGTGCACAACCAAAATGTACATGACAAGAATACTAGACAAAAAGCAAATTTATATAGACCAGTTTCAACACTTTCGTGCCATTAAAAAGGAGTTTATTTATTTTAGTACAAAATGCTGTTCTCGCTGGCCTAATAGCCTTAATAAGCAATGGTAAATCCTTCAAATCTGCTCTTAAAAAGACCCATGTAAAATGGCCTGTTATTCTATACAGGAGCATATGAGTGACAATACATTATACTGATTCAAAAATACTGTAATGATTTTATATCAACATATATTTAAATATGTATATAGTAAAATTTGTGTGACTGAGTGATTTGTTCGTTTCTGCTTCCCTGGTTTTTGTTGTTTTGGCTGAGTAGTTCCAGAAATTGCTGTTTTTCATTTTTATTTTAACCATTTATACACATGTATGCTGTATTTTTTGTAAAAGTACAAGAATGTGTGCCACTATGGTAATTGTCAATGACAAATTCTGTTCTTAAGTCTCTGTGACTGCTTCGCAAGCTTAGTGAATGCTCCAGGAATTGAACTGAACTATCTATAACATTCTTTGAGTTTTATTGTACAGTCCTTCTTAATTATTACTTGAGCATTGTTGTCAGAGAGATGGATACACAGAATATGACAGTTTATTGGAATTTACAAAGATATTATCTATTGCTGTCCTGTGCTAGAGATTTTAGACCTGGTGGGAAAGTTAATTATATGCAGTAAGAAGGGAGTTTAATCAATTCATCCTGACACTTGGCATTAATATTTATGTCCCCACATATATTTATTTCATGCTTAGGCTTAAATAAAAAGTTACGGTGTCTTAAAATTTTATCAAGAAAGTTTCAGTTTCCTAATGATGAGCAATAAATAGCAATTCCAATTACCTTTGTATTTTTGCTATCCAATTAGACTGTGTATAATTCAATATGCTTTTCTGAATTAAATTTTGATTAGATATATTAAATAATAACCATGCAATGACATTGTGATAGTTCCTGTTGTTTTAAATGATGTTCAGATAGGCAGATAATGTATGTTTTATATTGTCACACGAATTAAGCTGTTAATAATTCATCTGTTTTACTTTTCAGTCCTCTTAATATTTTGATGAAATATATAAAGGTTTATTGAGATCATTCTATGATTGAGTCAAACTAACATTCTTTTGCTCCACTCACTTGTTTTTGAATCAACAATGAGCTGATGAAGTGGACGAAGAGTTCATGAAACCGGTTCTACATATTTTAAACAAGTGGAGCAAAAGAGTGTTAGTTTGACTCAATCAAAAATGATCTCAATATATGATTAGCTTCACTGTGCAATGTTCCAATTAAATTTTTTAGTTATATAAAGGTTATTTTTTTGCTTATTGAATACTCTTCAATCTTACTTAATTTTTTATGCAATTATTATCATTGATACTATTGTCATTTGAGTTAATGTTAACTGCCATTAAGTTTGGCTTGATGCATTTCTGTTCTGAATCAGGTGTAATTAGTCTAAAAAATGGGACTTTGTACCATTGATAACAACAGGAATCTGTCAGCAATAAGGAGGGAAAGCTGTTTTTTGCCACTAGAATTCAAGTGAAGACCATGTGCAGTAAAGTTATGTCTACTTAGGTGATTTACATATATCATACAAATGTGAGAGTTTGTGGGTATCATCAATGCATGTTCAAGCCCCAGATTCACACTCCATTCCCTCTATGAAGCGAAGGTTTGTCATGCCTATCTAACAGTCCCAGAAACTTCACATTTGTTTGGCTGCTTTTAGCAATGATGTTACCAAGATCTGATAATTGTTATCTTTCTCAAGACTATTACCTACACCACCAACAATTATAACATGATCCTTCTTGCTGAAATCAGCAGTTAGTTTTTCCAAGTCTTTTGTGACCTCAGCAAGTCCAGCACTTAGCTTAAAATGCTCACAATATTATGATTAAGTGTTTCAGTTTTTCTTTTTGCATATGATATTTCTCTGTTTTATGATCATGTTTTTTAAAATTTAATTCCATCAGATATGCAGAGTGATTTAAATTTGTTAGCTTTATGGTTTGTTGCTAAAACAATTATCAGTGTTTAAGAAACCAAGCAATTTTCTTCCTGTGCACAATAGAAACACAAAGGCATTTAGTAATAAACAAATGGTTAATTAGATGGAATCTTTTTATTTATTTAGGACTCATATTTATTATGGAAGGAATATTTAATGGGTATAAAAAAGAAAGAAAGGATGAAAGATAGCTACAAAATTTGTATACAGGTATTATAACTTCATAAATCATCTGTTGAAGTTTATGTAGATTAAAATATATTTCCTCACATATTAGGTAGCAGTACATTGAAAGATTGTTTATGTTCAAAATAAAAAATTATTACTAATTACTAATACATTTGTAAGCTACACTATAGTTTTCAAATCTTGAACAGATTATCACATGTAAAGTAAACAACAAAATTAACTAAATTTAAAAAAAAAATATTGATAACATGTACAGATTTTGAAATTATTTGTTTAACAATTTAATGCCTAATTAGAATTGTAATAATTATCTTATAATTAATGCTAGTAGGTATTATAGAATTTTAATCTTATTACTAAGTTATGATCTGATTAAATTGACATAATTGACACTGAATTAGCCATAAATATTCACTATGTATATTTTGATCACATATCAAAGTATTTATTACGTATATTTAGATCACATATCACCTTTTGTGATTGGCAGTCTCTGGTTTGAGTTCCTGTGCTTATTGGGGTTCTTCCATATCATAATAAATAAACAAAATGGCTGTCTTTATCATTGAATTGTGTATTGTCGTATCAGCCATAGTTAAGACTAACCAATTGTCCATGGAATCACATCTCTAATGTCCAAAAATAGATCTTGCAGTACAATAATTTATGTTTGTAGTACCAAAACTGCAGTTGGTAATTTGGCAATGTCCTGATCATTTTCTAGATTTTTTTTTCCCTCCAAAAGTATGAAAATTATCATGTTCTGCAATTGGCAGCACACAAAATGCAGTTCAAATGCCATAAAGTGTGAAAATATAGGCCCATAATTACACTCACCTATACATGAAACAGAGCGCCTAGTCATATAAGCTTTATCACAAATATGCAGCAGTGTTGAGGGTGCAGCTCCACGAAAATAAGATACACCTCTTATTTATGGCATAACTGAGTAGGAATGTGTGGTCTGTACTTATCTAACATCATGAAATGGTCAATGAAAGAAAAGCATATTGCTAATATTGCCTTGTAAGAGTGCAAGAAGGATTAAAAGAAAATTTTCAAGTAGAGATCATCTTGAGATTTGTGTACTGGAGCATCCAGGATCTCAGCATAGTTGATAACCATGAGATCTGGATACCCATGATCAATTCAAAGCCCAGAAGCAGTGCAAAAGATTAGAGAATGAATGATTCTATTATAGAAAGACAGAAAGCCAAGCACCTTGGTATGTCCAAAATTAATGTCTCCTGCATATTGCATAAGAACTGGAGACTATGTGCTTATCAACAAGCTAGGACATTTGCTTATCCTCATCTGCATAAGATTTGACTGAAGAGGAATCTTCTTTAGAAGTATACAAAGAACCCAAATAATTTTATTTAGTGGTATGAAAATCTTCACCATTGAAGAAATATTCATGTTAGCCATCTGTTTAAATCTATGATACTGCACATGATAACAGTGGCAGCTCCTTATAGTAGAACACAAATTAAGTTCAATGAATATTGCTAAAATAAATATTACAGCAAACATGGTAATGTACAACAAAATGTGAAAGTGATATGGTTTTAAATGAAAATTACATATTTTTATGGAAATGTGCAAAATATTTATAAGGCAATTGTATTATCATGTATTTAGTTTTGTATTAGGCATTCTTTACAGCTAGTAACATTTTTGTATGTCTAGGAGGTTTATATATACCAGTTGGTATAGATGTCTCCTTTCAACCAGAAGGAGGTCTCAATGCGGATAATGAAAAAGATTAAGAACACTTTCCTTGTCCTGCAACTTAGAATACTGGCAGCAATGCTGGGTCTAACTGTCGACCAGCTTGACATATACACAACGTGTTAATGAACTATACCAAAATATTTTCAGAGAGTGTAGATTTGTTGTATATAAGCAATTTCTGATAGGGAATGTATGGTCCACAACTAAACATAACGTAGTTATATGGTGTTAAACATTTTGGCATCAGATGCTAATAAGTTGGTAAATTAAAGCAAAGCAAAGCTGGGTGAAAAATTAGTTTATAATGTCTTTAAAACTGCCCTTCAAGCATGGAAATGTCAATTTTCCTCAGCTCATTATAAGCATTTTCGAGATTTAATGCCAAAAATTCCTTCACTTCTGGAACTACTTATGTGACAGTGCGACACTTATAATCTATTAAATGCCTCCTTGCATTATGTAGCCTCTCTAGAAGGAGCTCTTTGTTTGTGTAGCATAATGCATAACTCAAAAAACTGATGTTCTGCAAACCTCGGATTCAATTCTTGGCATGGCATTAATTTTATTTTTTTATTAAATGTAAAATGTTGCAATATACATACTAAAGAATTATGAATGAAATTTACTTAATGCTTTCAAGTTTTATTCTCTTTCTCAACAATGACTTTATTACCAACATATAATGAGCTTACTACTAACATGATGCCTAAAACTTAATTTACCTAACACATACTCAGAACATGATTCTGATTGATAAGTACAATAACTACAAAGGTTGTAATTATAAATTTAAACATCAACTTGAAACTTAGGTTAAAAGTTACATTATTAGGCCAGTCAGAACATAAACAAAATAAAAAAAAGTGATGAATGAGAGTCAAACTCAAAAACAAATGACCCTCTCTTACTCCAAAGCTAATATAACCATGGTGCCAGGTGATATGTTCAGAAACCTGCCTTCTTTATTGTGTGTTATGTTTTCGAGGATCATCTTCATTTCTCAGTGACGTACTGATGCTTTAGAAACTTATAGCCATAGTTTAAAAATTTGAATAGATAGACAATATATTTACTATCCCAAATTGCTTATATATGACATCTCTACACTCTCTGAAATTATTTTGGAGAAGTTCATTAACACTCTGTATGTATAATATAAATTAAAAATAAAACAACACTTTGAACAATGTAACTAAAATAACAATAACTAAAGAAGCAGAAAAAGAATAAAACGCTTAAATATTCACAGAATTACAGCTTGTTATTTTTTGAACTAGTGTTTTTCAAAAGCAAGAAGACAAATGAAGATGGTAAAAATAAATATTGAATCCCAAAAGTAATATAATGCATGGAAACAGATTAAACAAGCAAAGAGTGAGAGAGAGAGAGAATATAAATATATTAATACATAAACTTTAAACCAATGGTATACGTGTTTTATCCAAAAATATAGCTGTCATCTCTCTATCTCTGAGCAATTTTAGAACTATGAGTTGATAACTCATCAATAAGTTTTAAATTAAATGCATCATCAAAATCCTTACAATGAGACAGGGCATGTTGGGCAACCAGCAAGGGAGACTTGGTTTTTCTGCTTTGTTAGTTACATACATATACACACACAGGGTGAAAGGAAACTCATTGCTATCATTTTATGGAGTGATTCCATGCTAAAACAAATTTTTCTAATACCATTTTAGCTGTTGAGGTATTGTTTTTGCTAAAATTAATTGTTGCATTATCTTTCATGTGCTGTAATATGTTAATGTGTCTGAATTCAGACATTCTAATTACACTAAAAAACAAACAAAAATAGAATAAATAACATCTTTTGCTATTCTTTCATAACTCAAAGCATTTTGATGTAAATTCACTTGAAAAATTTGGCATCATTGAGCTTAATATTCATAGAGTTATTAGCAAAGATTAAAAAAGCACGCATTGCATTCTAAAATTATAAGTTAAGTCACTGCAGAACATAAAGCAGTATTGTCATATGTTTCAAAATAAAATATTTATGTATTTTCTTAAAAACTAAAAAATTTAGCTTCTTTTTTTTTCCTTTCCTCTGTTGTTAAACTATTACCCGCTTTATTTATGGCACAGTGCTCCCTTCTATGGATGCACATAAACAGTGAATATATAACCCACAAAGTACTTAAATGGGTGTTCTAAAGACTGCACAAATGTATTAATATCTGTACTCTTGTATGTGTGTGAGCATATGCACTTGTGCATGAGTGCATGCGAATTATATCATTCAGATGCTTTCTAGCTTATTGTGCATTTAACTATGTATATATTACATTTAATACATTTTAACTTTTATCATTATTAGAACTAAAAATAAACAGGATAATAATTAATTTAGTATATTGTAATTTTGATCTATATAGTATTAAAATATGCTATATTTTTTGCAGGATGATGATTCATTCAAGTTAATCCTTGTTGTACGAGCAGATTTAAAGATGGGCAAAGGAAAAGCAGCAGCTCAGGTAAACAAGTTGGCACAATTATGCCACTCACAATACCCTCAACATTTGCCAAAATAGTAAATATGTAAATTGGCATCTTTCTTTCCACTATTATTCCCCCCCTCCTAGCTCTTTACTAATGTTTCATTGTTACTTTCTGTATAATTCAAAATGATTAGGTTATGTGCTATAGACTGTAACATCTTTTTAGATCTGTGCTTTCTAGCAACATTAAGATTTTGATCATTGTGGTTGAATGTACCTCCTTTAGAGACTTGCTAGTAGCCTTTTGTATATATCTGATATCAATAATTATAAGAAAAGTAATACCTGGTATGCTTTATACAAATAGTCTTGCAGTTGGAACTATTACTATGGTGGGATTACAACATCCCTCAATGAAATTAGTTGCTTTTGTAATGAATGAGGCATAAAGATTAATACTAGAAAGTAAAACATGGTGATATTTAAAGTGAATAGTAAATTGAAGAAAGATGGTTTCTAGTTGGAAAGTAAAGGATGAAGACATTTTACTATATAGGAGTAAGATTAAGCAGTTGTGGAAGTTGGGAAGCACATAGTAGCATATGATGATAAAATGAAAAGCAGCCATGAGAGCATAGTATGCTCATACAAAATGTAGAAATGTCAATTAGATGGCTGGAGAGGCTGTATGAAGTGGCTGTAGAATGTAAAATGCTATATGAAGTTGAAGTAAGGGGCTCAACTGGGGCTGAGCCCATTGATTTAATTCTTTTAAGACTTTGAAAGAAAGTTCTTAAAAAGAGATAACGAAGAAACTTCCTCATAGGATGTGCTATAAGGACCTGTAATTGCCTATATTTTCATCAAATGGCGTATATTTGCTGCATTTGGGAAAGCTGGGAATGTGTGAGATATCAGAGGGAAGGAGGAGGAATAGTTGGTGGGGGATTGTGGGGAAAAGGCTAGAAGAGATTGGAATGGGGTATATATTGCACAAGGAGAAAGGAATGTGGAACAAAGTGAGAAAAAGTTTAAAAGAGCAGGAGATTTGGAATAGTATTCAGAATAAGATATCCTTGAAATTTTATACTGTCATAATAATGAACCGGAGTAGGAATGTTGTTAATAGGCAAGGGAAATGTGTGATGTAACAATGGAATTTTTCATTGTTTGGTGGAATGCAAGGAAGCAGAGAGATGTAGAGAGGAAATATGAGAAAAAATGGGATATGTGACGAGCATATGGCAATAAAGATGTTATCAGACTGTGGAGTAGAAAGAAGGATAGCAAATTAAAAGAATAGGGTTTATTTAGGAAGAGTGCAAGAAAGATGAATTTGGAAGATTAAGGAAAGGAATTTTTAAATATGCAGTAAGAGTTGGAAGGTCAGCTTAGACATGGGAATCTAAACATATTATGAGCAGGAGGGTTAGGTATTACAGATTCTGGAAAAGAAGGGTGTAGATTATTTAAGAACTAAAATTATGTACAAGTTAGTTGGAATTAAAATAATAGTATGTATTGTCATGTGTTTAACGTAACATTAAAGGATTTATGAGCTTATACTTTTGAAGCTATTAACACTGAAGTAGTAAAATAGTATAGTTGATTAGGTAACACTTAAACTTCACTTATTTGGTTTATTTAATTTGATATTTTTTGGGAATATTCGCTCCCATAATCAGCAGAAGACCAACTGGTAGAAGCATTAGGTAATTGGAGAAATTTATTGAATATATTCAACAAAGGAGTCTCAAAGTCCATGATATCATCAAAAAATATAAATGGCATCATGAACTTCGAGACATCATTATCGGATATATTCAATAAATTTTTCCAGCTACCTACAGAGTATGCCTCTTCCAGATGGTCTTCTACTGATGATGAGAGTGAATGTTCCCAAAATATATCCAAATAAAAACCAAGTAAGTAAAGAATCACCAACAAACTCTATGTCATATTATTAAAGCCTCAAAGACCTAATATCTTTGGTTCAATGCTGGAATGGTAGATGGATTTTTTGGGGCATAAAAAACCTAAGTATGACTTCCTTCAAAAAGGAAGTAAAGCCATGGATCCCATGTCATAGATTTACAGCACATAAAATAACCTCAAGCCTGAAAGAAGAGGCCTCTGAGCAAAATTTATTGGCTGTTTCTCACCCTGAGCTGAATGGAATGCTAATGACCCAAGATACTAAAGAGCACCCTTAATAAACATAATAAATAATAATAATAACAACAATAATTTTAATGGTAAATGTTCTGTAGTAATGAATGATAGTCTTCCAGATGAATAAACAACTTAAGACAGTGTAATCATACTTAAATGTAAATTGGAACTTGCACAGTAAAGCTAATCATATTGATATCATTGTATGATTCAGTTGAACTACACACTCTTAAAGCTTCACTTACTTTGAAAAGTATCAATTAACAGTGTAATCATGTTTTAGTCTATCAACATAATAATCTTGCATAACTTCTATAACAATTTTATTGCCCACTTCTTTATGAAGATAATGCATACAGTGATCTTATTCATATAAATTATTGTACTTGATGTTTTACTGTGGTATATTGTGCTAGTAAACACTATTTTCAAGCGTCAGTAAGATTGCAATTATTTGGATTATTAGCCTAATGTCTGACCCAATTCTGGAGAGCAGATCTGTGTAGTTAAATATCTCAGAAACAAGATCGCCCATATATACCCCTAGGTTGCAGTATCATGGATGATGATTAGTGCTTAAAGGCGCAAAACAGCTATGGTCATTAGTGCCCACAGTATCATGGAGTTGCTGCCACTATACTGATATGAAATAGGCCCAAGAGACCATAGTGCATCAGAAATAGTTTAGAGATAGGTTGGTAACCACTTTTGCAAACTGATTTAGAGCCTATTAGAAAGGATTTTGGCAACAGCTATTTAAATTATCATACTTTGTAAGAGTATTTTCATTCTAAACATAAAAGCCTCTTTTAAGATTTTTTAAAATGTTTTAGTAAATCACGTGTGAAGTGACTATGAATTTTAACTCTAAAATTTCTAAGCACATCTCTTCAATTGCTTTGTTGCCTATGTTTTTTTATAATCAACTAAAATTAAGTAAATATCACTGTGATTTTGCTTGCAGTTAGGTAGAATAAATAATATCCTAAACTTAGGTATTCATTTTTTTACACTAAACTCCATTTACTTACATAAAAGTAAGACGCATTTCAGGAGAATCTCTCCCATCTTCAGTTGCTCACCAAACCGCCATTACTGGAAATGATGGCTGGACACCCGGATGTTTCTGGTGGCCTCTGTTGGTTGAAGTAGGAAATTGCTGAGTTCATTCATAGGAGGAAACTGGAAATTCATTAGGTTTTTTCTATTTTTCAATATAAACATTTTTTTGCCAAGTGAATAACTCCAATGGGTTGTGAAGATGTTTCAGCAGTTTAATTTCCGGTTTCATTTCATGGTTTTTGGTCCAAAAGTGAGCTGCTACTGCTGATTTATCCACCTGCATAAACCGAATATTCCTAAAATGAAATGAAACCGGGAATTAAACTGCTGAAGCATCTTCACAACTCATTAGAGTTATCCACTTGGGAAAAAAAAATTTATATTAAAAAATAGAAAAAACCTAATGAATTTTGAGTTTCCTCCTATGGATGAACTCAGCAATTTCCTACTTCAACCAACAGAGGCCACCACAGAAACATCCGGGAGTCCAGTCATAATTTTGAGTAACGGCGGTTTGGTGAGCAACTGATGATGGGAAAGATTCTCCTGAAACGCATCTTACTTTTATGTAAGTAAATGGAGTTTAGTGTAATAAAATGAATACCTAAGTTTAGGATATATTACCACTCCATTGTCAACAGCTTCGTAAGTACAATATTAAAATAAATAATATTTTTACTCGACACTAATTTGTTACATATACATTAGCATAAAAATTGTATATATCATTCATTGTCTTTATTTTAGTTATTAACTAGAATAACGTTGTTTTATTGGCATCTGGTGTTGCAAAGTGATTAGAGCAGGCTATTTACTTCATTACATTAATATGATTACACTTCATTGCAATATCAGAGTGATAATATCTGCTCTGTGTTTGAAGAGTGCAAGACATAGCATAGGCTGATAATCAATGCTGTCAAATTTCAAGCAAGACCAAAGTAAGTCTGCTAAGGAGGTCTTACTTCTTGAGAAACAGCAAGAAAATTTAGCTAGGTAGAGATTGTTTCATAAAAAATTGAAATATATTTATATATTTTTTTCAACTAGTTTATTTTTGCAGATTTAATCTTCAGATCAATCTTTTTTGTAGCTGCAAGATTCAATGGGGGAAAAGCATGTGTGGTTGCGATAATATTATAATAAGTTTGTAGTAGAGAAGGTGGGGGGGAAAAAAAATTAGTAGGTGTGGTAAAGTTTCCAGAAGCTATGAAATAATTATGAAATGGAAAAATGTCCTGGGAGACTACAAAAACCAATGGCTTGACAAAAGAGGTGGTGATTGGGATGTTCACTGTTGGAGGTTCATCACTCTGACAACTTGTTTCTGACTCCAC
The DNA here is from genome assembly GCA_030762175.1 of Metallyticus violacea. Taxonomy (NCBI): domain Eukaryota; kingdom Metazoa; phylum Arthropoda; class Insecta; order Mantodea; family Metallyticidae; genus Metallyticus; species Metallyticus violacea. Next base: position 40,847,219 of record CM060834.1, on the reverse strand, counting down.
ATCATTGTTCACAGATCAACATTGTCCAGATAGGTAGATAAATCAACATGCAGAAATAAAAGAAAAGGAAGAAGCAGTCTTGTCAGATAAACACAGATGAGTTGAGACTAGGCTAAGAAATATATCATCTGAAAGAACAAGTGGAAAAGTATGATATTCAACAATAAAAAATAAATTAATGTTGATCCTGATGGTGGTCATGCCACTGGCACAATTTCGGAAAAGGAAGGAAGTGTATTTGAAAAGTAGAGAGTTCTCTGGTGATCTGGGGTGCATTTGGGTACAGAGAGACTTTTTGAAGAGGACATTTTGCCTATTGTACAGAGGAATGAAATATTGCTTTTGCTGCAAAGGCATTAGTTTCACATATAATGGCCAGCCAATTTTCCAGTCCTAAATCCTACGAAGAGCTTATGGAGAACATAATGCAAGTCAGTTTATGGAGATGGCAAACAGTATGCCAATGTGTAGAAACTAAAAGACTCTTATCATATTTGCAAAGGATAATACTAACCTTTCTGTGTATGGAGGCTTAGAGCTGACTGATCATAAGTTTCAGTTATTTCTGAAAAAGAATTCGGTTCTTTTATAGGACATTAATAGCAACAAGTCTTATAATTTTGCAACAGGATTTTTTTATTCCAAAATATATTCAATTAATTATTTTATTTGTAGCTATTCATAGCATATACTTAACTTTATTAAGTTAAAATATAATTTATCCTACAATTATGTGTTCAACTTGTTTACACTAAACTTCACTAACATAAAACTAAATCATGTTTCGGGAGTAATCACTCCCATCTTCAGTTGTTTACTGACTACTGTTACATGAAAAGGTGGCTGGATACCCAGATGCTTCTGTGGCAGCGTCTGGTGGTTATAGTAGGAACTTAGTCCGTCAACAACTAAAAATGGGAGTGATTACTCCCATAACATGTCTTAGTTTTATGCAAGTAAGTGGAGTTTAGTGTAAACAAGTTGAATACATAATTGTAGGATATATTACCACTGCATTGTCAACAGCTTTGTAGGTACAATTTATTTAAAATATAATTTGTTTGATTTTTTTTATAAATGAGAGTTTTCTGGTCGATCTTGTCATTTTGCAGCAGATTTTGTATATTAATGTGTGTGTGTGTGTTTCAGTAGGAATACACAACATGCAAAAAGTTTTCAAAATAACCTACAGACTGCAGCAATAGTTCTAAACCATCTTGAAGTTCTTTTACACTCTATAATTCTGTGACATGAAATCAACAGCTTTTCTTTGTCTTGTGAACAAAGCCATATTTATGATTTTTACACCTGAAAAAATCCAGCGACCCTGACCAGGTTTGAACCTACGACCTTGGGTCTTTAGAAGCAAGTATGGTTACTACTAGACCACCAGAACTGACTGCTAGAGGATAAGACAATGCATCTTGAGAACTGATTGGGTTTACAAAAAGAATTATTAAGGCCATTGCTCGAGATTTAGGGAAAACCAACATGCAGCAAATGATATCTTGAATGAAAAAGTTCTTTTTTGATTTTCGATGAACATAATGTATCAATTGTTTCGTCAATGATGTTACTACATGGGGCAGATATAGTACTTTAAAAGTGCATTATTTTTTTCAGCAAAAACACAGATACATATGAGCGAGGAAACAAAGGTCACCAACTTTTGTGCCTTTACTATTCAGTTGTTCAGTTAAATTATCGTTAGTGAAAGTTACCATCTTTTTATGAATCCAATCTAGCTGAAAGCCAATGCAGTCCAGTGATTATTTAATTAAATAGTTAATGGTGCAAGTGAATTAAGATCTTAAGTTATAATGGTTGTAGGGAAAAAAAGCACCTATAAACCAAATTGTAAAACATTGTAAATGTGTAAAAGTGTCTAGTATTTAGCATTTAAAAATTAATTTTTGTCCTGTACTCTTCATATTTTAATTTCAATTCTTATTGCAAACCATTGAGCAATAATAATATGTGCAACAGGTCATGTAATAGAGAATATCTACAAACTGTTATGCAGCTTGCATACATAACATTTATTTGAACAGTTATTAAAAAAAACATATAATTTAAACAATAAGTCATATAATAATATTGTTACAATTGTAAATACCAGTGGTGCAAAAACCATGAATAAATATATAATATTAAATAAATAAAAATATGAGGGCCGACGTCCGAGACGCCGGCGGGACCTGGTGTTGCATCGCCGGCGGATCCCCTGGGTCCGCAGTGCGAGGTACCTCGGGGTCACGCTGGACCACTCGCTGATCTTTAGGGAGCACATACTCGCTAAAGTTCGGCAAGGCCATGCTGCCCTCGGGAAGTTGTACCCAATCCTGAGCTCTCGTTCAATGACCTTGAACCAAAAGCTGCGCGTCTACCGTGCCACGATTCCGGCGATGGTTCTGTACGGCTGTGAGATCTGGGGCGTCGCGGCCTCGACCACGATCCGCAGAACCGAGCGCTAAGAATCGTGTACGGCACAGACCGCCGCTTTCCCGCCCACATACTCCACGAACACTCCAACATACCCTACATCATAGACGTCATACGGGAGAGGGCCCGGATGCTATATGATACATTCCCGCATCATCCCAACACACTGGTCAGGACTCTAGGGGACTACGATCATAGAGCCCCTAGACGATATAAATCTTACTGGCTCCCCAAGGACGTCATGGGACCCCTTGGGGACTTATAACAGAACCCTCAAACTAACTCTAGAACCTGAGTCTGAGCAACTCACTAAATCCCATCCCGACACCTGCCAGAGGCAAACCATGCTGCTAACGCCGGCCGACCACTGACGTTAAGCAGCACCGAGCATGGTCAGTGCTTGGATGGGTGACCGCCGGGCGCTGCACTCGCAGAGGTTAAGTAGCCTCGAGCGTGGTCGGCGCTTGGATGGGTGGCAGTCCGTGCACTGAGCTCGCCTCTGGCAACAACAAAGCACATCCTTCTTCCTGTGCTATTAAGAACATCCTACGTCCATCGAGCAGGTAAAGCCGCGCGCGGCTAGGTACTGCTGACACTTGACACCCACCTGGGAAATACACATTTCCCAGGTGTCCCGAACTGGCATCTGGCGACAGCTTTTCATTCCAAGTTCGTCGAGACGTTCGTCGTTACCTTCGACGACCGCCAGACGACACGGACGATAACATTCACATTCCCATCTTCCATCCCACAGAAGTCCAGGGCGCACTTCTGCGCCTCCATCCCAAAAAGGCTGCCGGGCCTGACGGGCTGACACCCCTCATGCTCCGCAACCTTCCCTTCAAAGCTGCGCTCTTTGTTACCAAAGTTTTCAATATGTGCTTGGGCCACTTCCCACGAGAGTGGAGAGAGGCCCGAGTGATATGCATCTTGAAGCCGGGCAAAGACCCAGCCCACCCATCCAGTTACTGCTCCATAAGCCTCCTTTCAACCCTATCGAAAGTTTTCGAAAGACTTTTACTGGGCCGCTTGTCACCCCTACTGGGTAACATTCAAGCCATACCTCCACATCAATTTGGCTTTCGTCCTGGGCATTCTACTACCCAACAGCTGCTGAGGGTGGTGGAGGCTGCAGCCCTGGGTTTTCAGAGCAAGGTTTTCACCCCCACGGTTTCTTTGGATGTGGAAAAGGCCTTCTCTACCACCTGGCACGCCGGGCTCTTACACAAACTAATTTCCCTTGGGCTTCCACACCGATACATACAGCTACTACACACATACATCAAACACCGAACTTTCACTGTAATGGTGGCGGGAAACAGTTCCACACTAAGACAGATAGGTGGCGGAGTTCCAGAAGGCTCTGTCCTCTCACCAATCTTATTCAACATTTACATGGCAGACTTCCCCCCCCACACCATACGTCAACATAGCACAATACGCAGACGACGTCTTGGTATACAAAACAGATAGACACATAGGCAGAGCCGTAAAACCCATACAAAGATTTTTACACCTAATTGAAAGGTGGAGCAGGCTTTGGAGAATGTCAATTAACCCGACAAAAAGCCACGCAATTATATTCACTAAACGCCGCATTCCCGCAAACTGCCCAACACTCACCTTCAACAGACAAAGGATACAGTGGAAGGATTCCCTTACTTACTTGGGAGTTCAGCTTGATAAGAGGTTAATTTTCGGGAAGCACATCGCCGGAATTGCCCACAGGGTCCAGGGAGCTATTGCTCAACTGAGCTCTGTGTTCGTTTCCAAGGCGATGCCCGTCCATATGAAAATTAACCTCTTCAAAGCTCTGATCATCCCCCTCATGTTATACGCTTGCAAGATCTGGGGTATGGCAGCCGATAGTTGGCTGTCACTCATTCAAAGGGCACAGAATAAAGGACTTCGCGTCATTTATTCTGTATACAGAAGCTTCCCGACAAGACTACTGCACGAAACCTCCTCCCTTCCATATATAGAGAATGAAATTAGGGGCCGGTCCAAGAAATTTTATCGCACTTTACAACACCACGAAAGTGCTCTCGTCCGTTCCTTGGGCAACTACAACTGCCAGGGTAGGCTAAAGCCTAAATAAAGGTGCCACGCTTGGCTTGCGGGCACCTTGGATGACAATAGCTTTAACCCCTACTACTGAAATTACTGAGCAATTTCAACAATAGCACTTATTAAAATACACTACGATTCAACAGCAATATGGGCATGCTAAAAACCTGAAGAAGCTTTTAGAACATGCCTATATTAGCGTAAACGTCTGGACACTAGATCCACTCTTTTTGTCAGGAGAAGTGGCAACACTATCCCTAATACATACATCCTGCATCCTACTCTATGGTTAAGCCCACACGTGGGTAGGAACATAGCAACTGTACACAGGCTGGTTACTAACCCAGCCTGCCACTCTTCGTCTGCGTCTGCCAGGTTTTGCTCAGTTTGAGAGCCTCTCACTTTTTGTTGAAATTATTAGGATGCTTGTAGATTTCTATGGCCTCACGTTGTAATCTAGCGTGGTAGTATGGTACTGAAGATAGGATAGATGTTTCATTGTATTGGATAGTGTGTTCACCGTCTGCCCACATAGCATGCTCTGCGACCTCGGATTGTCCGGATGGCCCAGACGGCAGCATCTCTTGTGTTCGGAGATCCGTGTGTTGACGCTACGTTGAGTGGTGCCTATGTATACAGCACCGCAGGAACAAGGAATCCGGTAGACGCCGGCCGAAGCGAGTGGGTCCCTGGGGTCTTTGGTCGAGCGTAGTAAAGTGTTGATTTGTCTGGTAGACTTGAAAATGGTTTTGACGTTGTGGCGTTTGAGTAGGCGTCCAATTCTGTCAGTGACCTTGATGGTTTGAGAGCTGCAGAACTCAGAGCCTGAGACTCGAAGGATTCCATGAAGAAATTCGCAATAACCGAACTGAGTGGGCTGCCCATAGCGACCCCGTCTATTTGTTCAAAGAAAGTATGGTCCCACTGAAAGTAAGTGGTAGTGAGCACGTGATGAAACAATGCAAGTATGTCATCTGTAAAGAGATCTTTCAGCTGTGTGATGGCGTCACTTACAGGAACCATGGTAAACAGGGAGACGACATCGAAGCTCACGAGGATATCTTGAGGTTGCAATGTGATGGTCTGTATTTTCTGTATGAAGTGATGTGAGTCCTTGATGAAGGTGTCAGTGGAGCCGATATGCGGTTGCAATAAATTGGCTAAATACTTGACGACCGTGTAGGTGGGGGACCCAATTCTGCTGACAATGGGTCGTAATGGTACCTCTGCTTTATGTATCTTGGGCAGACCGTAGAGTCTAGGAGGTTGAGCTTCAGATCTAGTGTTATAAATAAAAATAAATAGATTAAAATGTGTTTTTGTTACCAAAACGTAACAAAATAGGAACATTTGCAACAAAATATAGAATGCAATAACAATATATATATGAAGCATAATAGTTTATGAAAACATAACACTTTACTGTAAGAACAGAATATTAAATTGCATACAGTTAATACTGGTCAACATTGATTCTGCAGTAAAGGAAAATATGTGATTTTAATGTAAATCAGTGCCCTGATTTAAAAAATGAAGTTCATTTTTGGCTCTCACATCTAGTTTTTATATATGCATATATGTCTATGGTGCTAAATTCATTCAGCTTATACAGCTTACTGCTATGTTTCATTATGTTATTCTAAATCTGTTGTTGATTTTCTTCCTAATTAGCTCACTTTTGTCCTCCCTTATCACCCAAATGTTTGTGTTTATATTCCCAGCACTTATCAGTTTTGTTCTATGGGTCAGGTCTGTCTTCTTCTGAAGTATTTATGTTTACATTTACAGCTATCATAGATCTCAACTTCAGTTGAGCTGAAAACTTGTGTTAATGCACGTTCGTCTTCTATATGTGTAGTGCTAAAATAAACGTTTGAGTATGATTTCTACATCAGGATTACGTAGGAGACAGTGTCTACAAAGTCCTCAGAAGTTTTGTTACTTTGTGAATGTTTCGTTTTTGTACATAAAAAAGACTCACAAACAAAGAAACTCTATTACTCATATTTCAAAGATAAATCATTCGCGCCTCATATTGCATGTTAAAGTTGTGTTGAGGGATTACATTATTGGTATGAAGGAAAACGGAAGGCAATGCCATTTGCCAAACCAATGATATGAAGAGAGCAGCAGAATCATCATTTTTTTTTAATGCTTTTTAACGCCCGTTTTTACTACTGTGGCACCATAGGCAGTGAACACTGGTGATACATGAAATAATATGATATATTGGGAAAGGATTTTTTTTAAGAAATGAAACGTTCCAGGCCTAAGGTTAGGGTACCTCCCTGGCATTTGCCAGTTATGAAGACTGAGGAAAACCTGGAAAAAACCTCAGTCAGGGAGGACCGTCCTGGCGGGATTCGAACCCCAGACTTTCCGTTCACAAGTCCGCACCTTAATGACCTCAGCCACCTGTAGCAGTGGAATCATCATGATGGTTGTTACTTTTGCATGAGCAAAGCTACAACAAAAAAAAGGGGGGGCAGGAATTAAATACCCAAATATGAACTCGGCTACATGGCCTGTTCCTCATGAACCCAAACTACCCATACTTACACCACCAGCAGACCTCAATTTTAGTGAATCTGAAAGCAGCTTCTTGACTTCTGATACAAAAGAATTTGACAATTCACCACAACAGTTTAATCAATTTGAGTTAAATGATTTAGTAAGGAATTTAGGCCTCACAAAACAAAAAAGTGAAATACTGGGCTCAAGACTACAGGAAAAGAATTTGTTATCACCTGGCATTATATTTTCGTGGTATAGGAATTGTAAAATACAGTTCCACAAGCACTATGCAGAAGAAGATCAACTTGTGTTTTGTGTGGATGTGTGTAATCTTATTGAACAGTTGGGCAGGAGCATATGAGCGAAGTAACAGGCGTCTTTTTATTGATTTATCCAAATGCAGTCTTAAGGCTGTGTTACTTTATAATGGGAACAATTTAGCTTCAATATCGCTTGCACATTCTATGAACCTAAGAGAGTCTATGAAACTCTGAAGCATATTCTTGAGAAAATTAAGTACCGGGACCCTGAGTGGCTAATATGTGGTGACTTGAAGGTCACTGGCCTGTTACTAGGACAACAGGAAGGATAAACAAAATTCTCTTGTTTTCTTTGCAAATGGGATAGCAGGGCAAGGGACAAACATTGGGAAACTGACCAATGGTCTGAGAGGCAACAACTGGAATCTGGATCAAAAAATGTTACTAATGTGCCTCTTGTTGATCGTCAAAAAATTCTATTCCCTCCATTACACATAAAACTTGGCATGATGAAATAATTCATGAAAGCACTTGACAAAGTTGCCTCACTTCCAGTACTTATGCACAAAGTTTCCATCATTGTCACAGGCTAAAAATCAGAGAGGGAGTATTTGATGGACCACAAATAAGATAATTGGTGAAGGATGTTAATTTTACCAGCTCTACGAATAAAATTGAAAAAGATTACTGGAATGGATTCAGAGGGGTTGTTAAGAAATTTCTGGACAATGTGAAAGACCCTCAATACAAAGAAATGAACAGAAATATGCTGGAAAATTTCAGACTGCTCAGCATAATATGAGTTTGAAGCTTCATTTCCTCAAGTCACATCTTGACTACTTCCAGTCAAATTTAGAAGCTGTCAGTGAAGAGCAAGGTGAAAGGCTTTACCAGGATTTGAAAGATGTTGAACGACGTTACCAGGGACATATGATGTTCAATTACTGATGGTGTCTTGCATGCGATGAACCTACTAGAAAACACTTGAGAAAATAAGGTACACTGCAGTTCCATGGAAAAAGAAAAAAGGATACACAAGATAACTAACATACATTCTGAAAATCAGGTATGCTTTCATGTTATTATTCTTTATTTTCTTTAAAAGTTGTTTATGAGTGTGTAATATTTTTGCAAATTTTGCAGTTATATTTTCATTGAACATTGTCATATTGCCAAAACGAGATGTGCTACAGAAAAACAGAATGTATTTTTGAATTCTGTACACCTAAATTAGTAAAAATCACCTGTTTTTAATTGTACCGTAGAAAAAACGGTTTTCATTTGTAACCTAGTGTAATTAATGGACATCAAAATACAAAAAAGCATATAGCATAAGCATTATTCCATTGAATAAGCGTTTGAGGATTTAGTTATACTTAGATAAAGAAACAATTGAATGTACTCTGTAAAGAAAACAGATATGGCAACTTCAAAGGACTATTGAGGAAAACAATTTTCTATTTAGTGCTATAATTAAATGTTTACAGATTTGCTGTATTTTGTTTACTTAAGAGTAAATTTCACGTAAAATAATAGTGTTGTTTTGTCATTGTATTTCCAGTGTGCACATGCAACATTGGCAGCATATAAAAAAGTTGCAAGGAGTGCACCCAACATTTTGAGGGCCTGGGAAGAATCTGGGCAAGCCAAAGTAGTAGTCAAAGTTGATGATGAGCAAAGCCTGCTAGAACTTGCAGCCGCAGCTCGAGAAAATGGACTCATTGCAAGCATTGTGCAGGATGCAGGACGCACACAAATAGCTCCTAACTCAAAAACTGTTCTTGCTATTGGACCAGGACCTGTTGACTTAATTGATAATGTTTCAGGACATCTGAAGCTATACTAAAGTATAAATTAAAATATGTGAATAATTTTTTTTTTCATACAAGCTTTGCTTTCTCTGACTTATTTGCCATCTGCTCTTTCCTTAAAATATTTACAAATATATCACTGCTGTTTAAAATGCTTTAGTATAAAAAAAATAACAAAATCAATTGTATTGATATGATAAAGTTTTTGTGCCTTCCACATCAATTTTATTTTTGTTTCTGTCATTGAGTTATGGCTCCTAAAATAAATATAACTTTTTAACTGTATGTTGTCACATACAATCTTCCTGGCCCGAGTATGTGAAATATTGAAATTCAAGTTTTATTATATTTCACCAAATGTTTAAAACAATATCATGTACTCATGGCTCAGTAACATTCCTAGATTCATTCTGAGAATACTCAGTTTAAACCCTAGGTCTGATATTAAATTATAAATTATACTGTATTGAATTTGTCACCTTTATTATAGTGTAACCTGTAATATATTTGAAAAATGTAATGCTATGAAGCAGTTCATAACACCACATATTTCAAATTTTAAGTTAGGTCTTTGGTTCTCTTGTATCATATTTGGTGCCTTTTTTAATCATACAAAGGACATTACAAACTTTAAAACAAATTGTATCTATAGGAGTAATGAAATATGTCATCAAGATGCCTCAACATGAAACAGAACCCAGACATCAGCTTCTGAAGTAACATTCTCTAGATCATAATAGGGTAAGAGTATTTATGTAATATCATTTTGTGAAATATATACATATTAATATGGAAAATACTAGAAGAATATAGATGTAAAATGAAAACATTAACCATGTCTTTATTGTCACCAACATGAAATTATTGTAGCTAATTTCTTATAAAAGAACAAAACTACTTATAATAAATCATGATGCATTTTGAAATATGTACCTTGCTTACACGCATACTAGATTCTTTTTTCCAATTTTTATAACCAGAAAAAGTAAGGTAAGGGGCAGTATGTCAAAACAAATGGTATGAAAATATTATGCATTAATGAGGACAACCTTGTCATTATGTCAAATACTAATTATCTAGAAAGGACCTATCTATACAAAAAATGCTAAACTTCAAAACTGCTATACCATTTGTTTCGATGCAACTCTGCAATTGATATTCATCAAGATAATCAACCCAAAGATATTCTGCAATATACTGAAAATATCAAGGTGCGCATTGCAAAAACTTAAAAGAAAAAAGACATTAAAATGATATTAACATGTACCAAAGCATGCATTAATAAATGAAAAAAACCTAAAGATAAACTACCTTGCTAATGCTTAGCAAAAGATCTTTGTGGCCCATGCAAACTTAGGAAATAACATACAAATATACCATTAAAATAATAAGCACAAGGCACATACTCTTACAATGCTTTCATTTCCAATTTGAACAACTATTTAAAAATAAATTTAATTGAAATAAAAAACATGAGAGTTTAAATATTAAGGGAGACGTTTAAGACCAATATTCATTATATTTTAGATTTCACCCTCTCACTCCTGACATCTGAATTTGAAATTTCATATGGCATCCTTACCCTAATTCTAGACCCATGATCGTGGGTTCAATCCCAGCAGGATTGATGGTTTTCTCGGGCATAAAAATCCTAAGAATGGCTTCCTTTGGAAGGGAATTAAAGCCGTCGGTCCCCTGTCATAGATTTACGACATGTAAAAGAGCCTCAAATCTGAAAGAAGAGGCCTCTGAGAAAAATTTAATGGCTCTAAATTCAATGGGATGCTGATGATCTGAGATGTTAAAGGACATCCGTAAATAAATCAAGTCAACAACCCCTACCTTAAGATACTTAAATTTTAAAGTGAATGCAATTGTTATCACATTGTTTTCAATTTTTGCCTTGCAACCTGGATTATTGTTATTGCTATTGAATTAGGAAATAAAAATTAGCTGTGAGGTGAAAACCAATTTATTTTTGAGTAATGTTAGTAGAAGCATTATTTTTTTGCATGCATTTTTTTCTGATTTCATGTAAAGAAAATTATTTTTGCATTTTTTGTGAAATATTATAAATTTTATCCCTTTAATTTTTATAGACTTTTTCACAACAGCATTTTCAAAATTAATAAAATTACTAGAATGGAAATAAATAAATAAAATACTTAAAATTGTACTAATATATTATTCATATTATCTAATGGCAATTCTCAAATAATTACTAATTCTTACTGTTACACTTTTACTTTATGAATAGGCATTATATTAGAGCTCTCTCTTATCTGCCATTTTCTGTCACCACTATCCAATTGTATTGTGAGAAAAACGTCACTCCTTTATTGGATGAACAAGGGGCCCATGAATTTCATTACAGTACTGACAAATTACAAATATGCCAGTGTTAATGGCTGGAGTGACCACATGATTTCAACATTTTCATTAAGATAATTGTCTGTTTAAGAGCATGAAACCTAGCCATAATGCCAGACTGTTTGAATAATCTAAAATTGGGCAAATTTCATACTTTTTCATAAATTTAAGAAATATATTCCATTTTTCTTGATTACATTAGTAGAGTAAAATAAATCATAAATAATTCATCATATAAAAACATTATAAATAACTTAATGTGTCATTTAGGTTCATATTCTTTTCAGTTTTTTTACAATCAAGCTACCAACATTTTGCAAGATATAAATCAGTTCTGTACTTAATGAGATAACTGAACCCTTCAACAACTTTAGTAACTAATTCTCTAATATGAATGAAAGTTATAATATTAGTCTTACTTTCTAATTCAGTAATTTTTGGAACCAATAAATGTGAGCATGGAGAATTAGATCTTAATTCCAAAATTACATCAGAAGTACAGGTATAATTTTTATAAATAAATGCTGCTTTTTACCAGCTTAATTATCTGAGCTTTTGCATTTCTATCTGCTGCTGGTACAGATTTTTGCAACAATTGCCTGAAAAATTAATGGAGAACATCTAAATAAGAGTGAAGATATAGGGCTGCTTTGAACCAACACCCCATTTACTCAACACAGGCTTGAGATACATATAATTATATTGGCTTTTCTGAATGGTTTTCATTAAGTAGTGTAAATGATACATGTGCAGAGTTTATTGGACATAAGGAAAAACATTTTAACTTTTCAAAAATTTATTGACATTCAAATTTTATTACTTTCTCTGACTGAACATAACCTGTAGTTACAAATTCTGTTCTTGCACCTTGCCTTGCACCAACCTGGATTGTCTTGTACACCCTACAGAATGTAGGCAGAGAGCAAATGCCTCTAATATTTATGGGATTAAGAACATAATGTTCTCTTGGCAAATATGTCTTTGTGAATGAATGAATAAATCTTGAACAAAAATTTAAACATTTTCTATGAATGTTGCTAGAATTTTACCTTTTTCACAAAAGGTAAAATTTTGTGCAATTTGAACTTTTCACTTTAATTTTGCAAACAATGGAACAATATTTTTCCAACCACAATCACATATCTTGAGATCTCTTTGACATTTTTTGTCATGATTATTATTTATGTGAAAAAAGAGTACCTCTAAACAGTACAATTTTAATATATTGCATTCAAAATGTGCTCCATTGTAGAAAGTAATAATGCCTAGCTTGGAACTCGTAACTAATCTGCTTGTATTTTGTTCTTTTTAGAGGACATACAGCATTTTCAAACAATTTATTTCCAAAACACTACTATTGCATTAAATGCTGAATAGTAGTATATTTTAGTTATTCTGTCCAAATTAAAACAGCAATAATAAACCAGGTTACCAGCAAGCAATACAAAAACAAATGATGTAATAATTGAATTCCCGTTGAAATTTAAGTATCATCAGGTTCACGTACCATTTGAAATTTCAAATTGGAGGTGGGTGGGGTTGAAATCAAAATGCAATTAATGTTGATTTTAAACTTCCTTCTCAATATCTAATTTTACACACTTTTTGTTTAAATTTGATTAATTTTAAATAGGTAGTTACTCAAACTGGCAAGTTTTGAAATGAAAGTCCTGCATAATGCATATGATTATGAATTAAAAGATCCTGGATTTGTTCTCTCTTCCCTTTCTTTCATACTTAAATCAAAATAAATGTAGTGGAGTATACTTTGTCTACATGTAATCCAATGTGAAATAGAAGCAGTATTCCATTAAAAGTGCCTTAACTGACATTTTGAATAAGTTAATTTGCTTGATACTTTTCTGAATTTTTAGACAAATGATTGTATAGTTTCATGTATGAATGAAACTCTCATTTTTAGCAGAGATGTACTAATCTGTTGAGATTGTAAATCATGTTTATTTCTAGTGTCATGTGTATTTGTATTTAAATCTTTTATAAAGGGAGAATTTTCTGTATTCATTATTCGACTGGAGCATATTCAAATAGTAAGGATATAGAAAAAGTTTTTTAGCTTTTTGAATAGAGGCTTATTTGATGTTTGATAGTTTCCATGATTGTAATAATTTTCTTAAGCATGATTAAACATTTTCTACTACTTGGTGAGAATTGAAATACAGAATACAGTGCCACATTTTAACCACGAGACCAATTGTTTTGGATCAGAAATTCTGTATGGTCTACCTTTCCTATTAATATAATAACAGATTTAGCATTATAACTATGGTAATAAACCACTCTTATTTATTAAAATGTAAATTGGAAATTGCACGCTCTTATTTAGTTCTTTGTGGAAGTCCACAGTGATTGTTTTGTTGAGTATTATAATGAGAGTATTTAGTCTAGAATAATTCATTATCTGTCCTCAGTTATTTGGATGAGGTCAATGTAATTTAGAACATTTTCCATATCATGTCTTTTGATCAGATTTTTTTTATCATCAGCAAGTAAACTTTGTTTTTACATTGAGGTAAATAATTTATGAATAACAAGAATAAAAGTAAACCTAACAGAGAACCTGAGCTACACCATATTTGGTCAACATTGCATCTGAACAGCACTGCCTTATGATATGCCTGCCATAATTTTAATTTCTACAATTTGCATTATTTGAAACATATTAGTTTATGCAATAGTTGCATAATTCTCTTATGCCACCGAAGTTTTCTAATTTGCATAAAAATTTTTATCAAGACCTTTTAGTATTTCTAGAAATATTCTGTGTTGTGTTTCTTAAGTGACTCATTTATAAATGAAAATATTGCCGATTCAGTGCTACTGTCTTTCCTAAAACTATGTTGAGATAGTAATTAGTGAGTTTTCAAGAAATTTAACAATTTGGTGTGAAATATTTTCTTTAGATGTTAATGCTTTCACAGCTGCACACTCCTCACATTCCTTGTGAAACAAGGTGGACTTTGGTCATTAAGTGATTCTGTAAGACCGCTCAGAGAGAAAAATTGAAAATTAGAGCCTGACAAGTATGTATGTTCTATAATTGTTCTGTGAACTGTAGTTTATGGAGATAGATTAAGAAGAATATAGTCCTTTGTAGGTGTCATAATATCTTTATTGCTTACAGCAGTTGTACAGGAAGCTTCATATTTTGCTCATTAAAGTTGCCCCAGTTCCCTAGTGTATGCAAACATTCTTTATAAATGAATATCAAAAAATAAGTATTATATATAGACAGATAAAAAGCATTTTTTCCACAAATAATTAAATATGCAAAATAGTTTTCATGTAACTCATAAAATTTTCAAAATGTTGAATAATAATTTTTAAACTATAAAATGGAACAAAATGACAAAACAATGAAAAAAATGGGATCTTAGCAAAAAAGGCCCTGTTCCAACAAAAAGGGATAAATGGTTACCCTTTGAAGAGCCTTGTTTACCTTGGTGAACTTTAATAGTCAATTGGGTAACTTCTGCATACATTGGCTATGGTCAGTATACCATGGAATTAAATTTAATGCATTTTATTGCTGCAAACACGTTTGAAATAAAAAAACAGAAAAACAATTCACCAGAAAGTTTAAAAATTCTTCACATTGCTTAGACTGCTTGACCCAATAAGCTAATAGGTGTACATAAAATTTCATTATGCAGCAGTAATAATTATGATGCCATTCAATAATTCCAAAAAATTACAATAGATTATCAAATAAAATGCTATATTACAGACAATTCTGGTACAATATATGTCCTAATTTTTCTGTTTTAACATTACTTATCCTAATTATTTTATAGCATCTAAGAGATTTTATGCGGTCTTTGGAATAGTTTATCCACTCTGTAGTCATACTTTGAATTTGATATATACATATTTCATTTCTTATATTATATGTAAGTTTTTTTAATATACACTAGTATATCATAGTGTATATATTAATAATTGTGGACATTTTTAATGGGACATAGTGGTTTATAATGTTGAATTTGTTTTGAGTCTCTTTTGAACTCTTAATATCCCTGATATTCATGAATTACCTCTTCATAGTATATATTAATCCATATCTAAATATGCTATGAAGAAATTAAAAGTAAGCTATGTTAACAAAATATTTTAAACTACTTTTTTCAAATTCTAATAAGAACACAGGTGTGTAAATAGAAGGGGCTGAGCCAAAGTCTTTTGGGTATTCCAAAAGGAAGGTTCTGATAAACCAAAGACTGGGGCTCAGCCAATATCATTTAAATATAGTTATTGAATTGGTGAAAAAAATTTGTGCATTAATTATTAGTATATATTTTGTATTTGAATGGTTTAAATAAAGTCATTCATAACAAGAACACAATAGTGACAGTTTACTGCATATCAGACAATGTGAGAGTTCCAAGGTAAATTTTTGTCAATAATTTTACCTAGAATTTCTACTGTTTCACTAAAGAATACTATCCGATTTACTTTCATTCATGAAAATATCATTACTTTTATACCAATATTGTGCAATCTCAGTGATTTTCTATGCTATGTGGGAAAACAGTTTAAGATCTTCTTGAGAGTTAAGAAATGGCATATTATCTGCATAAACTACTGTATAGGATGAAGAGCATTTAGCTCATTTATCATTACTAGGAATAGCATATGAACCAAGAACTGATCCCTATGGAATACCTGTTTTTATCTTTTATCTCTACTATCTGAGGTTGTTTTCCTTCACTGATTACCATCTATTCTTGATTTAAAAATACTTTTATTGGCCCCCCTTATTGCATACTTTTCCATTCTATTTAATAAAATATCATGTTTCACACAATCAATGCAATTGTGTCCTGTGTAGAAATTTTCTCTGATATATCTGTTTACAAATGAATTGATTGCAAGTATGGTTGATTTTCCTTTGTGATATGCATATTGATTACTAAAAATAATTGAGTTTCAAAATAATCTTGTATTGATTTTTTGGAGACTTTCAATGGTCTTGGCTATTGTAGGAATTACAAAAATATGTTTATAACTACTATTCTTCTTCTTAAAGTCATATATATCTTTTATAACATTAATGGACATATTATAAATATTTCTTATCCTTTAATTTTTAAGTTATTTGATTACATTTTAAACTGCACCAGATACAACTTCTCTATAAATGCATTCTTTACTTCTAGTCCATTCATCATTTAGAAATCTTCCAGCAGTATCTGCACAGGAATCTGTTTGTGCGGTAATGTCTGTAACTGATTCTAAAACATTATTGAAATCATTAGAATTATATCACTTTCATTAATACTATTAACTTTAACCAGAAATGCTAAGTGGAACTTGTACAGTAAAGCTAATTATATAATTAAGAATGTGCAGTTTGACTCAATCATACAATCATCTTAATTATACTATTAACTTTATTTCTACTCACAGTAGAATTTATCACTGACCATGAGGCTTTGTATTTGTTATCTATGAGGATTATTGACCAGACATTCCTGTGCATAAATGAAGCTACATCAGATGATGATGCATGCTTAAGGTAGAATGTCATATGTATTTTATTTTATTGATTTATTTTTTTACCTTGTGAACAAATTAAAAGTTTTTAATAAAACAAAACTTTTTAAAATCTCTTTCTCTTTTTCATATGCAATTGCTATTGAGGTACATTATTGTAGGATTGATAGGAATGAACCTGAAGTTTATTTAATATTGATGAATAATAAAATTTAATTATAACTTAAACTATGTGGGCATATACTTGTTTAAAATTTGCCGTACTAAAGGTTTTTAATACACCATTCACTTCAAAGACGCTCAAACCTACAACTCTGCCCTCTTTCAAGGTCAAATGTACATTTTTTTTTATCAAATTTCCTTATCTTTTGATGCTCAATATTGTGATGTCTGAGTACTCCACTTTCATGGTTATTAGCTGAGTGCATAGAAAAAATAACAGGAGCATTGAAAGCAAACAATTTAGTTTTAAAGCCCATAAAATCCTGGCTAATTTTAATTGTCACATTTTTTTCTAACAAAAATGAACGGTGAAATAAATCAAATGCATAGATTGTGGAAGTATTGAATGCAGGAAGGAAGCTTCAGTACACGTTTTGCAGTCACTCTGATCTCTTAAGTAAACAATTGCACAGCAAATAAAATGTAGATTTTTTGATATGAAAAACCACTCCATTTACCATCGCTTCTCCAAATAAATGCACATTTCAACAAGGTAGACTTCCGTAAAACCAATTAGACATGGGCATTTTAAAGAGTTAGATACTGCTAAATTATTATGGCACCCAAATGCAAATTTTCAGGATGAATTAAGCATGTAATAGCTCATGCAGATTTGTGCATAATAGGTGCAAAAAGAAATTCTATTTCCAGTCTGTAGGATACATGCATTACAGAATTAATTGATTATTCTATTCCCAGAAACTATAACTGGAATGAATAGAAAATTAAAAAGTACATATTGCAGTTGATATTACAAACTATAACAAAGCCCAATGGAGTGTCTTTCTCAAACATCCTTTGGTTTTTATGGATGATTATGTGATTTAAACTCTTAAAGTAACAAGATGTGCTACATTCGTTCATAGAAATATTACGAATTTTAGGTAACCCGCGAATACACTGCAAACGTTTCCGAGGAAATACAAATAGCTTTTAGGAGACATGATTTGTCCCCCCCTTCCCACATTGTAGTGGCCGAAAAGTTGCATGCACACCATTTACGTCATCCTTTGACAACATTTGGCAGGACTTCATAAAATAGTTACAAAATGTAGCCTAATAAATCAACTTTTCAGTTCCGTACTATGTTAACATTTTACGATCGTCTTTCTCCGCTGGTTTATTATGATAACTATTTAGTATTCACTCCAATACAAACACTGAACCTTTTCTTCTCTTTTGGAGAATGCTTAACTAACCAGTGTCATGAGAGCAACTTGACGAGCTTTCACGTTTTTAATTTGACAGATTAGTAATTTTGATCATATGTTGGTATTAGAATTTCATTGTCCAATATCACAGTGTAAGGCGCTATTTTAGCGCCCGCACGAGCCAATAAGGTCGGTACATTGTTGTCACGTGATTCAAGGACAGCAGAAGATCGCAAGTGACAAGTCGTGAAAGCCCTGCAGAGAGTAGAGTAGTTGTACAACAAGAGAGTCATTAGTGGACATTGAATGGATGTACGTGTTTAAATGTGCAGCTGTCACTATAATTTCGACATATCATTAACTGCATAGATTGCAAAACAACGGGCATTCATCTACATGACAAAATGTCGGGACAAGGGTCTCAACGGGTCCGAAAATCTTCACCCTGTTCATCTTCAAAACAGGGCCCAATGCGAGCAACACTACCGATGTCTTCGTTATTAAGACAAGGGAGTAATTTGCGAAAAAGTAAAAGTAATAGTCCTACGTTATCACCAACTTCTGCTTGGAAAACAGCGCTGTCTCCAGACTCTTCATTGTCTGGTCAAAGAAGCCCTGGATCTTTGAGTTATAAAGGTACTGCATCGTCTATTTGTCTTTGAAGAAAATTAATTGTTGCTTTGAAATTAAGGGCTTAAAAAGTGAAGTGCATCTACATGTCGTTTAAAGTTATTTCTTACCCTAAATTGTTATAAATTCGTTTTCCCTTTGTGGTCATTTCAAAGTCACAGATTTGAGACAAAGAAGACCCATTGAAATGAATGCATTTTACATTTATTTTACATTTAGTCGAATTCATATATTAAAAAAACAAAATTTAGAGCAAAAATTATAACGCTATAAACTTTATTTTGTGTGAAATTCTTTTAATTTGACCCGCCGGGAGCTTGTCAAATAAGTAAACAAAATTGGTGGTAACCATGTATTAAACATTAAATTAGGCGTAATTTTGTTATTTGTTCATGATTACAGTGAAATCAAAAACATTGAACACTCGATCAAGTAACAGTTTCAGTGGTAGCAATGTGATTCGTCGCACAGCCTCCTTGGATACAATATATCTGAAGGGACAGTGGCCTCGAGAGAAATTTTATATGTACTGTGGACAGCTGCTTGTTGACAAATCCACTCAGGTGAGAATAAATTTCTGTGCTAGAAAAATGCAAACTCTCTGATTTGAGGTGCATAGCATTTAATTATTGTATTATATTTTCAGACAGAAGAATGGTCAAGTGAACAGAGAAAACAGCACCGCTACCAAGATTCGAGTGGAAATGAGGATAAACTAGAAAAATATATAAGGCACAGGTATGTTTAATATCATATAAATATTTAGAGATTTGTTTATTATTTCCAAATTGGGAATTGGCATTTATATTTTGATGCTTCTTGAAAGACTGCTTTTATGTTTAGGAGGTAGCACTTGAATTGCCTCAGTTTGTAGTGTCAGGTTACAAGTATGCATGGATTTATATATTTCTTTAACTCAATGCATTCATAACTGTTTAAACTGGAAAACCAAAGATGGTGTAGAATAAAGCAAGTTGTTCTGTATTCTCATTCCAGTAATATTTTGAATCTTTGTAAATAAAAAAAAAGGGCAAATGATATGTATTTGGGCTGCAAAATACTTGTAAATGTTATTTAAAAATTGTAGGAGAATCTTTACTTGGGGATGTCTTAATTGATTACATGATGCAGTAATGCAGTATAACTACAGCATAGTGCCTAGAGGTGGATTCCTTTGTGTTAATAATAACTACATTTGTGACATGTGTAAGTACAGATTTTCTTGAGAGGTGGGATTGCAGGGACATTGGCATTAATAGCCCAATACTGTTTTTTGTAAGAATGGATATAAGCTAGTTTTGCAGTAAATGTAATCATTTTTCTGGAACAGCATTACAAGGTAGCAGCTTAAGTTTATCAAATACTGATTATAAGCAGCAGTACTTCAGCACTAAAGGGGCAAATGGCTTTTTGAAATGCCTTTTCAGAAAATAAAAGTAAATTTTGTTCTCCCAAGTAGAGAGTAATTTGTTTTAAATCTTACCTACTACTGCATTAAACTGTATGATTTGAATAGTAAACTGCACAGTTAGAAAGGGAACCAAATTACTGTAGAGGAATACTCCTCCCCACTTTTCCTTTGGATATTTCTTGTTCCGAAGATCAGTGCAGAATTCAGGAAAATAGCAAAATGTTTCAACCTAAATATAAGAGCAAAACTAGAGTTCTATATTAAGGTTGGTTAGCTAATAGTGTAGGAGTACCAGGGGCCCTATTCCAAAAAAATGTGGTCTAATAACTACAAGTGAATGAAGTTATAGCTTATAGTTATTGGTAGAATTGTTCAATTGTATTTTACAGCTATTTTTCATTATGTTCCACAGAAGTATTAGTGATGCTCTTGTATTTGATATAGTTTTCTCAACAAATGTTGGAATACCAGCAACTTCAAATACTAATTAAACATTTAATATCTTTGTAATAATTTAAAAAATTAGTTGACCTAAATATGTGATATACTAGTAGCAAAAGTGATCATAATGGGAATAGGTGTTTGTGTACAAAGAAAGAATAATTCAGTGTTTGATTACAATTAAAGTAGGACTTATGACTGACATTGATCTTACCTATTTAAAATAAATATGTTAGTCCAGCATTTAGTTTATTAAGGGTATTACCAAATTCCATGAAAATAATTTCTTTGCCTGATTCTCTTAAGAAACCATTTCACAATTTTTATTTATAATGAAAGTGTGATTGCCAAACAATACAAATATATATATATATAACTGTAAATTATCAACTGAACTAATAAATTAATGATAGTGCAATTGGGAAGATTGATTCTTGTGTCATTTCTAGACTAAAATTGATGGTGCAATGAACACCTAAATGTCAAAGATTATGTTTGAATATTGACAAATACATAATATATTTAATGTCCATTATTTCTGCACAAAAATATCATACTATATATAGGAATGAAAACCGTTCATTCTTTACATTAAAAAAAATATGAATTTATTTCTAAGGAGTGGCTAATTCAAGGTACGACTGATATGGCAAACAGCCATTGCTCGATCTTGCTCTTTTATGCTGTCACTTGTAATGCTTTGCAAATACTTTATAAATATTGTACATTATTTTGTGGAACTGAAAGCTAAAATTCATACGGATCTGTACTAATACACTTGTAAAGGACCTACCTTGTGATATAGGGCCCAGAAGAGGTATTACTGTAATTGAATTTCAGAATGGAGCATAACAGATTGGTAATATATTTTCACAGATTCAAACATAGTTCTTTAAAAAAAGTGTCCCATCTAAAGAAAGAATGCTTTGAGATAAACATATCAAGTACATATTTTAGAAAATTTTGGCTCAGATAAAACAAATTTATGTATTTAATCAGCAATCATTTAAGGAGCATATGCACACTTTATTGGCGCATGTTTTTGTATAAATAAAATTTTTATGGGCACACAAAGCAGTTTAGATGGCCATCCTTATGTGAAGTTATAACTTTGACTTAATTATCAGTGATAGCATTAAATTCGTGTGCACAAAGAAATGGCAAGACTGACTGGCATATTCTGGCTCCAATTTTAGTTGTAACAATGTGAGGACTCATAAGGGAGCAAATGATATCTTGTCTGATATAATTAAATTAATTAAACAGTACAAAATTATCTAATGTTCAACATTTTCTTTGAGTAATTTTCACTTAAAATGGATAAGTATAGAAGAAACTGTTTTGTCATTTGTAGCCAAATCTTGTATCCATTTAAATTGCTTTTACAATGTGCATACCTCTCCCTAAAGGAAGGAGTATATTGCAGCATACTATTTATTCATTATAGTATGGCTGGTGTGTGGATGATAGCTTTACCTTGATTGCAACTGATCTAAATGTTTATTATCTGGCATTATCTACATAAGAGTAGTAATGTTAAATTTAAAATTAATTTTTTGTTGGAACCAATGCAGTGAAGCAATAAATTTATTCTTAGTTAGTGAGTCGATTTAATACTCTTATGCTCCATTTTCCATTGAATTACACAGAACTTGTTTCACAGGCCTTTGTATCCATATCAACTATGTGCCGACTGCTAGATTTGTTGTTGGTTGAATGGGCTTGATGTAGCTCACATGAACATTTTATGAACTTTTGAATTAATTTATCTTCTGTTGGGATCTCAAAGTTCATAAAATGTTCAAGTTCATTCAACCAAAAACGAATCTGGCAATTGACACAAGCTGATGATGTGGGCAAAGGCCTGTGATACTTGTTCTGTATAATTCAATGGTAAGTGAAGCATAAGAATATTAAATCAATAAAATATCTAATTCACAATAAAATAATATTGTTAAAGATCAAGCTTTAGCACCTTTAGGATCACTTACTTCCTACCATTTAGTTGTAATCCCAATTAGCTATTCATTATTCTTTTATCACTCCTTACTTTGATTAATACTGACTGTAGTATACACATTTTTCCAATAAAAATGGACTATAATATCCAATCTCCCTGCATATATTTAATATTTTGCTAACTAAATAACAATCTAGCACTTATTCAATAACCACAGCTACAAGTCCATTTATCCAAAACTCAACCTTCAACCACAGTTTTTAGCTTTTTATTTTTCATTTTCATATATTGCTTATTATATGGAAAATTCACATTCTGTTGCTATTCAGTTCAGCATTGCAGAATTCACAGAATTTGGAAGTAATGCAATATGACACAACAAATACTATATTATATAAACTTGTAAACTTTTCTCACCTTATGTACTTTAGAAGAAATGAGACAGAAATAGAAGCAAACAATATTGCTAATATATCAGGATACCCATACTTTTTTAGCACTTGCAGTTTTGTAGCATTTAAATTCCTATGTTAATGGCACATTTTATTTGAAATGTTACAAATGTATTCTATTCAGCCATCCCTAATAGATTGACAATACCAGAATTTATTTGAATGCCAGCCAGGCAAAATGTGCACAGCAAGCAGGTGTTTGAGTACAATGCATAGTAATATGTTCGATTTTCATTTCGATGGTTAATAAGAAGTATGTGCCACAGTGCTTTGATTAACCAGCAAAATAAAAACTATATAATGTGTAACAGTTTGCAATCTGATTTCAAATTCCTCTCTTCCAAAAAGTCTACCTTTTCATTCTCTCCATTATATAGGCTTCAGTTTGAAAGACTGGCTTCCATTCCTAGTTGTTATTAACATTGTAATGAGGTGGATGACTTACAGAATTGCAGTTAGTTGTCATTTTTAAGGATTTCAGTAGATTCAAGGCATTACTTAGAACTACAAATTTTCTAAACTGTTTTATTGTTTAGGAGTTGTTTAGATGCTATATTGTTTGCTTCTGTTTTTTGCTCATCTCTTCTAAAGCACATAAGGAGAGAAAAATTTACATGTTATTTTTGTCATCTTTTGAACATTGTCAATCCTTATACATAGCTGTGGACAGTTAGTATTACTTTTTCCAGTGGAAAAAAATTGTTTCTAATTTTTTTATTTTATTTAGATATGGTGGGCATCTAGTTGATGGCCAATTTTCAGAGAAAGGTATTTGTTTTATATGTATAATTTGTTTTTACAATAGTTTAAAAAGGAGCCACCATAAAATTAAAACCATTTTTGAACTAGAAATTCCTTCTAAATTGAAACTCATAAAAAATTAATAAAAAAAACAAACATATGAAAATCTACAGACTTTCAAGCATCTTTTATTTAAGCCAAGAAAAGTTAAAGTTGCCCAATTCTGCTTAATTGTTGGGTATGATTGTCTGTCAGAACATTTCTTAAAGATGAAATTAATAAAGGACAGCCACTGCCCATTGTATAAGGATGTGAATACTATCCTAATCAAAGAACATCTACTTAAATGTAGCCAACTTGATAGCAACAAACAAATAAAAAATAATTTGGAAGTTCTACATTGGGAAGCTAGGAAAAAAATTATAAATATCAGCATTCCCAATGGCCAAAGATTGTTTGTCAAGTTTGAGGTGTTCATGCAGATGTTTTTTGCTGACTTTTAGAGGTGTATTTGTAGCACATATGAGATTAGTGCTACTGCAATGATGAGTATGATGGTTTTATTGTGGACTATAGACTCAGAGTTTCACTTGTTGTCAAGAAAGTAAATCTGCTCATATAATGTATTTCAAAGTTGAAGTAAATTTACAATACAAGTTAAAGCAGCATAAAAATATACCACAGACACAGACTCTTATGGAATTGAGTGTTATACATAAGTAATTTACAGGCTCTTTTCACCTATTTTGTGTGTATATTTATCTATTAAATACTTTTAACAATATTAAAAGGTATTTGCTTGCTTCTGTTTTAAGGTGTTTGGTAATATGTTGCAAATTTTCACATTTCAACCAAGAAAGAAATGGAATACACAAAGTGCACTTGATTGAATGGTAAGATGAAATTCAGAGTGTATGAATAACAGCATCTTTTGGTTCAAATAGTGCCCTTGCACCTTCTCCCTTTATGTGCATTGCTTAACCAAAGGTCAGATCACACATTGGCAACTCTGCTATTATCACCAGGTCAAGTGCTAAAGGCAGCCATTAGCAAAGAAAATGGTTTACTTTATAGTGTATGGCATAAATCAAGAAAGGATGCCTAGAGAGTGCACAGCTATTAAACAATTGGATTAATTGTTTGTGGACATTGATGTTGCAAGGTGAAACAGCATTAAGTGTAACTATTTTAATGTGTTGCATAGCCACCTTTAAACATAATATTGCTTGGCTAATTAGATGTGGTCTATATGTAGCTGGACTCATGTTAGACAATAAATCTGCAGTGAGAAATCTTATCAAACTGTAATAGTTCTCAGATTTGCATAATTTTATGTTTGTATTCTTTTAATTTAAAGAAAGGGCAGAAATATAGAATGCCAACAACCGATGAGATGCAATACAAACAGGTTATTTTTTAAATTCTCCATTTATGGCATTCAAATCCAGTTATCTTTCATAGATGTGGATTTTTAGTCATGCAGTATTTTGAGGTAGCCATTATTTTGCCATCAAAATTGTTAGCATATTGTCCCAAAGGTGTAGATTGAGAGAGTTCTTCAAAGTATATTCCAAAACCTGCTTCTCCATTTTTAAAGTGATTCATCTGTAAATACTCTTCACCATTATCAGTTGGATGTTTAGTGTACATTAGAACAGTTTTAGAAAATGAACTATATAGGTCTAACACAAATAAAAGAATTATCTTAAGTGACTCTAAAGCAGCACTACAAAGTATAATGAATTACACTATGAATGCAATTAAAAAACTGTTTATATAATCCAAATCAGCAATAGTTTTACAGTAGATCCCGAGTCATGTGGGATTAAAGGGATTGTCATTGCTGAATAATTATTATTATTATTGCTCATAAATCTGTTATTTTAAAAGTATTGAGCATAGTACAAAATATATATAAGAAATTCAATAAGAATCAGTGTTACAGATATGGGACAGATTCAAGTAAAACTATCAATAGTAATAGATATAAAAATAAATTTAAAATATCTTTTTCCTTTTTAAAATTTCAGATTCCTTTTTTGTAATAATGTTGTGCATGTGCTAATGTTGAATCTGGTTCATTTTACAGCTACAAACAGTGTAACTCTATAGACATGTTAAGAGTAAAAGAGTAAAAATATTATTATTCGGAAAAAAAAAAAAAAAAAAAAAAACATTTGGAGGTATCCAAACTATTTACTTTAAAGATTATTCTGATGCATTTCTTTTGTACAATGAGTAAGCAATTCATGCGTGACTGTGCAGCTTAACCCCAAACTTCATTTCCATAATTAAGCTGGGGAAAGTAATCCGATAGTTTATTATAAGTCGGGAGTACCTAACATTTGTGGTAAATATTTTAAAATCTGACAGTTTATTATAAAGAGGAGTACCTAACATTTGTGATAAATATTTTAGAGTATAAACACCTTTACTTAGTTGCATACTTGAGCGATGTGCTCATGCCAAGTCGACAGTAATCAATAATACTTATAAATTTATGTTTTGTACATTTTCAAGAAGTTAAGTGTGAAGGAAAACATTTAAATCTCCTTTTGAATTTAAGTAAACTGCATCATTTTGGTTTTATTACCAATGGTTCTGTTGGTCCTGGTGGTGTAGTGGTAACCATACTTTCCTCCTAAAACCAAGATAGTGGGTTCGATCCTGGCCAGAACTGATGGATTTTTTTTGGACGTAATAATCCTAAGCGTGGCTTCCTTCGGAAGGGAAGTAAAGCCATGGGTCCCATGTTATACATTTACGGCACAATAAAGAACCTCAAGCCTGAAAAAAGAGGCCTTTGAGCAAAATTTTGGCTGTTATGCCCTGATTGAATAGGATGCTGATGACCTGAGATGTTAAAGAGCATCCGTAAATAAACCAAATCAAAAAAAAAAATAAAATAGCTGTAATATTTCATCTATGTCTTAGTATTGAGGTTAATTTTTCTAGCTTTTTCCCAGAATATATTAAAGAAATATTATTATTTGCATAGGCCATAGCAGTAGAGTTTACAAGAATTTCTGTGTCATTTATTAAAATAAAAAAATCCCAAAATGGAATGCTGCTGAATTTCACATTTGCCTTCAGGGACTCCAAAGTTAATTTGATGGTTTTTCACCCTACAGTGTGGTGAATAGCACTACAATGTTTTCTCTTACTTAGAAAAGACACAATAAAATTATATACAAGGCCTCTTATGCCATAACATTCTAGTTTCATTAAAAGTATGGGAGATGCAGTCAAATGCTTTAGATAGGTCAAATAATACATTACCAACATTTTATTTATTATCCAACTTCAAATAAACTTTATGAATAAATTTTGCAAAAGCAGTACAGGTTGAAACTTCCTTTCTAAATCCTTGCTGATAGTTGTTTGCATGATGGTTCTTAATAAAAAAGGAATTAAGTTTTTTAAGATTACTTTCTCAATAGTTTTCCCTATTACTGAAGTTTGTGTAATGGGTCTATAGTTAGTCATATTCAGCTCATCTCCTTTTTAATAAACCAGGATTACAATGCTTAGTTTTAGACAGGTTGGGAATATGCATGTCTCAAGTGATTTATTTATGAGATGTTTAAGAGGTTTTAGCAAAGTGTATTTGCATTTTTTCAGTAAGCATGGTAAAATTTCAATCCAGCCACCATTGTATTTATTAGGAAGACTACTATGCCTAAGCAACTCTTCCCCAGTAGCTGCAGAAAAAAAGATTGAATTAGATATTTTATCTTATAAATTAATGAATCTAGAAGATTTGGTTTTTGAGTGATATCTAGTCATTTTAGTTACAATAGGACACAAAGCATCAAAATATTTGTAAAACATATATTAAAAACTTCCCATTTTTTCCCCAGGTCATTACACTCCATCAGATTATCCCAAGTTACCTGAAAGAGCCTTTTAACTAGATACATTATATTACTATTATGTACATTTATGTTACATTTTCTGGTATTTGGATCTGACTCACTACTAATGACTCCAATTATGTTCATAAACTGGGCACTTTGATCTCAAAGACGTGTTTAAAGTACTGTGGCATTAAAAGGACCCTTTCAAATATAATATAGTCTATAGTTGAGGAGCCAGAGGTAGTTGGCTCTAGAATTGTGTCTTTAAGTTGTAAGAATTCATTGCGTTACATAACTTTTATAATTAACATTGACTGAGTCCAAATTAATATTGAGGTCACCTAGTATAATCACTTTTTGATTGGAAGAAAATATTTAGCAAGCTGTCAAGAGTGGTTAAAAACAAGTTTACTGAGCTACTTATGGATCTGTATATATCTAAGACCAATGTTTTTGTTTTTTCATAGGGTATTTTGATAGCAATGACTTCAAAATCTTTTTCAGTACAAAATGTTTTGATGTTCTTAACTTAAATGTAGGTAGTTTCATTAGCCAATATTAATATACCCCCTCTCTTAAAGTTATCCGTACATATGAGCTTGCTACGTGGAAATTTGTGATTTTTACAATAATGTGCATGTTCTTTTTTAGACCATGCTTTAGACTCAGTTTCATCCAGAATTACTTTTAACAGCTCATGATTTAAATTTATATATTGAATATTTAAATGAATTGCCCATAAAATTTACTGGTGGGTTTGGCCTTCATGCACTGAGATCTTGCACTCAGTTCAGTCTTTTAAAAAGTTTCCCATAAACAATAGTGCAATGGGATCTGAACTAATATAAAATAAATTAAGAGACCTACATAGCTCTTGGGATAGGTAATATTCACCACCTGCATGCATATGTTGAATATGTTGAGTTGGTTTGGTGACACTTATATCTACTTCACATACTGGGTTTTTTTAATTAGATATATTTTGGGAACATTTGCACCCATCTTCAGTAGAAGACGACTGGTAGAAGCATACTCATAGATGTTTGGAGAAATTTATCGAATATGTCCAATGATGATGCCTGGAAGTTCATGATGTGGTTTTTATTTTTGATGATGTAAATTTTTTCCCATGTCAGTAGTTCCAAAAGCTTGCAATTGTATTTCAATAATTTTGTTTAAGAGCATAAGTTCATAAGTATATTATATTTATAATCAGGACATTCTAAGTCATAAATATGAAAAGTGTTGTTGAATAAATTTAACAAATCAGAGAAAAAATGTTGAAATATTTCTTTCCAAGATATTCCATGGTAAACAAATTATATTTATTGTAAATAAATTAAACCAATTAACTAAGCTAACTTTCTTTAAAACTTTTAGGAGTAAAATGGTTATTTTCCAACTAGTACTGTGTTGCTTTCTCATGTTGGCACCAAGTGCTGTTGGAATATCAAATGCTTTTCTGCAAACAAAGTATTATTTAAGGGTCTCATTTTCTCCAAAATTTACTTTGTTAGTTGATTGCACAAATTTTGAATCTGTCTTTATAAAAATGCAGCTTGATACCATTATATGACATCCCCTACCAAACAATTGCTGAAGCCAAGTGTGTCCTCTTTCCATTTTTTCTACAAATTTATTTATGTATTTTTTTTTATTTGCTGGTAGTGATTGTGAAGTTAAAACTCCTGCGTAGGGTTTTAATGAGCCCTGCATAATTAACAAACAGCAATTATGTTAAGGCTACACCATTATCACTAATGGAAATTATTATTTTCTATTTAGTGGACAAATATCAGGAAATCAATTTATTAATGATATAATATTTTATTTCAAATTTCTGTAACAATAATTAAGGAAGTAAAGAAAAATTTAATCTAATATTTTAAAAAGTGCTTGAATGAAAAATGCTTTAAATAGTTGATAAATTGTAGCTTATAGATAAAAAGAGTGCAGTTATTTAAAGTGTTCCTTCTGTCTGCTTCAAAATATATCTCCATTACCACAACTTTCCTGCCCACTCAACTTATTTTCATATGTGCAACCTCTTGACTGAATTTCTCTGCAAAACATGCTTTGAATCAAACCTACCACTTCCTATCCCTCTTCAAACCTACAAACATCAATATGGTAACCAAGCCTTAATTACCCTATCTAATCGCATAACTTTTCTTCTCTGAATCTGTTTTATTTTGAAGTAAAATGTAGCTATTAATTTATAATCCTTTCATTCTTGTCCAGCACATATAATTATTTTGTTTTCTACCTTTCTTACATATCAATATTTGATATAACAAATTATTTATGAGGAAATCACTCAAATTTCACTGGTTTTGTTGCACTTATTTGGACGTATTTAGAAGGCTGTTGCCTTTATCATCAGCATGGTTCCACTGTCAGCTTCCCAGCATGGTATTAAGATGTTGCTCTGTGGATTTTATGAACTTTGTGATGAGGTTACTGTTATTTGGAAGATCAAAATTAACTCAATTTTCCATCTTAATTAGCTAGTGATTTGATTTAATATTCTTATGCTCCACCTACCATTGAATTGTACAGAGCATATTTCACAGGCTTTTGCTTGCACCATTGGCTGAGAGTTGGCTGGATTCATTGTTAGATGGATGAATTTGGTGTAGCTCTCAAAGACATTTTATGAACTTTTGGATTAATTTATCTTCTGTTGGGATCTCAAAGTTCATAACCTTATCTTCCATTTATGAATATATTTTCCCACACTGATGATTCTATGGGTTTTTGAAGAGCTTTTAAGAGTTTGGGTTCATTTTGGAATTAATGTTTTTTTTCTCCTCCCAGAAATGCTATGCTACTGCTTATTTTTCCACGTGTTTATATTTTACATTTTTCATGTGTTCCTTACACTATAGTGTTGTTTCCTTTAATACCATGCTGATGATAAAGGTAACAGCCTTTGAAACATGTGCAAGTAAGTGGAACAAAAGTAGTGAAATTTGAGTGATTTCTTCATAAATAATTTGTTATATTCTACTATATTTCACTGTGAAAATCCCCTCTATTTAAATGTATATCACTCTTTGAGTTGTCTTCTAGTTTGTATTCAAACTCAAATCACAATATTTATCTATTTTGTGTAAAGCTAATTTTAAATCACTTACAGTCATAGATGCACTTCTAAATCAGCAGCAAAAAGCAACATGGGATTTATGGGTTATTTATAATTGCTTAATGATTCTCATTTTTGATATGCAGGAAGTACTGGGCAGTTTATGAGAAAGATTTGTGATGCTTTCAAGGTACAGAATATATTTTTTCATTTACAGACTAAGGAAATTCAAATGAGAGCAAAGATAACACATTCTATGTTGTAGTTAGAAATTGTATATTTAGGCAAAAAGAAAGGAATATTGCAGTGAATCTATACCTTTGAAGGCACATTTGTTGGGCCATCAAAAAGATGTATTTAAAATGTACTAAACTTCAGAAGTTTTTGTTGATACAACTGCTGCATATCATGGATATTAAGTAATTAGGAATTAAAGATTGCTCACTCAATTATTTTGACTTATTTTATTGTAGTTAAGAAATTTTGTACACAATGTTAGTTTTCAAAATCAGAATATTGTTCATTTTCCTATTATCACGTTATTTAGTATCAAATTTAAAATTAATTGCATTTCAGTACTAATACAGTGAAGCAATTAATTTATTATTATTAGCTAAGGAGTTAATTTAATATTCTTATGCTCCACTTACCATTGAATTATACAGAACATGTTTCACAGGCTTTTACCTGCATCATCAGCTGTGAGTCGACTGCAAGTGCTGCAGAAGAGTATTAAATGAACTCACTAGCTAATTAAGAATGTATTATTTAGTATGACAAATTATTATTATGAAGTGAAAAAACTACTTTATTTAGTGTTTGAACTCCATCAGAGTGAGAAGAAAGTACACACTCACATCCTATAGTATAAAAATAAGAGTAATTAGGTGCTTTCTAGCCATTGTAAGAGCTGTAAAAAAGCCTTATTTAAACTGTAGGTTTGGCTTAGTATAATTTAAGATATAGAGAGTAATTAGTTTATATCAAGAATTTGAGCTAACATTCTCTGTATAACTAAGTAATTGTGAAGGAACTTCTTAATGAAAATGTAATATTTTGAAGTTGTTGTGTATAACGTTAATTGTTTGTATTGCATTGAATCTTCCGAGTACTTCTCAATCAGAATTGTGGAGCAATTTTATTGAAGCATGTAAGTTACATGCTTAAATATGTTGTGTATGTGCAGTAACAATAAAATATAAGTGGCCATGCATAAGAAATAAGAGGTTAAAACTGTAAGAATTAGCAATAAATTGAGTCTTATATCTTGAATCGTGCTAAGGTGGGATGTAGTTGAATTGCTAACACAGTGATATCACTAGAACCATTAAGTCACCGGAGACCATAGTTGAAGTTAAATTAAAAGAGAAATATTTTTTTGAAAGAAAATAAACTAGGAAAGAATTGAAGATATTGCAGTGTAAGAAATATTTCGAAGAAGAATTAACAGCAGTTATTAACAGTGAAGCAATTCATTTGATATAGCAGTCAGCATATCTCACTTGTTAAAATCCAAAACATGCTTCAATAGCACTTGCTCTCATATCCGGTATAATAGAGTTACTAAACTGACTGCTATATCAAACAAAATATTTCACAACTTTAATATTAAGGGCATTCAGAAATGATTTATAATAATAGTTTTTTTTGTACCTTATTTATTATGCAAAGTGGACACATGGGATCTCTAAATATACACAGCATCATCAATGTACCATTACCTTCTTTCTGGTAACTTCTTTATGGCATCGTGGCACCATTTTTTTTGGGAGTGCTACACCACCACTCATGAACAGCTACCTTAATTTAATTGTTGCCAAATTTTTTTTTATTTCGCAGGAAGTCCTGTGCAGGAGCTTCTTGACTATATACTGCAATTAAATGTCTATGAATTTCTGCAGTTTTGATGCCTTCCTTCTCAAATATAATGCAGTCCATCTTTGTCGATGATGGTCCCCGTCAATCTTGATCACATCTTTCTGTACTTGGCAACAAACGAACATGGTTTTTTCACTACTTGCCCTACTTACAACTAACCTCTAGTGTCTGTATGGTTTACTAGTATCAGTCCATTGCCCTACAAATGGATATGACCATAGATTATGTGGTATTTGTAAAACAGTGCTATTCTAAATAATTTCTGAATGCCTCTTGTAATAAAAAAGTACTTAAGTTTATACAGTTGCATGAAAAATATATGGGGTAAGACAAAATGTGCTGAATGTTATAATATGGATAATAGAAGATTTGCATTGGTCAGAACAGGAATTGTCAAGTTGAAAGTAGTGAGCAGAAGGATCAATTTAGAGATTTGTCCAATGTGTAAAGAGAAGGATAATATCTGGCATAGTTTACTAGAATACTTATTTAGAGAAAGTGATGGTGAAATGATTGAGGAGGATCAATAAACCTTTTAAAGAAATGAATTGTGCATCAAATTAGTAGAAAATTATTAATATTGTTTTAAATATGTGAATGAATCCAATTTCCTGATACAGTGTTGTAGATACTGGATCAAGAAGAAAATCTTTACTTTAATTTTACTTGGAAAAAATAATAAAAATTCAGGCATAATGAGGCTTCAAATCTAGGTAGTTCTTATTATTAACACATGCTTTTGTCTGCTAAGCAGTTAGAGTACATGATCCAAATTAACCAATTTTCTGTAATGGCATAACTTAAACATGAAATGAAGGCAGCATTAAAATGTGTATTAGAAATGCTTGCAATGTTTTCTGAATCTGGTCATTGCTTATTTTTTGTCTAAGGGTATACATCCTTGCAATTTGTACAAATTTATGAAAAGATAACAATATTGCTACTGTAATGCATCTTTATAGTAAAGTCACTTCATTTAATGAAAGCAAATGTAACTGCAGAAAATTATCAAATAATAGTTGGAGAAAGGAACAGCTTTGCATAACAAAACATTTTAAGAAATAATATACTGAAAATGGATATAAAGTTCAGCTTGACATGAGTCTGTAATGCATCAATAAGTGAAAAGTCCCTGTAAGTTACGCTGTAAGATAGCTATATTTTTGCATAAAGTGCATGCACCACTGGGTTTAAATCATACATGTTAATATTTCCATTTTCTATGTCGTCATTATTATTATGATTATTATTATTATTATTATTATTATTATTATTATTATTATTATTATTATTATTTTCAATTATTAACATTATATTTCTATTTCTTATTTTTCCTTTCCCTGCCCTTTTTCCCTTGTTGCTTGTTTTATCTGTTTCCACATATTATTTTACCTTAGAGATTCAATATTTACTTTCACTTCTTTTGCTTTTATTTTGCTTTGTTCAGTTTCACTAAAATATTTGAATTCACTGGTGATTATTAGCATTCCTTTGATTAGGATCAATGAGCTATATGCTGTATTGTTTTGTGGATTTTAATAATTGATGATTTTGTGCTTTAAATTTCGTTTGTATATTTCTATCATATTTATAAAATTCTGTAGTCTTTCCAGATTTATTGGTGAATTAATTTTTCATTTTTGAGCTTTATTTTCTAGCTATAAACTTGATAAATTTGCTTTGTATTGCAACCTTTATGAAGGATAAATAACAACATGGACTTGATTGATCTTTGAAATCATTGAAATCATATTTGTTTAACAGGCTGCAGAGAACAAGTAAAGAGAGTGGCAGTAGTCGGGAACGCACTGCAGCATTCGGTTTGATTCATCAGCCAACAACACCAACATCCATGGCACCATCATTGCCAGTAGTGCAACAAGCTGTTAGTGAAACACAACACAGTGCAGCAGTATGTTTGCCAAGCACTGGAACCAATACTGCTTCTTGTTATTCATCTTCCTCATCAAATTCATCAACTTCTTCTGTCACTGCTACAGGTATGCATACTAAATAGGTTTATGGTTCTTTTTAGCAACAGTGTGATTATCATAGGTTTGAAAGTTTTCTCAGGCACTTATTCAGAAATAAACTGTAAAAAAATTGCCAGCTTGAGATTGCAGAATCTGAACTACTTTCAAATTTTTTAGTTTTCATTAAAGCATTTGGATTAAAAAGATAACTTGAAATAAAATCACTCATCAACATATAAATGCTGATATCAATTTTTTAATTCATAATTCTCAGAGGGAATATAATTCACAAAAGTGTATTTAAAACCAGTGAATAGTTTTTTCATGTGAATCTTCTAACATTAAATCGATCTAATTGACTGAATAACAATAAAGAAACTGCTTCCTGAATTCATTCAGAATAACAATTCTTCTGTCAGTTAAAAAACCTGTGAGTGTCTTGAATAGCCATTTCGTTCATTGTCAGTGCATTTTCATGATTGTTGAATATACATTTGTTGTTCAGAATCTTTTCTTTGTTGTAATAACTAGTGGCCAAGCTTTGTATGAAAATTTAAATAACAACCTGGCAATAATTTTCTTTTTGGTCGTAAAAATTCAGAGATATTGAAAAGTTCTCTTTTATATTAGCAATAGTTATCATATTTGAAAACTATAAGCTTCACTGTGTTATGTAAAATATACTGGAGATGTACTCTTATGCCATCTATATTTGTAAGATCTGAATTGCTGATGTCTTGTACAGCATCCTCCCAAGTAAAAGCAGTCCCAGTGAACATTCCAGTGAAGCCAATGGTGCCTCGACCTCCCATGAGGAATTCAATAGAAGGGTTGAACCAAGAGATTGAGAGGCTAGTACTGAAAGCAACACAGGCAGGGTCAGCCCAAGATGCAGACAGAGAAGAGAAAGAGAAGGTGAGTGTTATTTAGTAATGGCAGAGTAATTGTCAAATCTCTGAATATAACTCAGTTACAGATATAAGCATAATGTTGTATGCAGTTTTAACATTATAGCACAAATATCTGAAACATGTTAAGCTGTTTATAAATGTTTGAAATTAAATGAAAAGGAATGCAGCTACTGTGAATATCAGAATATGATAATAATATGGGACTTCATGTTCTTATACTAACAGAGAAATTCTAATTGTTAGTTAAAATTAATCTACAAAATCTAAAAACATTGTCGTACAATTAATTAAATTGTACTTACAAATCTGTGGACAATGGAATGAAAATATATCCTACAAGAATGTATTAAACATGTTCATACTAACTCCACTTACTTACAAAACACTAGAACATGTTTCCAGGGCAATTGCTCTCATCAACTGTTGATTGATTTCTGAATTTGGTGGCTGGGTCCCAAGTTAATTTTATGGTGGTCTTTGATGGTTTGAGTAGGAACTTGTGGTGAGTTCATTCATGGGAGGAAATCATCAAAATTTATTGAGCTTTTCCTAATCAGGAATTTACAAAATCAGATTGTAATCAAAGATGCATCAGAAAAACAAAGGGAAATGTAGAAATTTGGAGAAAGAAACACTGTAGTAAATCAGCTGTGGCAGCTCACTTATAAATAGGAAATCATGAAATTAAATGAGAGGCTAAGCTGCTGAAAGAACTTCACTATCTACTTGGGGAAAATTTTTCATCCTAAAAATGAGAGCAATTGACCCCGAAACATGTCCTAGTGTTGTATAAGTGGAATAAACATGTTTAATACATTCTTGTAGGATATTCTCATACAACTTCCATACTACATTGAAACTTTGGTATAATTTTAGTTAACAGCATAGCAGTGATAGATGACATTGTTAAACCTTGCCTGTTCTTATCAGCTTGCACCCTTTAAAGAATATGTGTAGTACATGATAGGGTCTGGGCACAATTATATCGACAGCTAAGGATCTACACTATGAACATAGAGTAGAAAAAGATGAAGAAAATGTTAACAAAATATGAAATCCATGTCACTAAAATATGAAAAAATATAAAAATTTTAAAAATTAATACTGTAACCAATTCGAAAGAATAACATGAAGATTTAATAAATGTTAATTTATATATTAAAATGTTACAATATATTAGAACAATACAGTACTATAGTTTGACAATAATTACAAGCATTTTCTCGATGCTTTCTGGCAAAATTTTGCAATCTATAGGTGAGAATGTTTTTGTTTATTGAAAATGTGCATTCTATATCAGGTTATGTGATAGGAGTGAATTTATATCGTGCTACATTTTGTGGCTTTATAATCATTGAAATAGATTGTCTTACATATAGTCATTAGGTTTAATTCAGATTCCAAGTAACAAACTTCAAACATCTAATAATATTAAATTTAAAATTATTTTATGGCTGAACTAGTGCAATCAAGCTACTAATATATTTTTAATTAACTGGTGAATCGATTTAATATTCTTATGCTCCACTTACCTTAAATTATACTGAACATGTTTCACAGGCCATTGCCTGCATTATCAGCAGTGAGTCTATTGCTGGATTCGTTGATGGTTGTTGGAATCTGGAAGTTCATAACCTTAGCTTTATATTTTTTATAAAAATATTTCCCATATTTTCATCTCCAAAGGTCTATCTATGAATTGCAGTAATTAGATTCCCTTTTCTATATCATGTTTATCTCTCCAAATGATGTGCAATTGTTGATTTATTTATGGGATTGGACATGATGTTTCTCCAGTGTTCTTTGAGCCTAATTCCAATGCTTCTTTTTGTTGTGATAAAAGACAATAATGATAGTGGTAATGATTACAATGACAGGCAAGAAAAAATAAAAGCACCATCATTCAGTGAAGTTGTTGCCAGTGTAGACATTTTCCAGAGGTGTGTGTAGTTTTATATATAGTAAATGAGTTAGATATGGAAATTTTCCATGTAAAATGCAAACAGCCATTTTCACTTATTTAAAAGAAAGTATAAGATTAAACATTAGGGAGAAAAGTGATGTTTACAAAATAATAGAAAAAAATTGTAAGGATATAAGTAAATTTTTATAGAAAGTAAGAAATAAATGGAAATGGACTGTGAAGAGAAGAAAGGAACAATAGATTAGGAGAGAGTGTTCTAGAATCTGGTAGTGAGCATATGTTGTAGTGCTTTAATAAAATTAGTATTAGTAAGAGGTGAGAATCGGTCATAACTCGGTCCCCTGGAATTCCAGTAGGTTGCTACTGATGAACCGGGAACTGAAGTAAACAACATGGAAATTTTGTATTTTGTTTTAGTTTTATTAGAATTTAGATAAATAATGGGATAATACAAAATTAATTATTGTATCCAAACTTTTCTGAATATCAGGGGTCAACCTAAAATGGCCTGGGCCAGATGGGTGGAAGCCCCTTAGTAATAATAGTTTGTATTTATAATGTGCTTTTTCTTGGCATTGCAAGGCACAGAAAAAGTTGCACAAATATGTATATAGGCAAAGTTTCATTTTAGTTGCTATCAATATGTAAATGTTTTGTTTATGGTATGACATTGTAGATAAATGCTAGGAAATTTCAATATTGAACAACAGTATTTATAACATATAAAATGTTTTTCTTATGTTATTGTTGTCAGTAAATAATGTAGGTATTTTGATATCACTTATGTTAATACAAAAAAAGATTTGTGGAAAATGTGCATATTTTGCTGAATCCTCAAAGGTGAAAGATGATGTGTCCTTGTAAAAAAGCTAAATAAGTGTTATACTGTATAGAGAGAAATAGCATGCCAAAGAACTCTTAGCAGTGACTTTGTTTAAAATAAAAACAAGACATAAATCACTGGACTAGCTGAAGATTTTGCACAGAATAGTTATTTTACTCTCAGACAAGTGTACAATTTGTGGTGACAGTAAGGAAGTTAGATTATATTGTACTTACGAAGCTGTTGACAGTGGAGTGGATAAATCCTACACTAGTGTAAACAAATTGATTACATAAGTGTAAGGAAGTTTAGAGTTACATAACATAATAAAAATAGAGGAAATAAAATCAACTATCCAAATGTCATTGTCTATTTTAATTTTACATATTCTGTAATTTTACATTAGTAAATGCTACTTTTGCTGCAGTGTTGGGAAATTGCCAATGGGAGGTAAGGGAGGTAAGGAAGAGTAGGAAGGAATGTTCTGGTCAATTATGACTGCATATCACACAGTATATCATTTTCTGCCAGTTGTGCTATATTTGAAACAATAACTTGATGAATGCAGTATTGAGGAGTCAACCATGAGAGATGTCTCAGAACATAAAAGCCAAGATTTTAGTTAGATACACATCAGGAATTGAAAATAGTTCTTTCACACAAATGGTAGGTATTAAAGGGTTTAAAAGGGAATAGAGTTAGAAAAACTTGAATTCATAGTTGAAGTATGAGAAATGTCATCTTACATAAATGCATCTCTAAAATAATAAATAAGTTCCTTAATTGATATCATTGTATGATTTTAAGTTCCATATTGTCAGGTGAATGACTATCATATTTTATAAAATCGTAAAAGAGTCCATACCTTAATTTCATGAGCTTCTTGACATTATGGGTCATAAAATAGCTTTTTGACTGCAGGCTACACCTGAAGGCCATCGGGCACCACTAGCTGATCTCTTCCGGTCCACACGCTCAGTAAACACTCAGACTCCAGCAGGAGGAGACTTCACTGGAAGCTCGCAGTCTTCAGGTAAGTTGTGTGCGTACTATCTTTATTTTTTTTTTGTACCCCCCACTTTGAATTCTCCCTCCCTCTCTATTTTTTTACTTCTTACTCAAACTATTGTAAGCAGTACAATGTACAAGTTGATATATGGAAGTTTTATGCTCCTAATCTTCCACCACATATTCCTTTAAACATATGAAATAATTTGCATTATGTCTTTGTAAATAATCTACATGTTTCTAATCTATGCAGATAATGTTTGCAGACTACATAGCAAGGAAAATATGAATGTAGTAATAAGTTCATCTTTAAATGTTTGGTGCATCATAGTCTTTTATTAAATAAAGAAAGAATAATCCTCTCTCTAAACTAACTGGTGCCTCAAGGTAAAAATAAAATACATTACTTTCAAGCTCATTTGAATTAAGCAAAACATTTGCATTTATTAGCAAAACAGTTTAAGCCAATGAGCACCACTAACATGGTAAGCTAATTTCATAGATCTTTGAAACAGTGATGTTGATGAATTTGAAGAATGAATAATTTTCATGCTGCATGAATCAGGGGAACAAATATTCTAAAGCTACCAAATTAATCTTATGAATTGAAGAAAAATTCTGTCAAAAGCCTCAAGTTTACCTAGAAGGGTTCAAACCTGCAGCCTCCCTTTTGCAGCTGGCTTAGGACTGATTTTGTAATTAGGTAAGATGGGAAGGTGACTAATTTCATAGCTAGGAGAGCCAAGTCCTGCACTACCTGAAGCATGTGGTTCAGTGACATGAAATTCTGTGGAGATTGCCATATACCGAGAACTCAAAAATTATACTACAGATGTCTTTCTACTTACAGTTTAACAGAAAGGAACTGTAACTCTCTTATTTTAAATGGAACACCCAATATATTTTTACATTTTCAAATAATGCTCATTAAGAGTATTTCCGAAACATGCACACAAAGATACTTCTTAAATGTGATGACAATGATATCAATTAATAAAGATACTTCTGTTTAAATTTTTTGTTGCTAAATGAAGAAAACAAAAAGGTGTAGCAAATAATAAAACACTTCTTTTGTTACTGTGTTTAGTTAGTAATAACATAAATACTGTCCTTTGTTTTAAATAATGTTTATTGATACAGAAACCTCTTATTTAAGGAATTAAATATGACAACTAATGTGTTAAATAATTCTATCTGATGTTGAGTGAAAGAGAAAATTCTAATTTTAATTGTGGTTCAAAATATATAGTACTGGCTATTGCAAATTTGTTTCCACATCCAGTCAACCATGGGCAACCAAGAGATGACATCCATTTTCAACAAGATGGAACTCCAGCTCACTATGGACAGAATTTGCAATTGGTAGGAGAGGTCACATAGAGTTGCCAGCAAGATTCCCAGATTTGTCATCTTTGGACATCTTTTTGTGGGGCCATTTGAAGTCAGTACTATATTCAGAAAGATTGAACAACTTAAAGGATCTGGGGTATCAAATAATGGAAGTGTACAAGACATTCCTAAAGCCTCTTTAAGCTATTTCTTAAATGGTTTCTATGATTGACTGGCACAATGTCAAGCAGCTAAGGGTTATCATTTTGAACACTGAATTTATATGTTGAGCTACTTGGTTTTGTTTATGTTAAGGAAAGAGCATTTTATTATTTGGTACACTTTTTTGTTTTCTTGATTTAGGAATAATAACTTACACAGAAGTATCTAGTGTGATACTTTTTGAAAAGCTCTTAAACTGGAAGTAGAAAAAGGTCTGATATCATTTTTGAATTCTCAGTATATGGTTATCCCTACATACCAAATTTCACATCGCTGAATCACATGTTTCAAATTACATTTAGGTGGTACAGGACTTTTAATTAAACTTTATATATGAAAATACATAAAGCAGCTCACTTTTCATTTTCATGTGGAACACACATTTTAAAACCATTAAATACAAAGTAAAATCCATGTGCACATTATGAGCAATCAGTTACAAAAAAACTGTGATTGCAGGATGTTTTATTTAAGTCACTTGTTTGTAGCCTTGATGGTCTAGGAGTAGTGCACTCTATTCTGAATCCAAAGTAGGTTCAAACCTGGCCAATGTTGATATATTTTTCTGAATGTAAAAATCTCAAGCACAAGTTTTCTGAGAGGTGCTTTAAACATGGGCTATATGTCATAGATTACAACAGATTACTTGGAAAATTACAAGTTATATGTTAAGTAACTTAGTTGTAGACTTTATTTATATATCAAGAGACTTGGGAGGAAGTAGTAAGAGATTGGAGAATAGATGGTATCTATAATAAGATCATTGTATGATTGAGTCAAACTACACACTCTTATTGGTTCCACTTGTTTAAATGTCCAATCATTGTCCGCATCATGAGCCAACCATCTACTCAATCTTAATTGTATGATTAGCTTCACTGTACAAGTTCTAATTAGAATTTCAAGTTAGATGATATTTTCTAAACTTAGGTATTCATTTTTTCCACTAAACTAGATGATATTTGTCAGTGCATATTTGTCTTTCATATCTTTTACATTAAAACTTCAGTCCATCATTTCCGTTACTTTAATTTTCATGCAAAGTTTTTTGGCCTTATTATAATCACACATTGCTTTTTCACTGCTAAATTTTCTAAATTGTTAATAATAAATGGATGGCAGTGAGGACGACACATTATGGAAGGAGAGTGAGAAAAATAGTAAAGAAATGAGTGCCGATAGTGAAGTTAGTAATGACCACAATGATGGCATTCAAGGCGATTAAAATGTGTTACACTGATATACTGTACCACATGTTAATACTGATGCTAATAATGATCAATAAAGTGTCTAATAAAAAATAAATATATAAGATAAGATTTTTTTTACTTTAATCTCTCTGGCTATTACTCCCCCCCAAAGTTTAAGAAAGGCTAATATTCATGTGCGCTATTTTCAGGCCAACACTGTAAATATTTCATGGCATTTTATAAAAGCTCTGTAGTTCATAGGATAGATGCCAAAAATACAGGGTATACACAAATGATTATACCGGTTTTGAACTTAAATTTATTATCTGCTATATACAATACTATTTTAATCATAACTTAAAGTTCAAAAACTGTGGAAGTTACCATTAACACAAATTATGATATCCATTATTAACATGGCATCATCCAGCCAGTAGTCCATTTCTTGTCACTCTGACAGTAACACGTCTGGTATAACTGGTTCAACTGTTGCTATAGTCCTCTGTCTCAACTCAAGTAGGTCTTCAGGCAGTGGTGGCATATATACACCATCTTTTACCCTCACAAGAAAAAGTTACAGGTAGTCAGATTGAGGAACATCGGAGGCCAGTGGTGAAAAGCTAAGTCCGAACTTTTACAGAAGATCCAATGATGAGGAAATTTTGCATTCAACCATTTGTGCACATTGCTTAGGAAGTAAGGGGGAGCGCCATCTTTTTGCTAATTATGTTGTTATTCTTTTGATCTTATATTTGAG
The DNA here is from genome assembly GCA_030762175.1 of Metallyticus violacea. Taxonomy (NCBI): domain Eukaryota; kingdom Metazoa; phylum Arthropoda; class Insecta; order Mantodea; family Metallyticidae; genus Metallyticus; species Metallyticus violacea. The sequence goes on along the minus strand of CM060834.1, from coordinate 40,804,279 downwards.
GAAAGAGCAAATTCTGGAGCATGTCTAGGTAGAGAAATCTAGTAACATTTTTTCTAAGAAAAAATATGGGCCCATAGACTTGTTGAGATATTGCACAGAGAGTGTTCACTTTCGGTGAATCCTGCACATGCTCTATAATTTCCCGTGGATTCCCTGATATCCAGATATGAGCATTATATCTGTTCACTTTTCTATTTAAATGAAATGTGAACTCATCATTGAAAATTACATGAGTAAGAAACTCATCTTCCTGTTGCAACATTTCTAAGCAGAAGTTTTTAATCTTCAGTATTTGGGCCATAGCAATTGTAGACTATATGTTCTCTGTTGAAGACATTTAATACCTTCCACACTGCTATTGTTTGAAATTGCTATTTCTTAACTTGCCTGCCACACAGATTTTTCAGAACTGCACATGAAAACTACTTCTCATCTAACACACATGGTCTTACAGTGCTCTTTTCTTTACAGAGATACTGTCTTTTGGATCTTATTGTACCATCTGTGAATGTGATTATCAGAAGGGAACATTAAGACCAAATCTTTGCCTATATGCCCAATGAACTATAACCACTTAATTATGTTTCAAGAATTCCAAGATGCACTAAGCTTTTTGCATAAGATTTGCCATATTTTTTTTATTTTGTTGCCATGGCTACAAAACAAAACAAAATCTGTGCATGTAGATTTGAAACTTCAGTTACTCTTCAATTAAAATTATGATTCAAAATTATGTTGTATACACAGAGAAAAAATATAAGTTTAAAACTGCTATAATCATTTGTGCACACATTATATTTGATTAATCTGTAAATGTGTTAGTTGCATGATTTTCAAATTATCTTGATACAATATTCTTTGTATATGATTAAACAAAAATCTTAATTTTATTCATTGTTTCTTAAATCAGAAAAGAGACAATAGCTAGAAGAAATTTCAAAATTGTTAAAGCACCTGTTTATCTTAAAGTACAATAACATTTTCTAAATGATTGAACTCTGTTTTGGCTTTTGTGACCTAAGAACGTTAAAGATTTTTTTCCATCTGTGTTACTTCACTGCTCTTTGAAATGTTGGGTCCTTAACACATTCAGCACCATAGACGGCGAACAACATTTAAATCTCCCCTTATGCTATGGGCCATGGACAGCATGCAACCTTTAACTCCACACTTGAAATAACTTTGTTTATATTCTGCTCCTGGACTTTAATATGAATTAGTTAGTGTTGCTTCTTATAGATGGAAGTACCATTGACATTCTTCTTCTTTATAAGTATTTATCACATGATAGAGTGTCTGGTTTATCCCCATTGTTCATGGAATAAATATCCCAGCTTCTCCTTGCACCAATGTTAAGTGCTTGAGATTGCAGTGCGTGTAAACATTTCTATATATTACTATTGCTGTAGATTTATAGCTATGGCTTATCAAACAAATAAGTTTCTTACAGATGAAAAAATTTCTCCCACTCAAAAATAAAACTACTTCATCTAGAAAGTTCACAGTGTGCATAAAAAATAAAACTAGGAGTGAAACGTCATGGTACTGTGGAAAGTGTGGTTTTTCCCTTCATCCAGGAACCTGTGACACCAGATATCACACACTCAAAGGTTATTAGTAGTATGTACAAAAAACTCATGGATGATGTCTTAAAACTTTTGAATATACAAGATAGAAACATTGTTTACATATGAAACATAAACAGGTAATATGTTGCCATTCTTAGATATTAAAATAATGAAATGTCGAGGAAATCTGGAATTCGGAATATACAGAAAGAATAGACACACAGATAATCACATCAAAGCTTACAGATTTAACCACACAGAGCAGAAACATGCAGTTCAACACACCTGCTAGTTAACCTACAAATTAGCAAAGAAGAATATTTTAATGAATACAAATAGAAGAAACAGCAGTGAAAAATGGTTTTAAAAAAGAACTAGTACACAAAAAGGTGCAGAAATTCAAGAGAAAAATGTGTCAAAGAAACCACAACACTTTCAGCAAGAAAAGATAAGCTAATTTTTAAAAAATTCACATATTGTCCATGGGCTACAAAAAATTCCAGAATATTCCTAAAGATGTTAATATCAGGTTGGCACCAATTAATAGATTTAATGTTAAAAACCTACTGATAGACAATGTTAATGACAGTATTCCACAAGAGAAAAAAGCAGGTTTTTACAAAATAAATTGTGCAGAATGTGAAAAAATCTACATTGGAAAAACAAAGAGAAACATAGGCACACGGTTAAAGGAACAGAACATAAAGTCCAAGCAAATAGAGAAATCAGCAGTAACATATCATTTTTGAACACAAAATCATGACATAGTGAATAAAGCAAAGTTAATTTTTTTTTTTTTTTTTTTTGAATAGCAGGAATTTTCACAGTGAAATACAGTATAATATAACAAATTATTATTGAGGAAATAACTAAAATTTCACTAATTTAGTTCCACTTACTTGGATATGTTTCAACGATTTCCTTAATAATAATTTGTTATATTATTAAAATCAGTTCAAGGACCTACGGAACTAGCAACTTGGGAGAAAACCTATATCTACAAATACAAAGACAGCCTAATGAACTTTGACACTGCTGGGGATGAAAACATAAACTACAAGTTTATCACATCGCCACCAGAGCAGAATACACATTCCCATAGAGCAACGAATTATGTGACAGTTGAGTTTTAGCTGATGATGAGAACGAAATGTTCTGGAAACCGGTTCAGTACATTATGACAAATAAGTGAAGCATTAAGAGTGTGCAGTAATTCAACTAAATCATATAATAATGTCAATTATATGATTGGCTTCATGGTGCAAGTTCCAATTTACATTTTAATCTATATTTTTTACGTATAATTCAGGAACAATGCTAACTTTTATGAAGTGGTCTATAGAGGGTGGGAGTGGCATTAAAATAGCTGGTTCAGGTATTTAAAAAATTTGAGGCAGGTGTATAATACAATGTTTACAACAATAGAGCTGAGACAATAAATGGAATCAATTAATGGGGATGCAAATAATCACAAATGAATAAAATTAAAACCTAAAAGCATTACAGCTTCTCTCTCTCTCTCTCTCTCTCTCTCTCTCTCACTCTCTTTCTTCCTCTCCCTATTTGTTCCATGCTTGTCAATACCTCTCTGAATCAACATAATACTCTGATGTTAATATAAGGTTAATAACAAACTTATTTTCACTACTTGTTGCATTGGTCTTACTTTCCTTGCAGGCAAGCTACAAGTACAATTTGGACATCATGTTACTACAGTGCTAATGACTTTGTGTGCAGAAAAAAATATTCAGAATGTTAGTACTAAAATATATAATCTCAAAAAATAAAACTATAAATATAAAAATATAATCTCAAAAAAAATTAAAAGGGTAGATTTGAGTCATCCAATTCCATAACAAGTCCATTTTACTTAATTTTAGGAAAACAGAAAAAAATGTGGTGAGTTGTAGGTGCAATTTTAGAAAAATATACTTGGTCTATAAGTAGCAGAATATGTTTAGTTTTCATTTCATGTTGTATTTTGAAATATTCAAATATTCTGAGTATAATTGCTACATAATAAGAGAAAATGTATTGTACTCGAATTTATGGTATAGTATCTTGAGTTTAAGTAGCTTTATAACATTGGAAGAATTATTTCAGTTGTACTCTGTAAACATCAAATAATTGTTTTATAGTACAAATCTTAAACTGTTACAAGATATAGTTGATTAACATGTACAAGCTTCAAGTTCCCATTCTAAATTTGAGTTCATTAATTCTTCATCTATGGTAAATAGATTCCATCAGACTGTAGCATAGTATCATGATCCAAGGGGTTGTCATTTTCTTCTTTTTCCTTTTAAGTAATTCTCTTCTGCATAGGTTTTGCAGTCAATAATGAGAAAGTTTCAGGATTCCAAGGAATGTGTTTTGACAAATCCATAGAGAAATGCTATCTTTTATTTATGAAATCTGAATTTGTCATACCTCACTCTTGCCAATCAGGTTTTCTTATCCTATGACAAAGAGGAAGAAATCTTTTACATAGTGAAACAACAATTATGTTGCTCAATTTTGTCAGTAGACTTATAAAATCCCTGATGAAATTAATGGATAACTTGCATGTTGGCATTGCAACTTTTCACTCCATAGTGTGGCATGTCAGTGAAATCAGAAAAATTTTTAGATGAATATCTGCTTAAATGAAGGAAACTTAATCTTATGATATGTCATTAACTAAGTTATTGCACAAAAAATTCATAAAGCCAAGATCAAGAAAATTACAACAGGGTGATAGATATATGTACTTCTGAAAAGGTTTGGTTAAGAGAAGAGTCTAGTTAAATAAAATAGTAAACTTAATGTTTCCTTTTCTTTTTAATCTTCCTACAATCGTCTTTCTGCATTTTCCTCTTTTGTGGAGTATGTGGGAAACAATTAACACTTCTATCTGAAATCTTAAAAGTATCTTGGCCACTACTAGCATTTGGATAGTCCATTTTGCTAATGTTTTTCACTAGAACCTAACAAAAGCTGAAACAATTAGCACATACTTTCAACACAAACTACAAAAAGTAATTTTGTTTTTATACATGAATTTAATGTGAAAAATTGTAGAAAATAGTACCATGTTTTCAGGTGGATTTAACTACTTTTATGCAAAGATATACTTTGCCACAAGTGATTAGGGGACTTAAATAGTTTTGGATTTTTTTTTTTTTCCCTCCAAATTTAAACATAATATGGAACTCTTACAAACATGAGCTTCGAATAATTCTGGTGCATTTTACACAAGGAATTCAAAGTTTTTAAGTAAATTTTATTTGCAGATAAATAAAGAGAAAAATGAAAAATAATATTGTACTAGAAAATTATATTTGATAAATTTGCACTTAAGTAGTTTTGGAATTGGATGATTAAAATGTTTTTAAAAAATCGTGCAGTTATATAGGGATGAATGTAAATAGGGTCTTATATAAAAGCTAAGATTTCTGGACTATTGAGTCATGGTTGACTAGATCACCTCTTTTCAGATGTTTCACTAGTGACTATGGCTGACATCGTCACATCTAGCAGTTAACGTTTCTGAAGTATGCTTCGAATTGACTCGGCAACGCCACTGATATGTCAGCCATTGTTACTGATGAAGCTTCTGGAAAGAGGAAATTCAGTTGACCACGGCCCTATAGCCTGAAAGTCTTAGCTTTTATATCCAATGTAATAGCCTATAAACACTAATGATGAGTTTTGCTCGGTAGTATATAGAAGGGCTATAAAATCAGTATTTTCACAACTTAATTGATGTATTATCCAATAATAAATCAGAATTGGAAATCAAGCATAATATTGGAGTACATTAGATGATTTAGCTAGAGAGCAAGATAAGGTTAGTGTTACTAGGAGTAGTAAGGACAAAATAATAAATGAAGGTTCAAAATTTGTTCAGTTTTTTAATTATAATAGTTTGATGATTTTAAATATCACAGGATAATAAGGTAGGGGAGTTCACATTTTTTAATGCAAGTGGTCAAAGTGTTGTTGGATTTTGCTGTTTGTGATTGGAAGTCATTAGACTTGGTGACAAACTTCAAAGTGATGAATCTAGTGAGCAATAGACATCATTTTCTTCTGGTGATGAAATGGAGGGGAAAATTAAATATCAAGAAGGTTCTAGTCTCAACCAAGGAGGAATTGGGGGAAAGTGGACAGATATAGGTGCAGTCAGGCCCAGGCTGGAGAATTCTATTTAATTATGAATTCTATTTAAAAATTATATATGGAACTAAACACAGTGAAGCTAATCATTTGATTTAATTTTATGTCATCTTAACACTCTTAATGCTTCACTTACTTGTCATAAAATGTGGTACATGTTTTGAAGACGTTCGTCTTCATCCTCGGCCACTGGATGACTGATTGGAGACTCGATTGGACCTGTAGATGTATGGTTTTGCCCTGGTGGCACTTTGATGAAACTAAAATCATATGAATTCTATAATGGCAAGATTGTATGTTTATGGAATTAATTGATACACTGAGTTGGACAAGGAGGAAGAGGCTATTAAGCTTATTAGAATTTGTGTTTAAGGTGAGCAGAAAAAAGGATACTCATAAAGGACGAGAATAAATGGAAAAACCACAATGACTGGTTTGGTTATGGATGCAGGATAATGAGACACTTAGTAACGGGTGCCCTTAAGTAAGTGTAGAGAAGATGTGCAGGAGAAAAATAGAGCAAGATTGATAGAGCTTTGATTAAAAGGTTATTAGATTGGAAAAAAGATTAATGGGGGGGGGGAAAGGCCTTACAAATACAAACAAAAATTGGATTGGGGAAGGCACAACTGATATGAGAAATTATAAGAAATTGTACAAAAGCTAGAGCAGGGAGACCATCCATTGTGCCAGAGAAATGGATGAAGTATTTTAAAGGCTTATTTAAATTTAGGGACGGTGTGATGAAGGGTTGAAGTTTGGAATTGGAATTAACATATAATGATGCTGGACAAGAGAGTTTTCTTGTGAAGAGGTGTTGAAGCAGGTTCAGAAGTGAAAAAAGAATAATGCAGTAGGAAAAGATGGATTTCCAGTAGAATTTTTTCAGGTATGGTGTCAGAAGCAATACCAATTAGAGTGCTTAACAGGATTGTTGAATTCAATTAAAACAAACCAAGAGGATACCCAAGAGTTGGTGTACAACTATTATACATCCCATATATAAGGGTAAAGGGTCTATTGATGAACCAGAAGTTATAGAGGAATTGCTTTTCAGTCAAGGTTTTTATGGGAATTTTAACTGACAGAATAAATAATGGGATAGAAAATAATACTATAATCTCCCCATTTCAATCAGGTTTAGGAAAGGGAGAAGAACTGCTGATAATGTATTTGTTATTAAAATAATGATAGATAATACTTATTTAAAAAAAACAACAGATTATACTCTGTATTTGACCTAGAAAAGCAATTGACTGAATTAATAGAGAGGTGCTATGGTATAAATTATGGCATAGAGAGTTGAGTAAGGAGATGATTGTTTTATTGAAGGAACTTTATAAGGGTGTTCTGTGTTAATTGTGATGAAGGGCATGTGACTGAGGAAGTTAACTCAAGACAGGGGGCTTAGACAAGGGTTAAATTGAGTCCGATTCTTTTCAATTTATTTATAGACGACATAATGGTAAGGTTTACATCAAATGAATATTCACAAACCAATATTAAATAAGCTGGAGATCCCAGGCTTATTTTATGCTGACGATTTAATGGTTACATCCATGACGAATAGGTTTAAGGTATGTATTATCAGATATTATGAGGTACTGCAAAAAATGGGATCTTAAAAGTTAATCAAGAAAAGACTAAAATTATGTTATTTAAAATGGGAAATAAGTTGAGAAAGGATGAGAAGTTATATATGGCCCAGGAGGAGATACAGATTGTGAAGGAATTTTTCTATTTAAGGATGGTTTTGAACGCTTTGGGTCATTGGGAGAAACAGAAAAAAATCTGTGCTAAGCAAGGGTTTACTATCTCTGAAGTTATTAAAGAAATGCAATTTGTTGCGCTTGAGCTGTCTGTTAATTGGTGGGAAAGTAATGGTTCAGGATACAATAGAAGTCGCAGACCTTCTTGTTGAAACAATGTTTAATATTCCAAAAGTCTGGAATAGGTAATTGTGCACAAAGTTGGGGAAGAGTTGAGAAGTAATGGGATGGGGGATGTATGGCTAAGAAGAGGTGATATGGAGAGAGGTTTCTGGAAGCAAATTAAAGTGAGGTTTGATGATATGGATGGACAGAGTTACATTCTATAATGTGAGAAAATTAATGTTTTATCAAGAGATAAAAGAGGATGCCAAAAGAGGAAGATATATTAGTAAATGCAATAAGCAGGGGAGGGAGGAAATGGCATAGTTTAGATTGGGAATTTGGAGATTAAGGGGTTTTAGGACTAGTGGTGAGCATGGATTTTGTCGTATATGTGGATATGTAGAAAATGAATGCTCAGGAACTAGGGAAAGGAGGCAACAACTGATAAATGGAAAATGGTTGAAGTAAAATAAATTAATTGCAGCTAAGAAAATGGTTGGTGATCAAAGTTAATTAGGAATCTAGGGCAATATTTGTATGGAGTTAAGAACAATTGATATGGGCTGTGAGGAGAGAGGATTTTTGATTTCGATTGGGTTTGTTTAAGGTAATTTGTATGGTAGAAGTAGTCTAATTATTTACCAGTGTGTTTGTAAAATTATTGTATTGAAATGTGTTTTATTGGGTTTGTGAAGAGTAATTTGTATGTTAAAAATATTGTTATTATTCACCAGTATATTTGTAAAAATGCAATATTGGGCTGGTGTAGAACTTGGGTTGAAAAAGGCCATATTGTTATATTTTATCTGACACAATAAATAAAATAAATCTAGGAATATTAAAAAAAAATACTAATAAATCACTGTTAATATTTTTTAATCTGCATCTAATATAGTTGCATATGTTTCATATTGGAGATGAAATATAGGAGGTGCACTGTTGATCATATGCAGAAAATTGAGGCACTTGCTTTATAACAAATAAGTGGAAATGAAATTGTGGTCAATAAATGATGGGCATAGTTCCTGTTTCACTCCTTTAGAAGCCATTCAAATACCTCTAAATGCACAAGCAGAAAGGACAGGGAGAAATAAATTCCCTCATCTTGCTAAAAGAGTTGACTACCTTTAGGAGAACTGAGGTTGTTTAAGAAAGCACTATCTGCTTATTTACTCAATGTTAGTACAGTTGGATATTTCTAAGTTACTAAATGAATGAACTTTAAACTGTGTATTCTGTGAGGTAAGCCTTCTAGTAGCAGCGAAGTATATAATAAAAATATGAATGTCCTACAGGACCTCCTTCTCGTGAGTCATTTTCTCCCCTCATTCCTGGTTCTATGGACATCTCTAGGCCTCCAAGTGATTTGCAAGGTATGTATTAACTGTATAAACAAGTTATTGTTTCTTTTTGCTTTTATATTTTTTCTGAAACATTAAATCACATATGCATTTTTAATTTTGAAGTTATTAAGAGTGAAGTAGGGAAATTACTGGATTTATTTACATGCACTTGCTCCCATTCTCAGCAGATGATCTACCAAATTTAATTATACACATTATTTTGTGATAGTCTATTGAACAAGTGTTTAACTTAAGCCTTTTCTCTGCTAGATGGAAAACTTCCATTGCCAAATTAATAAGGGGGGGGGGGTGCAGGTTTATTGCTAAAATTTTTAGGAGAAGTTAACAGTTGATCAAGTAGGGTTGCATATATATAGCAAATTTTTAACATATAGATAAATTTAGCTTTCAGCAAACTAGTCTACCTCCATTGGTTGAGTTTGTTTGGTCTTACAAAATAAATTGCTAAAAAAACTCTGTAATTAACTAACCAAGTTTCTCTAGTTATGAATAACACTTTTAATAATTTATATTGAGTGGAATTATTTGAAAAAATACTCTTCCTAGCTTCACTTACTCAAGGGATTCATCAGAACATGTTTTGTGGACCTCTATCCACATCCTCAGCTGGACCATTAGTGGCAGTTGACTTTGTGAGATGACTCTGATAATCTGATGAACTTTAACACATTGAGTACCAGTATGCATTTTATCAATTTTTTTTCCATACCCATTGTGATTTTTTCCTTTAACTCGTTAAAGAAAACATAAACTTACTGCATCCACAGGATATGTATGAATTAAGTTGTTTTGATTTGCTTCACGAATTGTGAAGAATGTGACTGCATAATTGCTTGCAATGCTTTGCCAATTTTTCATAAGTAGTATTTAAAACTAACTCTCTTCTAACAATTCATATTTTGGTATCATTTGTGTAGTAGTGATAATTGTTTTCCTTTTTAGTGTGTCAGTTTTATTGCAAAACTGTACTTACAATAACTCATAATAGATGGTAACAAGTATTTTATAATATTCAGATGCACATGACAGCTATGTAGTGGATAGCTGCCTGTAAGAAACCTAAACTTCATTAAATGTTGTTAATATTATTCTATGTAAATAATCTCCCAAGGGTTCAATTCTTTTAGTTTTTGGACTGTGTCTTTTACTGGATCTTCATGGTTTTCATGCTGCCACTACTGATTTCTCGATCTGTTTGTATTTTATGTTCCTGAAATATTGTTTTAACCATGTGTCTATGCCTCTCTTTGTTTTTGCAATATAGATTTTTTTTCTCCCACATTTTATTTGGTAAATACTTGCTTTTTTCTCTAGTGGAATAATTTCATTAATATTTAGGATATTTTTAATATTAAATCTCTTTATTGGTGCTAATTTTATATTCTAATCTTTTAGAATATTTTGAAATTTGTGTGTAGCCCATGGATGATGCGTGAAATTTTTAAAAATGATCTTATCTTTACCTGCTGAGAGTGTTGTGGTTTCTTTAATAAGTTTTTGCCTCTTGAACTTGTGTTCTTTTATTTGAACTATTTCTTTTACTAAATCTATTTTTAATTGCTATTCTTTCTATTTGCTTGTATTCTTAGGAGTATTCTGTCTTGTTAATGGGAATAATTTATTTAATCAACATAACTGTTGGCATCTTTGTATACATTTTTATCATTTATAGCTATTATATTTATGCCATTATGATAAAAATCGTAGCTTCTAGAGATAATGAAATTTTATAATGCTGTCTCAACTTCTTATTGATTATTGAAGACTTTATTCTTCAGGATACTACCCAGGTGTTTGCATAAATAAAAGTCGGCTGTAAAAGGAAGGGTAAATATGCTGGATGAGGTTAAGTTCTGTAGCCTAGTTCACCCAGCCTCGAATTTTCCTTGTAAGATGTGTGACTGGGCATACTCATGAAGAATAGTCCCTTTTCTTTTGGCAAGAGCTGACTGATTTTCTTGCAGCTTCTCTTGAATTTTGTCAATTTGGCATTACTTCAAGGAAGTTGTTTTGCCATCCACCCTTAGAGTATACTACCAGAACTCAATCCAACAAGATTGATATTTTAGAAACAGTACTAAATGATACAATCTTCAGGTTTTAGTACTCTCAAAACATGGATTAAGGTAGTAACAGTTACATTTTGTGAAATGTGTTTCAATTATAAACTAATCTCCCAATATTGTCATATGACACATAGAAGCGGAGGAGTTTTATTATATTTCAGGAATGATATTGTTGGTAATAGGGTAAAGTGGGTAGAAAACATCAGCTTATCGATGATCCTTGAGATAACTGCAATAAAACTAAACACCAAATTGGGAAAAAATGCTAATTATAGGTATTGACAGGTCCCCAAACTCAAGTATACAAGAGTTCTACTTAACCTGGAAAACATGTACAAAATTGCAATTAACCAAAATACCATATTCCTAGGTGACTTAATGCTGATGACCTGAGATGTTAAAGAGTAATAAATCAAAATAAACCTAGGTGACTTTAATGTTGATGCAAACAATATGGAACTCCGTGATATCCTTGGTAGTTTCAAATTAAAAATTGTTTCTCAAGGGCCCACGAGAATCACTGATCACTGAATTAGCACAATAGATCACATAATAACAAATCTAAATGAAGACTGGTTTTCCACAATAAATATTGAATTTCATGTATCAGATCATAGGGGACAAATTATAGATATTTAAAACTGTCATAGCCACACAAAAGACAGTTCTTATAGGTATGTTAGGGACACACAAAAATGTAACCTAGATAAACTAAAACATATGCTTGCTAAAGAAGAATGGGCAGAAGTATATAATGCATGCAATACACTGAAAAATGGGAGACTTTTCTGGAAAAAATTTCTTCTCACTTTGATGAAGCTTGCCCCCAATCAAAAAGATTGGCCCAGTATTAAATCATTGACACTTTAACTTTGCAACCTGAACTAATAAATATAAAAATTAAAATGAAAAGTATTTATGAATTCTTCCAAGTTACTAAACTGAGTACTTACAATAATACCTATAATATGCATAAAAAACAATACAGGAAAGCATTTCTTAATTTAAGACAGAGCAAATAGTGGGGAAAAAAAATTCCAAAAGTACCACAAAAATAGTGTGGAATATTATAAACAAAAAATCTAAACTCCAAATAAGTACACAAATATAAGATTGAGTCAAGATGGACAGACAGTATACGATCCTTCTAATATCAATATGCTTTTTAACACCTTCTTTCTGAATACTAATGACAGTGTTATAATTAGGAACAAAGACAATAATAAAACTAAAAATGGAACTGTTATGAATAGCTTGTACTTGCATGAGACAAATGCTGATGAAACAGACGTTTTGATCAGTGTAATGCGACCAATTTACCAAAAAAACAAAAAAAAAACAGATATTAGTAACTACAGACCAATCGCTCTAACCTCTGTTTTAAGCAAATTAATTGAGAAAGTCTTAATGAATAGGATAAATAGTTTTTTAGAATCTAATACATCCTTAATGATTTTCAACATGGTTTTAGAAATAATAAATTATCACCATCACAGCTATAGCAGGATACATGCATGAATTGTTGCAAATGAAAGACCATAAAAAGCAGCTGCAATTTTACTTAAGATCTCTCTAAAGCCTTTGACTCTGTATCTCATGATCACCTAATTTCAAAATTAGAACATTATGGTTTTAGAGGACAAATCAATAAATTACTAGCAACATACATAAAAATTGTGTGCAATGTAAGGAAATAAATTGGAAAAAAGGTGACCTTATATACACCATTAGATCTGAATGTAATACAGTAATAAAGGGTACCATAGGAGTCAGTGCTAGGATTCTTACTTTTCTTAATCTATATAAATATATTACTCCAACCGCAAAACAGCAAGGTGATCTCTTATGCTTACGATACATCTATAATATGTTGGAGTGATGACAGGGAAAACTTAAAAAGATAAATGAAGAATGCAACTGGTGAAATTTCACAGTATTTACTAACAGTGGACTAAAGTTAAACATAGGTAAAACAAAATTCATAACATTTCAAAATGATAACTTAAATGTAAACATTAACAATATCACTTTAGAACAAGTAACAAACAATAAATTCTTGGGCACACACATAGATGAAAATTTAACTTCAAATGCACATGTAGAAATAGTCTGTAACAAAATGAACTCAGGGCTATACCTATTCAGACAATTAACAAAATATGGGAACACTGATATCCCTAAAAACAGCATATTATGGCATTGTTATCCATATATAGCATATGGAATTGAAATCTGGGTGGGTACAAGTTGCATAAGAAGTATATACAACCTTGAGTATCAATAGTCCTATAGGGAAACACGCAAAAAACAAAACATTCTAACCTTAATTTCACTATCTATATGCAAAACTATTATGCTAGTCAAGGGAAAAAGGAATTTAACATGCTCAATAAAGACTACCAAACATATGATACAAAAAGAGCAAATGATTACCATAGAGTGAGCATGAATAAAGCTCAAACCAATAAGGACCCATATAAAAAGGAGCTATGTTATATATTAAAATGCCATTGTCAATTAGAGTACCACAGACTTGAAATTTAAATCTGTTCTTAAACTATTCCTAATAGAGAGATGCTTGTATGGTAGTAATGAACTATAATGATAAGAGTATATAATATTGCTAATTACAAATATAAGGATATATACATATGAGTATAAACTAATGTATATAATTATGACAATGTCAGATGCTCTTGTAAGAGTCTATTGGCTCCAATAAAATAATAATAATAATAATAATAATAATATCCACAAACTATTTATTATAAAGTTGCCATAAGTTTCCTCTGGTGTGTGTATATACATATATATATATTGAATGCTTTGAGATTCAACCATTGTACCAATCATTTGTGGTTGTCAAGAGAGAATCTATTTTTTCATCATAGGTTATAATCCAAAAAGGGATAATTATTGGTGGGCAAAAGTAGTGAAGAATAAACTTCAAAACTATAATGTTTTTGAAGCTATAATTTATCTGAGATTCATTTTTCAAGTTTTTTTTACTTTTCTTGTGGGCAACAGTTGAAGGTGTAATTCTTAAATTCCTCAGCAAGTTCTTGAGTAGTTTGATGTGTATTTTCTTCAACAATTTCCTTGAATTGATCATCAACTTTATTATGATGTCCATCATTAATTTCCTAAACATCCTATTTTATTTAACAATTTAAGCTATTAGTTTGTATGATAAGAAAAAAAAATTATAAAATATAATAAACTTAAAGACAGTCATTTTCTTAATTTCAAGAGTATGCCCATTATTGTAGTGTACTTTCTTCAATATTACCTGTAGAAACAGATTGTTAAATAAAAGCTCTCTAACTTTATTGTTTCTTGAGTTATGAAAAATAAACAACTTTAAAAAGCACCTTTGTGAAACTGCATTTAAAATAAATGTCATATCTTTTATGAAACTATCTTCAGTAACATCGTGAAAGCAAAATAATTTTTCAGTAATTTAATTGAGGTTAATGAATGTTTGTTATCAAATAATTATTTCAATATCAAAATAATTATCTAATGACAAAAAGCACGAGTTTGAAAGCTCAGTTAAATTACCTAAGAAATATTATAAGCAAGAATGGGGGATTAGGTGAGATAATCGCAATGCTAGAACAATGCCATCATTAAAAACAAATAAATATTTCAGGTTACAAAAAAAAAATAGGAGAAAAAAACTGTGAGTTATTAATTTTTGAGCACCTTGTTTTAAAACTATTAAGTTTCATTCTAATTGGTGAATAAGGGTATCAATGAAACCATACATTGGCTGAAAGGTGCTTGCATGCATTATCTTAATAATACAATCTGGTTAAAATATAAAATGGAACTTGCACAGTGAAGCCAATCATATAATTGATATTATTGTATGATTTAGTTGAACTACACACTCTTAATGCTTCACTTGTCATAACTTATAGAACCAGTTTCGAGAACATTTGGTTCTCATTATCAGCCAGGCTAAAATCCAACTGTCTGATCATTCGTTGAGCTGTGGGAATGTGTATTATGCTCTATTGGCGGTGTGATAAACTTGTAGTTTTTCATCCCCAGCAGTGTCAAAGTTCATTAGGCTGTCTTTGTATTTTAGATATAGGTTTTCTCCCAGGTTACTAGTTCCATAGGTCCTTGTGCTGATTTTAATAATTTTGCTTTATTCATTATGTTGTGATTTTGTGTCCAAAAATGATATGCTACTGCTGATTTCACTGTTTGCTTGTATTTTATATTCCTGAAATGTGCATTCAACCGTGTGCATATGTTTCTATTTGTTTTTTTAATGTAAATTTTTGCACGTTCTGCACAATTTATTTTGTAAATACCTGCTTTTTGCTCTTATAGAATACTGTCATTAACATCGTCCATCAGTAAGTTTTTAACATTAAATCTATTAACCGGTGCCAACCGGATATTAAAATCTTTAGGAATATTCTGAAATTTTTTTGTAGCTCATGGATGATATGTGAATTTTTTAAAAATTTGTTTATCTTTTCTTGCTGAAAGTGTTGTGGTTTCTTTGATCAGTTTTTGTCTCATGAATTTCTGCATCGTTTTGTGTACTAGTTCTTTTTTAAAACCATTTTTCACCGCTCTTTCTTCTGTTGGTTTGTTCTATTCATTAAAATATTCTTTACTAATTTGTAGGTTAACAAGCCAGTGTGTTAAACTGTTGATAGCTGCATGTTTGTGCGCTGTGGAATTAAAACTGTCAGCTTTGATGTGATTATCAGCATGTGCATTCTTTCTGTATATAATAATATGCAGATAATCATATCAAAACCGAGTTTTAACCCCACAGTGCACAAACATGCAGTTATCAACAGTTTAACACACTGGTTAGTTAACCTACAAATTAGCAAAGAAGAAAATTTTAATGAATACAAACAAATAGAATAAACAGTGGTTAAAAATGGTTTTAAAAAAGAACTAGTACACAAAAAGGTGCGGAAATTCAAGAGACAAAAATATATCAAAGAAACCACAACCCTTTCATCAAGAAAAGATAAGCTAATTTTTAAAAAGTTAACATTTCATGCATGGGCTATAAAAAATTTCAGAATATTCCTAAAGATTTTAATATCAGGTTGGCACAGGTTAATAGATGTAATGTTAAAGCTTACTAATAGACAATGTTAATGACAGTATTCCACAAAAGAAAAAAAACAGGTATTTACAAAATAAATTGTGCAGAACATGAAAAAAATCTACATTGGAACAACAAAGAGAAACATAGGCACACGGTTGAAGGCACATTTCAGGGACATAAAGTACAAGCAAATAGAGAAATCAGCAGTAGCATATCATTTTTGGACACAAAATCACAACATAATGAATAAAGCAAAATTATTAAAACCAGCACAAGGACCTATGGAACTAGCAACCTGGGAGAAAATCTATATCTACAAATACAAAGACAGTCTAATGAACTTTGACACTGCCGGGGATGAAAACATAAACTACAAGTTTATCACACTGCCACCAGAGCAGAATACACATTCCCCACAGCTCAACGAATGATCAGACAGTTGGATTTTAGCCTGGCTGATGATGAGAACGAAATGTTCTCGAAACTGGTTCTATACATTATGACAAGTAAGTGAAGCATAAAAGTGTGTAGCTCAACTAAATTATACAATAATATCAATACAATCTGGTACTTATTAGTTTTTTCTTCTTAGTTGCTGATCTTTCTGCTGTCTTTTAGCATATATTCTTTTCCAAATAAAAAAAATTTGTAATGTATTCTTATATCTACTCATTGTTAGCAGTTAAGGAAGGTCCATGTTTGCATGTTTCACTGGTACTTTATCCATATCATGGTATAAGCTAATATGTTGTTATAAATTCTGTCCTTATTACTTCAGAATGAAATGAATTTAGAACCACAAAAATTAAAAACTGTTGAAAAATACTTTCTGCCAATATGTGCTAAAAATATTGAATCACATTAGTTGTCACAAGAAAAGCTTTTTTTTGCTCATTCAAAAATGTATTCAGTTCTACAATAGCTGAAGCTGATGGATAGCTAAGCTCCCTCACATCACAACAAAACTTTACTTATTCTACATTTATTAACTTTGACTTTGAATCATTTCACTCAATTAACCTAGGAGAGAAAAATTACCTGTTCTTTATTTTTAATAAAACGATTACCATAAGCTTATAATGAATAATAGCGGACTTTTAATTAGAGATATAGTTTGTGAAATACAAAGTTAATTTGTAATATACCACATGAAAACTTCAGCAAAAATAAAAATTAAATTCCCATACCTTCCAAAAATTGTAAAAAACACTTATTTCTATTAAACCAGCCATGATCCACACTTGTAGCAGGGCTGCTGTTTAACAAAATGAAGTTTACCTCACTAAAATACCTGGAAAAGAAAGATGTTAGTAATGTGGGGAGGCAGTGTAAAAGTTTCAGGTGTTTGAGGCACAAAGTCACTTAAATACATATTAAATATTCAAGAAATATAGCAGACTTTTTAACACAATACAATTTTTTTCCCTAAAAAATTCACATAAATATACCTTAATGGAATTAAAAAAAACAAAAAACCAACCTTTACTGGACTTAAGATGAATAAAGGAGTTATACTCAAATAAGTGTACTTACGAAGCTGTTGACAATGGAGTGGTATATATATATAAACAATGTATACAGTTTTTTTCACACTAACTCCATTCACTTACATAAATTTGGAACATATGTTTCGGGAGCGATCCCTCCCATCTTCAGCCTGTTGACAAACTGTCGTTAAACGTGGCGGTTGGGTCTCTTGATGTTCTTGTGGCGGCATCTGTTGGTATTATTAGGAATTTGCTGAGTTCATCCAATGGAGGGATATCGAAATTCATCAAACAGATTAGTTAACATTCCACTCACAGAAACAGAGTACAAATTGGAATACCAACATATCATAAAGATAGGAGAAACTAATGGATACAACAAAGACACAGTAATAAAAATCATCAATAAAACCAAAAAACAAAAGGCAATAAGAGATGTTTCCACTCTTAAAAGTGCCAAAGAAAGGTACAAATTCAAAAGTTTCACATATCACCCAATTTATCACAATAAGTTCAAAAAGATATTCAAAGAACAAGGAATTATGTTAGCCCCAAAGAACAATTTTAATATAAAGAACTTATTAGGTTGCAGAGTAAAGGACTACATGCCAACAGAACAAAAGTCAGGTATTTATGAAATAGAATGTGCAGATTGCGACAAAAAATACATTGGAAAAACGAAGAGGAATTTGGGAATCCGGAAAAAAGAACACTTCAGAAATATTCGCTTAAAACAAATTGATAAATCAGCAATAGCAGTGCACTTTTGGAATAAAAATCATGAAATTAAATCAGAGATAAAACTACTTAAACAACTTCATAATGCAATAGAACTTTCCACTTGGGAAAACATTTTCATTACAAAAAATAAGGATAATTTGATGAATTTCGATATCCCTCCATTGGATGAACTCAGCAAATTCCTAATAATACCAACAGATGCCGCCACAAGAACATCAAGAGACCCAACCGCCACGTTTAACGACAGTTTGTCAACAGGCTGAAGATGGGAGGGATCGCTCCCGAAACATATGTTCCAAATTTATGTAAGTGAATGGAGTTGTGTGAAAAAAACTGTATACATTGTTTATATATAAAGGAGTTATAGTTTCTTCATGTTAAATTGTATGGTTTATTGATAATTTTTTAATTAGGATGGAAAGAAGTATATAAATTAGTTGTTCTACTTAGTCTTACCATAAGTACGTCAACTTTTGACCGTGGCTGTATTTCTGCTAATAGAGGGCAGCACATTCTGAAAGTGAGATTGAATCATTGTTAGCTGAACAGAAAGTTGTTTACAGTAGCTTTAATTGTGTACTTGTTCAATTCCAAGAATTGTAAAGCTGTCATAGGGCTGCATAAAACGGGCAATTCAGTAGATGAAATCTTCAAAATTCTCCAGAAGCTGAAAATATCCACTATCCAGTATTTCATATAGACCATAATTGTGAAAGCCAATCCGAGGAAGAAAGGCCATGTAAATGTAGACTCCACAGTTGGTTAAAGTATGCCTATGTGCTCAGAAATTTGGTAAGAAGAGTTAGTGATGACCCATAAACTAAAAATATCCAGAATATTGCCTCACAAATGATTGAAGTGCCAGAAATTCATAATAGCAAAGTGCTTACTTAAGTATTATGCAGCAGATGGACACCACTGAATACTTTGCATTGATGAAAAGATTTTCAGTGTTAAGAATGCTTTCAATGCTCAAAATGAAAGGGTCTATGTCACAAGCTCATGAGAAGCTAGCAAATGGACTCCAAGAGTTCAGACTGGCCATCCTCCTTTTATTAATCATGGTATGGTGAGTATGAGTTACAAGGGCACAACTGAGCTCAAACTTCATTTCTGCAAGAAAGGAGTAAAAAACATCAAGCAAAATTTACCAGGAAACAGTGCTGGAGAGACTGGCCAAGAACCTCAACAACACTTCTTCCACAGTAAGAACTTAATTTCTACTTCTGATTGGCCTTCTTGGTAGTCTTGACCTAAACCCTCTTGCGATCAAATTAAGGGCTAGTATTCAGGACTTGGTTTGCAAAGATACGTCTAAACATTGCCAATTTGAAGGGATATCTGTGAAGGCAGCAGCAGAATTCTCTGTTGATTGTTGCTTAATACAATTGTTAAGTGGCAACAAATGCTTAGATACTGTATATGTGCTAAAACAATGAACAATGGTGTGTGGTTTGTGTTTGTTACATATCCATGTAATTGGTATTATTAGAATGTTAAAATATCTCTCTGCATTTTATGTAAATATATCAAAAACTTTTTGATGGTATTTATGATATGACTAGGTAAAAAAAATTATGCAGACCCATGCACAACATAACCTTAAGAGGGAAAAGATTACTAGTTGCTTTATTCTGAATAAATTAGTTACATATCACTGCAATGATTAAAATTCAAACTTTTTATTAATTGCAATTTTAATTTACTCTCAGTTTGTGCTCTTTGTTATCTAACTGAATATTAATCACAAATGAAGTGAAATGTTAGAAATAAAAAAAAAAAAACCAACTAAAAGGGTCCAGTGTTAATTCAGAAGGATCTTACTAGAGCAAGACACCAATTACTACAACAATATATTGTTAAACAGTGTAAGAAATGTGTGGACAATGGTAAGTTTCATTTTTGTGCACGAGGGGGATAACAAAAGAAAAATTACTTCCGCTAGAGATATTGAAGCCTGAGGCAGTATGAGCTGAGCTATGTGTATATTTTGTGACATTATTGTTGCTATTATTGTTATTATTATTACTACCATTTCTATTAATATCGTTTTATCTCATTATTTTTATTATTATTATTAGGAATAGAATGAGGAAGTTGTTTCGGTTAATTCTTAAAACTTCATTTATTTCAAATTGGTAACATTTATTGCAGGCATAAATGAAAGTTTGACAGACTCTGGCATCCTGCTGGTCATTGGCCTTGATCAAAATGCGCCCCAAGTGACGGAAACAAGTTATCTCCTGAAAAGTTTACTCTCCCACCACCACCACCAAGCACTTCACTTAGTTCATGTTAACGCTCAAAGTCTCACTAGTCATTTCCACGAAATGCAATCAATATTTTTATCCCTAAATCTTCATGCAATCATAATGTCTGAGACGGCTACAAGGCACAGTTTGTTCTTCTCTGGTCAATGTGGATGGATACCTCTTATTTCATAATGATTGTAGTAATAAATGAGGAGGTGGTGTGGCAATATATGTTTGAACTGATCTCCAACCTGAAATAATATATAGAACTGATAGCGAATACACGGCCCGTCCTGAGATTCTTCTCATAGAGATAATGCTGAATTTTAAGAAATGTTTACTTGGTGTTGTATATAAACCTCCCAAAATCAATTATTTACATCTAGAAACCCTATTGTTCAATTTACTGCCATTTTATGAGCATGCTGTAATTATGGGTGACTTCAATACCAATTTAATTGCACGTGACTCCACCTGTACAATTCAGCTAGAGACACTGCTCCACTCCTGCAATATGACCATTCTTCCTCTTGCTCAGACCCATCATACTCATTACTCCGAAACCGTACTGGACTTAATTATTACTAACAATCCGGATGGAATACTGACACATGGACAGCTGCCAGCACTGGGTCTGTTAGCTCTTGATCTTATTTACATAGTATATTTGCTGCAATGTCCCAAAAAGTACCCACAGACTGTAACTTACAGAAACTTGAAACACATCGATGATGCTTCCTTGACTACTGACGCGATGTTTTTTTTTTTTTTTTTTTTTTTTTTTTTTGTTAATTCCCTGGAATACCATCTGGACATTACGCACAATGGACCAAAAAGTTGGCCAGTTAAATACATTCATTACAGAACCGTTTAATAAACATGACCCACTATGAACAAAACATGTGACTAAACAGTCAGCACCATGGATGACTGCGAAATTCGGAATTTGATAGCTCAAACAGACCTTGCATATAGGACTTACAGATGAAATGAACACGATGTAAATGTAAATATTCATAACAGACAAACCAAGCCATTAGGAATGCCAAAATAAGACATGATTACAGTCTCATTGAACCGACTGCAGTTATGGCAGGTATGTGGCAAGGCATTCAAACAATGGGACTGGGAAAGACTACACTCCAGGTATACAAAACGATCCTTTCACTATATGACCTAAATCACCCCTTTCCAAAAGTTCCCTCAGAATTAAACAAAATCGACAAAGAACAAACCATTAGAAAATTGCTCTCCAAGATGCCTGGCTGAGAGAAGTAACTTTACATGCATCACAGAAAAGGACATTATGACAGCATTAAAGCATATAAACACTAAGGCACAGGGTCCAGATCATACTAATTACTTTAATAAACAAAATAATTCATATTATACTGCCGACTGTTACATCTTCAATGCCTCACTCATGACATCATCCTATCCCAAGCAATGGAAATAGGCATTGATAAAACCTTTGTAAGATCAAAACGCCCCAATCTTCTAAAGATTACAGACTAATCAGCATACTGCCGATGCTATCCAAAGCACTTGAATGCATCATACATAAACAGCTGACAAATTACCTAAATGAGTATGACCTTCTTGACCTTTACCAATCTGGTTTCATATCAGGCCATAGCAGAAGTACACCACTGCTTAATATATATGAAGACATATGTGGTGCCTGTGATGAACAAAGACTGGCACTACTTGTATTGCTTGACATTACTAAAGCTTTGGATTCTGTAGACACAGACTTACTTCTTACTAAACTAAAGGTGTTCAATATGTGTGACTGTGTCACCCTGTGGTTTGACTCCTATCTTCATGAAGGGTAGCAATGTGTTGTTCCTGGAAATCTTCATGGCGATTCGTGAAGGCAGGAGTTCCCCAGGGTAGTGTGGGTCCCTAATTGTTTTCATCATACATCAATAATATATGTTATACTATTAGCCACAGTAAAAATCACCTCCATGCCAACAACTTACAACTTTACATACACTCTCGAACTAACGACATTCATGATGCAATAACTAATTTACCAAGATCTAGATTCGGTTCATTCATGGACACATACTCTGGGCCTTGGTCTTAATCCCTTAAAATTGCAGGCTTTGGTTATGGGACACTAGTGATTGCTAAGTGCCACAGACATAGGCAATATTCCTCCCAATAATATTAATCAAACACCAATTACCTTCACTGATTCTGCGAAAAAACTGGGGAGTTATTACAGACAGTAATCTCTGTTGGGAAAACCATGTTGCTGAAATCTGCAGGAAAGTAAATTCTCTAATCCATACTTTTAAAAGATTAAACGTGCCTCTACCCAGAACCTTGAAAAAGTTCTTGGTGCAATCCCTGGTGATGCCTCACTTCAACTACTGCAATTTTCTGCTCACAGACTTAAACTCAAACTTAATGCAAAAACTACAGCATGTTCATAATATGTGCATATGTTACATCTGCAATGTGCACCTGTTCAATCATATAGTGCCCGCCCTTGATACACAGGTTCCACCTGAAAGACCCAAGAAACATTCATTGTCCTACACTACTTTTCAAAATTATCCATACATCTTCCCCATCTTATTTATCTTCTCATTTTCAAAATCTGCCTTCCTCTCATAATCTACACATTCTGAATCCCAGCACATACTATTATTGCCATTGCACTGTACATCACTTTACTCATGGTCATTCACCGTAACCACTGCCTGTCTTTGAAATGCATTGCCACTGCATGTCAAAGACTTCAAACTTTAGGAGCATTTCAAAAGAAATTGTTTAATATTAGAAATAATCGCTTACCCTACATTCAAATTCCTTTTGATACAATGCATGTATTTATTTGTTTTTCCTGCTGTAGAATTATTCATTCTATTATTTGTATTACTATTATAAATGTTCCTATCTCCTTCATAGTATTGTTAGGATTTTTAATTTTATGTTTTGCTCGTATCTTTGTTTCTACTTTCAGGATGTACATAGATTGATATATGTATAAATTCTCATTGCTGGTGCTTGTTATATATTATTGTTCTTTTATTTTCTTATTTTTTTCTTTCTTAAGTTAATATTTTTCATTGCCCATATTTATGTATTAGCATACATTTATTTATGTACATCATACCGCCTGTGGTGCCACAATAGTAAAAACGGGCATTAAACACTACTCAAAAAAAAATGTACATCATGTTTTACATTGGTCAATATGTGTACGAGTATTGTCAACTTTACTGTCAATGTTGTGATTGTAATATTGTGGTATAACTTTATGTAATTATTATTAGATTGGTAGAGCAGAAGAGAAGGCCTGATGGCCTTAGCTCTGCCGGAGTAAATAAATAATTCATTTGCTTTTATTTATTTGCAATTTATGTCTCTCTCTCTCTTTGTTTGGTTTGTTTGTTTATGTATGGAGTAGATTAAGCATATTCAAATATATTGATTTTATTTTGATAATTTTAAGACACATTTGTGAAGCTGACTAAGTAGATTTGTGCCTATATGATGTTAAGAGTAGTGAAAATAATAGTATTAAGAAACTGATCCCTGCAACAGGTAGAATACTGAATATTTATTGAAACAACATGTATATATTGTGATAATATGCAGTAGCTATTCACTAATGATAATTACTAAAGATTTCAATAAATCTAGAATCTTGTTGAATCTTTTAAAAAATGGCAACTCTTATAATTTTAGGAAGAATGACATTCTTAGTATTCCACAATCTTTTACCACAGATTTAGAAAAATGTAGTTAAATTTATTATAGCTATGGATACTTAATATTTGTGAAAAGGCTCTTTGACTTTCCTGTGGTTAGTAAATGTTGTACCCCAAACAATTGTCTATCGAATTTGAAAGGTTAATACATTGTTTTTTTTATTAGGAGGCAGTAGGAGCTCTACCCCTGATCCCGAAACAGGCAAACTTGGAACCTCACCTCACATTAACAAGTTCCTTGCTAGAGAACCACCTGATGGATGTGAAAAAGTAAACCTTAAATTTGTTGAAGACACAAGGTAGGAATATTGTAGCTGTTAAGCTTTTGTAACCATTAAAACACAGTCATACTTGTTAAAGTTTGGAGGACGTGCATTCACTAGTAGATATTTGAATATAGGTATGCTATAGAACTATAAAATAGAAACATTTATCTTCAAAGAAGGATAGTTGTACATATGTAAGGAAAATTAATATAATGTCATCTTTAAATGAATGATGGTGTATGTAAAATTGTATCTAGATAATGGTATCAGCACCTTTTTGTAATAAAAGCAGTAAATATAAAGCTTAGCACTATTAATTTGGCACATGAAGTTGAAAGAGAAATCACATGGAAGCCTTGGGAGTGGAAGATAAATTTTTTCTTTTTTTTTATGCAATTTTATGTAAAACTATGGGATAGTCTGAGGTGGTTTTGAACTGAAAAATCCACTTGCTTTCAGGTAGAAATCCTGTCTTAGCAAATCCTGCATGAATTAAGTGCCTTTCCCAACGGTACCTTCAGGCCACCCATTTTGGAGGAATCTTGCCAGATTGAACTTTATATGTGGTTTTTATTCACCCAAGTCTCATCTAAGTAAAATATAGGTCTTGTATCATCAGAAATTTGAATTTCATGCATTTAGCATAAGAATCTTATCCTTGATAACAACAATGTCACATGTCTCCATTAAAAATTTATGCCCACCATTTCTTTATATCTGAATCTAAACATCGCAGCATTCTATAGGTGAATGAATTAGATCCAATATATGATATTTTAGCTCTTAAAGGATCAGTTACTTTTTGTACTGTTAAAAATTCTCTGCAGTCATAAAATTCTTATATAGTCCTGCATACAACACCCTTGTCAAAGCCATTTAAGTTTGTAATTCTCTTGGGAGATCCAATGTGTTTTCTAGACAACACAAAACCGTGTTACCACAGGACCAAACTTTCTAACTTTACTGCAAATGCAAGACACAGTAACTCTGCCTATACCATATGCCTTTGCAGTCAGTTCTGCGCATTTTTAAAATCCAGTTTGTCTCTTCCTCATTAATGCATCTTTTGAAATAGGTATATACTGTAAAAATATATTGCAAGCCTGGCTTTGCAATACCTGCCTTTTTAAATCACAGTTTTCACCACCATTAAATTTACTACTTACACTTGCTTTACATAAAGCACTACATAGCCTTCTCTTCTCTCTGTAACAAAGCCAGCAACTGACTTGAAAACACAATTCAGTCATAAACATGTCTAATGCAACAATATTGTGTTGTAAGACTAAGGAAATGTTACACACCTTTCAGAGATAAAAGACCACGGTAATGTCACTGAAAGGAACTATTATAATAAATTGCTATTTTTTTTTTCCAGGGAAGCCCTTAAGCATCAGCATATGTCTAGGTAGACAGCATTTAAGGGTGCAAATTGGTTCACAGTATTAATAAAAAAACAAATCTTACATTTCCTATACATTTCTTATAGTACAGTGAACAAGGAAAACATAAAATCCTAGAATACCTGTGTTTCCTTATATTGCAAAGAATTTCCTCTTGAAAGGAAACTTCAATAAATAGAAGGCATACAACAGTTATTTTTCAATGGGAATATGGTTGCAATACTATGATAATTGTATAATTAATATAATATTAGCAGTTTATCAGCTATGATCAAATATATGGGAATATTTACTCATCTGTATTATGAAAATTACTTTAGTTAAAATAATATGATTTCCACAATCATGTTGCAAAACTAGCTTTCTATTCTTAATTAGCTGATGAGTCAATTTAATATCCTTATGCTTCACTTATCGTTGAATTGTACAGAACGTGTTTTACAGGCTATTGCATGCATCATCAGCTGTGAGTCGACTGCCAGCTTTGTTGATGGTTGGATGAACTTGGTGAAGCTCTTGTAGGCATTTTATAAACTTTTGGATTAATTTGTCTTCTTTTGGGACCTCGAAGTTCATAACCCTAATCTTCATATCTTTTATAACAATGTTTTCCCATATTCTCAGCTCCAAAGGTATATCTGCGAATTTCAGTAATTTGATTTCCATTTCTATATGAAATTTATCTCTCCAAAAGTGTTGTGGAATTGCTGATTTATTTATCTGATTGTACAGGCTGTTTCTCCAGTGTTTTCCAATGTTTCTTTTTGTTTTGCAAATATATATTTTGTTGCATTCTGAGTAATTGATTTTATAGATTGCTAGTTTCTTCTCATCAGGGATTCTATCATTATCATCAGAGTTGAGCAGGTTAATTAGGCTGAATTTGTTCACTGGTACAAAGTGATACTGACATCTCCTGAACATTTTCTGGAATTTTTTGTTGGCCCAAGGATGATGTAAATTTCCTGTGAATGGTAGTTTCTTTTCTTGTTGTCAATGTTGTAACCTGTTTTAACCTCTTCTGTTGTTTGAATTTCTTGATTTTGTTTACCATAATTTTTTGGTCATACCCATTGGATTTTTTCTGTTTGTATTATGTATAAGTACTGATTCTTAAAAAGCACAGTTTCGTTGCTGTTTTTTTTTTTCTTTTTATTTTCCTTCCACATTTGAACATGTGAATATAGTACAATTTTACAAGTCAAAATGCTTTGAATGATTTCAGAAATGTTACAGATGTTTACATGGCAGATGGTATAAAATCTAATTCATTAATGAAAAAACTGTAAGATTCATTTTACTTTGCATTTGGAAGGAGTTTGATTATTGAATTCACATTTGTGTGATAATGGTGCTCACATTGAACATTTGTGTGTGATTAAAACAATTGTTCAAATAATTTTGACTCATCTTGCAAATATAGTTAATTATTTGTCAATTAGTATTTCATTCGGGTTTATTTTTTCTACTATTTTCTCTCTCTTCCAACCTTTTCTTTTTCTTTGTAAGGGTAAGATAGATGAGTGTGGGTGTTTTCTATAATAACTATTATGTAAGGGCAATGTATATGAATATGATTTTAAAAACGATGAACTCAGGTTTGAGCATATTCAAACACTCAGGAAATTTTTCATAGCATTCCTCTTTAGCAAAAGGTGAGCAATTGATAAATGCAGCAGTGTTGCTTTAAATTTGTCTCTAATAACTCTCATACTATGTTTTATCTTCACTCTCCAGGTATGTCCATTTTTGCATTTCTTCATTTTACGTTTAAGATTACTGAGATACTGAAACGGATGCTAAGGCAACTCATGAATGGGAGGCTTATGGTTTGAATCTTGCCGGGATTGTACTCTCTTACTGAGGTCTTTTCCAGGTTTTCCTAAGTCATCAACTGGTAAATGCTAGGAATGTACTCTATCCTTATGCCTGGAATGTCTCCTCCAATAAATTTATTTTCCCATTTATCATTTCATTTCATGTATCACCATTGTGCACAACCTGTGGTACCCTCAATAGTGAAAACAGGCTTAAACAGAAGTAATGAGTAGCATTAAGAGATGACAGGTTGCATTTAAGGACTGTATTGTTTAGAGGAGATACTAATGCCCCCTACAACAAATTCCATACATGCCTAATAGAAAGGATATTATCCTTAGGAGTGGAGGGAGGGATTGCAATGGAAACAAAAGCTCAAATTCTAAAAATATCCAGTACTTAAAGTACTTGTTTAATGTACACAAGTTTAATCAGTTTGCAAATGAAAGAGGATATTGCTGTAACCTCTTATTTTTAATGTAAGTTACCAATGGCAAGCGGACAAAGGTTTTTTAAGTGCACTCATATTGAGGAGGAGGAGGATGCAAATGTGTCTGGAAATATATAGGGGTAAAATTGACTTATTTTACATAACAGCATAATATCCTGTGGGTAGAATGTCCAGCAGACTATTTCCAGTGTAATGCTGCTGAGATTACATGGTTTCAGGGTTAAGGGTTTGTAAATAAGCATTTTAATCTAAAAGATTTTATAACATTTATTAATGAAGAAATGAATATGATAGTGAATGAGCTTGGAAACTACAGTTGGAAGACTTTTTGAAGAAAATATGTTTATTGATTCATTTGTCCACCAACATTGAGGAAAGAGGAAAGTTTTATTTATTGGTGTTTGTCCGTTTTCACTACTGGTGCATCACAAATGGTGGAGTATTGGTACATGAAATGAAATGGGAATGGAATTTTATTTGGAAAGGAAACTTTCCAGGCCCAGGTTTAGCACTTCCCCAGCATTGTAAATATAAACTGCCACTGATAACTCTGTCGGTCCTGGTGGTGAAGTGGTTACCATACTTGCCTCCTACACCCAAAACGTGGGTTCGAACCCGACCAGAACCGATGGATTTTTTCGGGCGTAAAAATCCTAAGTATGGCTTCCTTCGGAAGGGAAGTAAAGCCGTGGGTCCCATGTCGTACATTTACGGCACGAAAAAGAACCTCAAGCCTGAAAGAGAGGCCTCTGAGCAAAATTTGTCGGCTGTTTCACGCCCTGAGTTGAATGGGACGCTGATGACTGAGATGTTAAAGAGCGTCCATAAATAAATCAAACAAACCACTGATAACTGAGGAACTTCCCATTGAAACAGAAAATGACAACCTTTTATGCAAGATCCTTATGATGGATATGGTGATGAAGAATAAAATGCCAATGAAATTAACAAAAATTACAAGCCTCTAGCAATTTCACAGGATTCGAATATTTGGTAATGTTCTTAACATATAATAGAAATTATAATTATTGTAGAATGTATGAAATTACATCTATTGAGCATCATTGTGAATGTGCATAGGAAAAACTGGCAAAAGTAACCTTGAATTTCATAGGTAGCTATTGCAGTAAAAGTCCTGTACCTCATGTGTATGGTCTTGCTATGCTGCTCATCAGTGGATAACAGCTCTATGTCTGCAGTCTGTACAAACATCACATTATTTTAAACTTTTTTTTCCAACAGTTGTTGGAATTTTAAGCGTATGTAGGTTATGTATTAGGAGAGTTTGACCATCTTTACCACAAATTACTGAATGAAAATCATTACTGTTTAATGAACATCCTAATGTTACATTTGTTGTTGTGGCTGTTATCATCGACTGAATATAAAAGCAAATTTAGTATTTCTAGCCTTGTGATAGGACAGATATTTTCATTATTGAATTTAGAGCACTTTAATTAGCTAACAGCAGATAATGAGAAAATTAGGTACATTATAAATAATCTTTGAATTAAGGATAATCCTGTGAAACAAGTATTTAGGGCTGTAAAGCCGTACTCCATTAGAATCTTTCTCCTTCTCCTTCATAGAAAAATGGAAAGATGGAGAAGAATCCCAATGGACCATGGCCTTACAGCCCGGAAGACTCATTTCTCATAATTGAAACCAGCCGTAAAAACCTGTGTTTTACTAGATAATCCTATTGGAAGCAAGTTCTAAGAAAATTGCTACCAATTTAAGTTATAGATTCTTAGTGTGATGGTTTATTAATTTTTCATTATTTTATTCCTTATTACTATTTAGGTAATGTACTGTAATGGAAAACTTTTTCCTGGAAGTTTATAGCACACTATAATTTTTTTATATGTTGTTTAATGCCTAGTTTTTACTACTGTGGCATAAGATGCACATGATATGAAATGATAATTGGGAAAGGAATTTTTTGGAGAAGGAAGTGCTCCAGGCTTAAGTTTAGGGTACCTCAGCATTTTCCATTGATAAGAACAAGGAAAACCTGGAAATAACTTCAAGGAAGACTTTTCTGGATGAATTTGAACTGCAGACCTCTTGTTCATGAATTAAACTAGCAACCTTGGCTATTGATTGTATAGTACACAGCTTTTGATAATTAATAAGTAATAAGAGTTTTAAAATAGTTCACAAGTGTTTTAATTATTTTTATTCACAATTTCACTGCATATTCAAAGTAAATGGATAAGCATCTAAAGAAATGAGAACCTTGCAGTTTAAGGTTCAATAGCTTTATAGCAGCACCTTATACAGTGTGTGACAGCCAGTTAACCATTGGGTTGTTGTGGAGCACCATCATAAAAGTTTCATTTCTCTGAAGTGATTTTTGTTTTCTGCAGAAGACCAATGATAGACCTGAGCAAATTGGACTATTGTCCACTGAAGCCATGTGTGACATTTGAACTGAAACCCAGCCTTGGATCAGCGTTCCTCCCGCTGCAGCAGAGTGCCCGGGCGGCAACAGCTGTAATGGACGTGAATGGCGAGGTGAGTCCCCTTGCAGCACCAATAGTGCCACAATCTCAGGGCGTTGACACCCCCTGCAGTAATGACCACAATGAACCTGCAGGGGTTTAGTTATATCATTTAAAGTTATTAATTATTCTCTGT
Organism: Metallyticus violacea; assembly: GCA_030762175.1. Lineage (NCBI taxonomy): Eukaryota > Metazoa > Arthropoda > Insecta > Mantodea > Metallyticidae > Metallyticus > Metallyticus violacea. The sequence goes on along the minus strand of CM060834.1, from coordinate 40,773,374 downwards.
TGTTGGAGGTTTGTCTTTGACATCCCACCTTCCTTGATCTTATATTGGTAGATTGGAGAGTTACCAGAATTTTAATGAGGCATGCAAATGTATTGGTTAGTTACATGTCTTTGGAAGCAGATATAAACTGGCATGTTGCAATATCTTTTTTAAACAAATGGATTTTACTCTAAAAGTCATCAGTGTGCTAGAAAGTACTGAAATGAAAGTATTCATGTCTGCACCTAGATCTGCAATGTTGAACTTTGTTACCATATTGAATTTTAATTTTTTACATAACATTATTAGCTCTCGATAAACGTTTGGCCAAGTAAGTGTGAAGCATGAAGGGAATTAAAAAGTAATGAAAAATATGTTTGAAAACCTTTAATAGCGTAAGATCAGGAAAGATGGAATATTAAGGAACCTTCTTAAGTTATGAATGTTCACCCCCCCTTTTTTAAAGAAAAATTATGAAACCTTTAGTAGTCCAAATGCATTCATCTTTAGTAATCATATTGTGTGCTGTTTTCATGTTAAAACTTGTATATTTTTACACTGTTAAAAAGTAAAAACATATGTTAAAGCACACAACTTCTGTTAAGCTAAGCAACTTGGTTACGTGATTCAGTGCATTTTAATTATTCTATACTTTGTAACCTTAATGCGTTATCATTAACTACAGTTTATAAGCAACAGAGTGAAATAATGCTTTTTTCCTTTCTTTCCTTCCTTCTTTCCCACTTTCTTTCCCTTTTTCTTATTTCTGTTTGTTATGCATCAGTGATGAAAAAGACTTCGGGATAATTTGGCATTAAATGTCATACAGTATAAAATGGTTATATAGCCATACGTTAAGCCAAAAAAAAAAAAAAAAAGGAATAAAATAAATAAATAAAATTTTAAATATATATAAATATATGAACATATACACATATATTTTATTTAGTATTATTTAACCATTCTTTTCGTTACTAACAATTTTGATTGTTAGACTATTCTGTTGGTCAGTAGTTATCAAGTGACCAAATCGGTGCAACTAGGTGGGGGTGTTCAGAATGGGATTTGCTTTTGTGACTATATGCAGAGCTCGATGGGACACAATTGGGATAGAAAAGCAAAGCGGCCCCAAAAAACACCAAGTAAAATGGATCTTTACAGACTGAGATTGAGTGGTCAATCAAATAAAAACTGTTAGGAAAGGATTTTATATGAAAATAGTAAATAGATGTACAATTCACATAATTTGCAGCCTTGATTTAAAACAGACCCTTATCAATGAAAAGTGGAGTGAAAATTAAGTATATTCATTTGTATATAAATTTTCAATGTAAGCCAAGTAACCTCAGCACATACTGTATGTAGCTGTGTGTGCATACATGTGAATGAAGGGGGGTGGAGATAGATGAAATGTTTAGCAAGTATGTTCCTTTTGCATTATTTTTAGGCAGTTCATAATTTCATCTGATTTATATAAATAATTTAAGCAATTAACTGCTCCTAAAAGGAATGTTTATCACATTATAAATAATATTTTTTCATTGATGCAATTGTATAAATTCAAAGCTCTTGAATTTATACAACTCTTGAAGTTCATTAATATCAAAGCCCAATAATGTTCTCTTTGTTGAAGTGCCTTGTAATTTAAAAAAATTGGCATGAATTACACCATTTTAGAAAAACTAATGCTGTATGTCAAAATAGGCATAGTGCTTAAACATTTACAATAAATAAACTGCTCTAATGTTTGTAGATAACAGTTAATTATTATTTGGTCATTGGCATTTATGTACAATTTATTCTTGCAGAATACGTGGTCTAATTTAAGTTTGCAGTTTTCTTTACAAATGTTATATTGCAAAATCCAGAGCTTACCAGCATGCTTGTACTATAAAGAAAGTCATTATACATACTAATGCTATACTTAAGAACTAACAATAAAATAATGCACTATATTTGCTTCATGCATAATTTTTATTCATAAAATAGGAAGATATGGTAAAGTGCTCATTTTATTATAGAGCAATTTTCATTTTAATACTACATTTGCATTATGGCTATGCCTAAACTAATTGCTTTCATCTACAAAGTATAAAAGTTTTTGTGCTTCTTTTCAGTTTTCCTTACCAATATACATCCTAATGAGCTGCATATTTGGCTGTCTTCTGCATTTTATATTTATTCCAATCTGGAAAGTATGCTGCAAAGCATTTGTATTTTATATCAAATGGGGAAAATAGCCAGTTTTTTAAAAAAACAATAAGAGAATTTTTTTATTTCTATCCATTTTTATCTTTGTTACTTGAAATTGATCTTTAAAATATTGGGCTTTAATTTTGGAAAGTCAACGTGTGGCAGTCATAGTTATTTTGTTACAGCAATATGTTTGTTGTTCGGTGTTAAGAAAACAGTTATATTGTTTACTTCGCATTGCTCTTGGGACATGTAAAACTTTAAACATTTCAGTCATGAGCAACTTTTAACCCAAACTTAAGGGGTTTGCCAAAGTATTTTACAAACATATTTAAGTATACAACTCTTATATTTGCTAATGGGCAACTGAATTAATGAAAGGAGAGGAACAGCAGACAAATGCATATTCCATCACCCTTTTTTATTTTATTAGAAAATGCACTGCACTGAGTATCAAGTTTTATAATGCAATTATGGCTAAGAGCACACTTTGTTGTATGTAGCAGAGGTGGTTAGGTTTTCCTAATAAAATATATTAAACTGAAGACATTTCAACAGAAATACTTGTAAAATTATAAGGGAATTCTGAAAATGTTGATAGTTGCTCTTTAGGAATTTTTAATGTTTTTGAATAATTGGTTTATATTCATATTTCTCCTATTTATGTATGTGCTGTATGCAATCTGAAAAAAAACATTTTTTTTAATTGCAAGCTGTTACCTTTTCTTTTATTATAACAGAGTACAAATATAATATGATCAAAATTATGGTAAATTACTTTAATAATGTGCATTTCTATACTGACTGCATTTCTTTTAATTTATTGAGCATTAAATATTAGAGAATTATATCCTTTTGCTCTACATGAAAGAAGAAGTCCCTGAGCAAAATTTATTGGCTGTTTCATACCCTGAATTGAATGGAATGCTAACCAAAGCTGTTCAAGAGCATCCTTAAATGGAATAAACCTAACCTGCATATTCTTCCTTGATTGACTAAAACTATTTGTGCCATAGATGTGATTTGTTGAGCATATGACACAACATAACAGACAATATAGTTGCTGGGATCATGCAGGCAAGTAAATGCAGTCTGAATTGCTCACATCATGATGAATGATTAACCTAAGAAATAACCTCCCACCTTTAGTTGACTATAATGTGCTGCATGAACTCTAGATGTGTCAGTTCTATCATTTTATTTCTGTGCTAATGAAAATTTCCCGAGATTCTTTAAATGTATAAGAATAAATTATTACATCAAACAATGAACTAATTTGTATCACAAAAAGCTGTGGTCTGCCCAAGTGAGGAATGCCAAAAAGCACCAGGTACTGTTGACATTCGGAGTAAGGTAAAGAGAAGCATATTTGAGCCTACTGACATAAAATTGGAATAAAGCAGTGTTAGGCACAAATTTTTATATTCTTGTAACATTTTAGAACCAATGTTGTTGAACATAATTATTCGGTGTAGCCTCTGAAAATATTCTTTAACTTTTGTCACAATATGCATATTACAATGCATAAAGAATTTTTAATTAAATTCTAAGCAATATAAGCTATGTATAGTAATAGGAGGTTTTAATAGAATCTTATATAAGATTGCAAGGGGGGGAGGGCTTCATTTAACACTGTATCCAATAAAACAAAATTTGCAAGTCATAAACATTTTCATAACTGCTCTGTTATTGTTTCTTTTGATTTTTAAACATAATCATTTATTTTCATTTGACTACTGCTGTAGCCATTCCAAATTTATGAATGATTGTCTACATTATCTTATTTAAATATCGTGTCATTTTTATATTTTTAAAATCTACTTGCACTTATTAAAACTACATTGTAGTCAAAGTGAAATAGTATTAAGAAATAAGTGGATATAAAACAGTTAATAGTCATTAATGTGGTGTAAAATTTAATGGAATTCAAAAGCTGCACAAGGAGCAAATGAGATCTTATTGTCACCATAAATTGTTAATATAGAATGTTGCAATCAAATTTGAGTAGCAAACTAGCATCTATGTTGTCACAACTGGCATAGTACAATGAGATAGTCAAAAGTTACTGCATTGTGGTCCAAATGTTATTAGCTCTTACCTATATTTTACAACAATTTTTAATATCATTGCATATTGTTTATTACTTTGTTTTTCTTATTTTTAATTCTTTTACACTTTGATTTCACTCCACTTTTGAAACTTAGAAATTAACCACTTTGGAATTCAGAGGTCACGGCTTCCATAAGGTACCTGAGAAACATAATTGTGCATCTATTTTGTTGATCTCTTGAATTCCATTTAACTAACAGGGAAAAAAAGGGAAAAACAAAACAGAATTGAGATTAATTGCTCAATTTACAGTCTGTTAAAGGTTATAAAAGTCTTTGTTTATTTACACTCATCTTGGAATAGCTCAGTTTTCTTTTTCCACCTTTAATAGAATCAGGGGGAAAATGGATCAAGTACAAAAGTTCTTATAAGGCTGATTGTTTGCATTTGTAAGTCAGTATGGTGTATATTTAAACAGATTGCTAATGAACTGGATAGCTTGGATTTTTTTAAGACCTGAGATTTTTCAGGGAGTACACTAATATTTTATCATCCAAGGACCATGGTGTGTGTTGGTTTGTCATGATTTTGTATGTAATAACAACGTAAGGCTGTAAATTTCCCAGTACCTTTTGTGATTTTTTTTATATGTATATGAAAAGAATGGAGTTAGAGTTTGAAAGGAAACTATACTCAAGAGAATGGGTATGATATAATGAACACCCCTACTGCTTAATCCTGTAACAGTTAAGTTGAAGTCTTGAAGAATTGAAACAAGAAAAGTTAATGGAAAAAAATACAATAATTCTACATAATTATTTTAAAATTTATGTAGATATAACTTTGGTATTCCATAAAATGTTAAATTAATTTTACAGTGTTTCAAATATATTCTGGATTATCATAATCTTCAGGATGTTAGCTTAGAGCTTATGGGATTAAGGATAAACTGGGGTTTTATCCAGGTTGTTCCCTTCACAATGTAGTCACTGTGTTTCATTGGTTCTTTGCATGATTATACAGTACAGAACAGTACAAATCAGCTCCAACTCAACTGCCCTTGCTTCTTCTGTGGAATATTTATGATTTTGAATTGAAAATGGGGAAATGATTTTTAATTGTTCATTGTAAAGACTGAAAGAAAAAAAAAAACATACACACACACTCAAAGCCTCAAGTTAGTTCTTTTTTGGAAATAAAACATTAATTATTGCTGGTAATAGATTTGTTGTAATGTTGCAGCATTGTTAGTTCAAATGCTTAACATATTGTCAGCGATATAATTATTGCAAAACTCATAAGTAGCAGGTCCCCATGAAATAAATTTTCCCTTTTCCGTCCCTCATCCAACCAGTTGTGAACTGTAAGTTTAAAAAAGAAAAAAGAAAAAAAGAAAAAAAGAATTGTACAGTAACAATAAAAAACCCTAATAACTAAAGCGTAAAATGAAGTAGGAACCCTCGATTATTACGCTTAATCTGCGCAGGAACTAATATTGTGTTACCAAAACGAAATATATGTTTCAAATGTTTTCATTTTTTAGAAGGGATCTGAGAGGCATAATTAATTGATTCAGTGGAGTATTGTCAATGAACAAAATTAGCAAGAGCAAATATCATTCCAAATGTTGAAATTTGGTGTTTAAAATAAAGCATGAACTTAAAGGGGGGCGGGGAAGGCATCTTGTGCTAAGTGGCTGAAACTTTGAAGATAGCCATTACTTTAGCTCTGTGTTATGGATCTGTTTGAACCTTAAATTTGATGACATTGTTTTACCATCCAGAATGCCAATTTTATTTTACAATGAATAATTGATAACATACATTAACAAGAATGGTTGATGTTAAAGTATAATGGAGATACTGTATAAGGGACCAGCCAGAAATTTCATGTCAGAAATTTACTGTCGAAATAATGTAGTAGTACATCAACTGAAATGGTTACTGAATTTGTATGTATAAATGGATTAAGTTATTGACAAAGGAGTTCACATACATTTTCTTATGTTTAAAAGCCCACTACTCCAACCATCTTCTGCTTCATGCATTAGATTCCATTATTATCTGTCCTAGTTTTGTTCACTGAAATCTTTGATGCAGTTTCTGAAATTAGTGAATTTTGACCTACCTAGCACCATAATGCAACAATAAATACTGCCAACTGGTCAATGCTAATCATATTCCTTCAAAAAACTTGTACTCTCTTTGCCATATTTTTTGCCTTACAATTACAAAATAATCTCATTATAGATAATTGGATAGTTTTATTTTTCTCCATGTATCTATTTAGTATTCTAATAGTTTTGTGTTGGAATGTTCAGCAATTATGTTAGAATGACTTAAGATCTAAACAGCCAAAAGTACAAACACCAAAAGTTGGTGTTCATAAAGTTTGACAGATTTCATTCATTAATTACTAAAAAACTTACAGTTTTCTGCATTGCAAAAGCTCAAAAAGTTTTATAATTTGTAATCACTTGAACATAGGCTCTTCTAGTTACCAATCCACCTAACATTGAAATGCAGATTCAATCAATCACAAACACTGTAAGCCCAGTGGCTGTGTGCACCTCTTGCAATAAAATGTTTTAAGTTTTTCACTTTAGGAAGGAAAAAATTCCAACATGCCAAGATTGTATTAACAGTAATCTCTTGGAAAAAGAATGGCCCATGGACCTGATCACAACACACATTCATCGTCTTGAGTTTCCATTTCACAAACCACACAAAGATTCTTGGTGCCCCATATCTGAACATTGTGTATTAACATTTCCGGACAAGTGAAAAGTGGACTCATCCAGGAAAACAAACAGTGTAGTCCAAATATCTTGCTTTGTACTGTACCTCCATTTTGCTGAATAAACAAACATGGTATTGCCAAAGAAATAACAGCCATCTAGCTTAGTGTAGAGAAACTTTTTGAGTTGAAAAATGCAATGCAGAAAACAACAGTTTGCTATCTCTAATAGTTTTTAATGAGTGAAATCAGTCAGAGGCTCTATGAATACAGAATATTTTTCAAGAGAGAAGTTTTAAGGCTCCCACTCATGGATACATTTGAATAGTCTAATTAGTAAGCAATTGATGACTATCATAGAGCTAATTGCAAAGTTGAGATCTCATAAAAATAAGATGGTTAAAGCATGCTCAGATTTACTAATGAAATTGAAGTTTAAATGATATGATCATAATAAGAATAAAATTTAAAACTACTATTAGAACCATTATCAAGAAAATGATGCAAACAAAAATCTCTTTGCAGCAACACACAATGAATGCAAGCACTGAATTCAAAGCAAAAAGTGAACTTCATTGGCAACTTGAATGCATTATAATAATGAGATCACATTCCTGGCTTGCAGTGTGCATATTGCTACAATCCAGCATTTCATTTTATTTACACTAAAAATGAAAAATTGACATCAATTTAATAGCATTTTTATATATGAGGACATTTGTAAGAGATTTGTCAGTTTTCATGAAATCTGTCATTGCCAGAAGCAATGATCAAGCAATTTGCAGTAGTTAAAAGTTTGCTGGTTTAATTTTGATGTCACAATTTTTGTCACCATAGTGTTTTGGAATAGGAAAGTGCTGTTTGCTTGGTCACCTCTTCATTATCTCAAGTTTTGCTTATGTATTTTAGGAATAATCAGTAGATTGGTTTTATGCAAATGAAATTCTATTTTTGAGTGGAAAGTCAAAAACTTCCCTCTTAAGTAGTGCCAAAAGTGGCGATTCCAATTTGTTCACATTTTCAAACAGTTGAATGTTTCATCTGCACATTTATAATTCTCAGAACCTAAAAATCAGGAAATTGGATATCTGAATTTCATGACGCAATAATATTATGGATGTATATATTAATGTTAATGAGAGGAGGCTAGTATTGCTCACCTACGACGTAAATATAGGTGCATTACTATTAGTAGCTACATATATACATTATTTATGCAGCAGATAGATTGGCATGTGCACAAACTCTTTATTTTATTGAGCAGTGCCATTTTGATACAGTATTACTGTCATTAATAAGGGATAATCAAAATATGTGAGTAATGGAAGCTTTCTCTTATTATAGTTTTTATTACAGCCTTTCCCTTCAGGATGATTAATCCATATTCTTTAAAATATTCCTACAATGCTTTCAGCAGCTGGTAGATGGAATTACAACCAAACTATATTTTTCAATGTTGCATTTTGAATGATATTTGTTCTTGAAATGCAAGAGGAAGAGGGCAGCACATGTCTGTTGGCACCATTGGTGTAACATCGTGTTCAGCTCAGTTTCATTCTGTCGAGACACGAAAGTTGTATATCAGGTTATTGGAGCATTTAATTGCACCTGCATTCACACATTCTACCTGAAAATGGTTTAAAAGCATTTGTTAGTTGCTGCTGCAAGCTAATTGACAAATCAAATCTAAAACAATAAAAAGCAGATATGTGTTAATTATTGAAAGCACATTCTATATGAAACAATCATTCCATGCTAAGGAAGCATTTATTAGAGAATAATTAAATAGCATTGCTTATTTAACTTCTGTGGAAATAGCTTTTCAGGCATTTGAATTCATAAAATAAAATAATGTTATTTAAAAGCTGCATATCTTTTATAAACACCACAGGATAATAGTGTGAGATATTGTAATACAAACAGAATCAAAATATGTTTTTATAATTATAATTAAAAACTGCAGGGACTGTGTTCACAAAAAATCTGAATTGAAAAGATTGATGTGTTTGATGTTTAAAAGTGAAGCAGCTGTCCCCTTGAGCATCATCCTCTAGTGTGTTGTGCATTGTTCCCAAAATACACACTGGCAGTAGCTTTTCTAAAAAGATATTAATGCACAAACTGAAAATGCAAAATAAAATTCACGATGAAATACATGCCTGAAATGATAGTTCCTATGTTAAATAAACAATATTTTGATTATCAGTTTTTGTTGCATTGTTGCTGGAATGTGTGAGCACAGGTGGAAGGTTTATTATTATACATAGAAAGCAAAAAGAAGTATGATCTCTTGATAATGTATGTATTAACCAGCATGTATGTATGTGTGTGTAAATGTGTGCATAGGTATGAGAGCTGCATATTAAAAAGTATGTTGTATGTAAGTGTGCGAGGTGTGTGGTTTGTCATGGATAAAAACAAAATAACGAATGTTATGGCACTTGAAATTATTCTTGGTATTATATTAATAGACATTAAACAAAAGCACTGACAAAGTTTGATAGAAAATGAATAGGATAATGAATGTACTAAAATTTTCTTTATTTCTCTCTTTTGTGGACAAATAATTATAATGTTAACAAAGAGTGAATGACAATATATCAACCACTGTAATTGATTTGTTTCAGTTCTAAATGATCACACCTCAACACCTGGCATACTTTTTGTTTCTACTTTTTTTTCAGCTCCTTAGCAGCTGATTCCAAAACAAAATGGCATTGTATACTAGTTCAGCTTTCATTTGTATTGTTGAATGGGGTTATTTTAAGTCAAATTTAATTCACAACTGTGTGTTATAATTTTTGTATTCCCCATACAAATTAAAAAAGAAATTATTGAAATCAGACTTATTATTGATGAAAATCCTTAAACCCACATAATGTTCTGACAGTACATTGAAAGAACTGCTCAGTTCCAATCTTACTTTTTTTCCCCATCATCCTAGAAGGGGTAAAGTAATAAGGCTTGTTCTACACCAGATGAAACTGCCTGTGGTGCCTAACTAGTAAAAATGGGTTAAACACTATTAAACAAAAACAGATGAAACACATTAGAAAACAATGTAAAAAAAACAAAGACGATGGATAAGTACAATGCACTCTAGCCCAAGATCTAACTTGAGCTTTTGCTTACCTAATGTGTGTTATAATGAGCACTAATCACTTTCGTATATCTATTTTGTGCTCTTGTGCTGTTGGAAAAACTAATAAGAGTAATAAGGGACAGCTAGTATCTGGTTAAGATAATGAAATATTTCAATATTAATTTATTTTGGAATCTTAACATGGTGAGACATGTATTAATAATCTTTTCTAAGTCAAAATTATTAAACATACACTTTTTGCCTCCACTTGTTGGTTTACTTGGCATTTTTTGTGGATCCTCTTCCACATCCTCAGCTTAAATGACTGTTGGATCATTTGCTGAAGTGGAGTTGGTAGGTGTCTGGGTTGACTGGTGGTCTTGTGATAAACTTGAATAAAGAGCTATCTGCTTCTGGGATGTGGAAATTGTGCTCATGCTTTATTATATAAATCCTTTCCTGTATGTTTAATTCCTTTGGTTTTTGAACTGCTTTTATTAATTTTTTTTTATTTTTTTTCCCAAAAAGGTAATGCTACTGCTGATCAGCCACTGCTGAAATCTGTTTTAATTTCAATAAATTTTTACACTGTATCAGATTTGAATTGCTAAGATATGTTGTACCGAAAGAAGAAAATATAAATTTTAAGTTCATAAAAGTTTCACCAGAGCGGAACATTGCTTCTGATACTATGTAACAACAACCGTTCCCACCAGTCGTCCATGGCCGAAGATGGAGATAACATATCTTTGAAACCGGTTCCGTATAATTTTAAGGTTAGTGAAGCATGAAGAGTGTTAAGACGACAGATTCAATAATATGTTGTACTGCTTGAAAATTCTTTGAAATTTCTTATTGGCTAACATTTTAAACATTTTTTCTCTGCTAAATCACTCAGAATTGTGATTTATTTAATCCTTTTTTTATTTTTAGAATTTTTAAATTTTGTTTGTTAATCATCTGTTTGCTGCTGATTCCATTTGATTTAACAGCTTCTACTATATATAGATATTAGTTCTTGTATTCTTGATTCATTGATGTATTTACTAGTCTGTTTGTCATACTGCTGAATGCTGCTGCTTTATGTGATCTAGGATTGAAACTATGCTTTAAAAAATTGGTGTATACATGTCTTTTCTGTAGATGCCAAAATTAAGTTTATTGTAATATTTTGTTATCTTCAGCTCTGAAAATGTAATATTAAGCCCATAGTTTCAATCCTAGATCACATAAAGAAACAGCATTAAACAGCATGACATAAAAACTAGTAAATATACTACTGAATAAAGAAGAATATCAAAGTCACTAAATCAAATTGGTTCAGCAAACTTGAGTTATATACACACACTTACACACACACACACACACAAAAAAACCATAACTGGTGATTTAGCAGGAAAAAAATTGTTTTAAAAAGTTCACATACCACCCATTAGCCAATACAGTATGGATTATTCCTGTAGACTATTTTTTTACACTACAGTGACATTTATTTACACACTATAAATAATAACACTGGTGAACCAGTAGCTTGACAAAGACTTGTTTGCATACCCATTTGATTTAGTGACTTCTATTAAGTGTACATATTCATTCTTGTATTCATAAGTTTCAGTTTTGACCATGAATTTAATTGTAAGGCTCTTTGAAACAATTTGCAAAAACTGTAGAGAAACATAAAGAGAACATAAGAACAGAAATTAGAAGAATTTGGAAGCAAAGTTGTGTTGAATGAATACAAATTACATTAATAAATGTCAGAAATATGTGATTGCAACTGCAGACAAATTCCAAATTAACTACTCCTGTAATACAGGTTAATACTCCTTATGAAATGCAATAAGCAGCTCATAGTTTCAATCCTAGATCACATAAAGAAGCAGCATCGCATATATACTAGTAAATACATCCCTGAACAAATATTATTTGGAATTTTCAAGCATTACAATATCATCTTAGCACCTCAAAACTGATACATTGTAAACAATTTATTGAAATTAAAACAGATTTCAGACCCAAAGAGCAAAAATCCAAAATTTACTAAATTATTTGGCAGGATTATGAAAAAATATACATAGGAAAAACAAAAGAGAAATTTAGGCATTAGGTTGAAGTAACATTGGAGAAACATCATTACAAGCAAATAGAAAAACCAGCAGTGGCATCGCATTTTTGGAATAAAAATCATGAGATTGAAAAAAACTATCAAGTTATTAAAAGCAGCTGAGAAACCAGAGAAATTAAACACGGGAGAAAAAGATTATATAAGAAAAACATGAGTTTCCACATTCCAGAAGCAGACAGCTCTTTATCCAAGTTTATTGCAAGACCATTGGAGTCAACCCAGACACTACCTTCCCAACTTCAAATAACAGCTGAGGATGTGGACAAGAGTTCACTTACTTCCTGTAAGTGAAACCAAAAATTTAAATAGTTTGACTGAGAAGAAATTATTCTGAATTATATTTTGACTTTTAGAATATCACCTATGTGATAAAGTTAGATATCTATTGCATTAGACATTTCTTTGAAGGAATATGCATTTTTGTACAGGATTTGCATAAAGTTTGGTAGCACTTTCACAAAATCCTCAAGTGATATCACTTATACATATATCATTCTTAAGAGAGGCTCAGTGCTCCAGCATGTCTGATCCAGTGCTGATGCATACCATTGTTCAAGTATGAACAAATGTCATGAAATTGGATGGAGCCATATCTTGCTGTGTTTCTGGGTACCCCTAATGTGGCAGTTATATTTGTTAATGGTTTCATTTATGTGAAATGCTACTTCATTGCTGAGAATTGATTCACAAATCTCTTTTGCTGATCATTGCAGCTGACAACAAAACTGAAACACTTGTTTTTTTTAATCAGCTTTTATTAACTTAAGGTCATAACTGCAATTTATATGGTTCATAACCAGTTTCTTATACAGGATTTTTCATTCAGTATTACTTACATTTGGAGCTCATAGGATGCTTTATTCATCAGTGTCTTCAGACTTTTTACAAATTAATCTCTCTCACTTGTTCTACATTTGCCACTCATCCAGTATGGCCACTTCTCTGGTAAGGGCACAAACAATCCGTACTTAAAAATTTATATGCCACTAGTATATTGACTACCTGCTTGTTGGCTGTTTACCATATTTAATCTGAAATTTTTGCCAAACATCCATGACATATTTGCTGCTATAAAATTCTAACACACAGAATTGTCACTATTTTTGTAACTATAGCACACTGTGGGTGATTTATGGAGCTACATACTTAGTGGTAAATGCAGTACAAACAACTTGGCAAGTTTCTCTTCAGAATGGTATACATATGAGAGTGATATTGTTTGTGGTTTTATGCAATTAAACCTTGAAAGTGTTGCCAGACTTCGTGTAAATCATGGAATTTTGTATCACAAAGTTTCCATTATCTTAACCGGGTGTGATCAATGTTCTAGAAAAAGCAAATTAATAGTAGTTAATATTATGATCAATGGCTCTATTGCAATACTCTGATATTATCTCTGAAAAAAATTAATTGCAATGGACTGCAATGCACATGTACATTTATAACACAGCATTGATGTCTGCTATATCTGCAGCATATTAGGTCAATTCAGTTCTATCTTTAAAAATGTCAATACCATGTTTTATTTTGGGTGTGTCCCCAGCTGAGTACTATGGAGGTCGTGTAGTTGCCTGTCCTAACGACAAACGGTTTTTGCCCTGATGAATGCACATGGATAGTCAGTCATAGTTTGCTGTTAGAGCAAATTTTATTTTTGTCATAACTTAGTTTGTAGTTAAAAGATCTGTATAACTCAAGTCTTTGTCAAGCTATTGGTTCACCGGTGTTGTTAATTATAGTGTGTAGTGTAAAAAAAATTAGTCTACAGGAATAACCCCCATACTGTTGAGGAACATAAAGAAAAATATAAGAATAGAAACTAGATGAATTTTGAAAGCAAAGCTGTGGTAAATAATACAAATTTCATTAATAGATGTCAGAAGTATGTGATTACAATTGCAGACAAATGCCACTTTGAACAAATCCTGTAATACTCATGAAATGCAAGGGGAACTTGGTCATCAACAGAATCAGTAACTGCTGGTCTGCTGCAACCTTGGTACCAGAAAGATTATGTTCAGCTGCAGGTGCAGGCCAAAAATAACCTTCTAGTAAGGCATGTAGGGAAACTCTCCAGCTTCCTGTATGAATTACTGTAGGTAAATATCTACATCTGCATGTCTTTTGCTTCAGCCATTCCTTATACAGCTACTCTTTCATAGTAGAGATAGTAAAAACTAGAAAACAGATCAGATGTTAAGGACAGATGTATTTTTGCCTTTCATTTTTCCCCCCTTAATTGAAATGCATTTAAAGTGAAGAATAATGAACTATTTTAAGAATCGTTAAGCTATTATAAGTTAAATATATAAGCTAAGGTTTTAATTATGTTTTAACTATGCTCTAAGAGAGATTGGAGAGCTGTGATTCTTGAAATGCTGCTGGCATTTGCCTCCTCAGAATGATGGAAAGAAAAAGGGAAATAAAATGTGCTTGTTGAAGTTTGAAAGTGCTGCATATGAGTCATAGCAAAGATCACTGCACACAATCTTGTATTGTGTTTACCATTCTTGCCTCCTACACCCAAGATCGCGAGTTCGAACCCGGCCAGGACCGATGGATTTTTTCGGGCGTAAAAATCCTAAGTATGGCTTCCTTTGGAAGGGAAGTAAAGCCATGGGTCCCGTGTCGTACATTTAGGGCATGAAAAAGAACCTCAAGCCTGAAAGAGAGGCCTCTGAGCAAAATTTGTCGGCCGTTTCATGCCCTGAGTTGAATGGGACGCTGATGACCTGAGATGTTAAAGAGCATCCATAAATTAATCAATCAAAAAAAAAAAACTATCTTGTATTTTAAAAAAGAATGTTTTCTTGAAAGTATTCTTCCAAACGAGGTTAATGTAATGCTGCAAAAATTGCATAAATCTTTATGCTAATGAATCCATTAATGCTTATAGTTTGAACATTTTCCTCTAATATCCTCAGGTGTCCTATTAATACACTTTGCCCTTGAGGTGGTCATTCTAGACCCATGCAATTAGAATGAGATATTTAAAGCGTGAGAACTTTTTGTGGCCAAAATGTGTCATTCATATGAAAATTGAATAAAAAGTAATGTGTTCATGTGCTTTACTCTTGATTGCATAAATTAAATGTAGAAAAACTAGAATGCATACATTAATTTCCAAAACTTGTTTAAATTCACCAGATAACTGAGTCTAATTCTGCCATTGATGAACAAGATTAATGTAGCTGTCACATAGCACATAGTTATGAGAATAAAGGCAATACTTTTTTCACAAAAATGGGATGGAAACAAAATAGGAACAATTACTTGTTCCCAGAAAATCAATTGAAATCATAGGTTTCAGCTGGAAAGTTCAGGACAATAGTTTTTAGGTTGCAGATGACAGTATGAACAGTTGTTTTTTGGAACATTAGACAACAGTTAACTCTGAACATTACATTTTGGCATGAAAGTTTAAAAAGTGATGTGGAGTTTTTGGAGGAGAAAGAGAAATCCTTTTCAGCAGTATCGACAGTAACATCATGCCTTCTGGTTGTTCCCTTAAGTGAAATCTGTTGTTCTGAAAAGCCTTTAAAACATGAGCAGGACCTTGCCCAAGTTATAAATCCAGCTCTCAGTCAGAGTACCATAGCGCCTTGATAAGTGCTTTCAATATATAGGGGTGGATGGAGAGTACACTTTGAAGGATTGTTGGATTAAGTGCTTCAATATAGTTCATAACTTCGATTTTGGAAAGGAACATGCAAACTTTTTGAATGCCCTTGATAAACTCTAAAGTTTAATGATTGGATACACCAAACATTCCTAGAGAGACTCCTAAATATCTGTGCAAAATCTGGCTATCTGGCACCAACCAGGTATAACCTTATAACAGTTCACACTTGTAATCAAAACCTAAAGATCATATTTATGCATCAAGGAGAAGCTAAAATAGCTATTAAGACTGAATGTGGAAACAGAAGGTAGACTTTGATACCTTGATAAATCTTTTTCATCATTGGCAGAAGTATATTCAGTTTTCTAGTGATTATGTAGGGTAATGCACACAGATAATCAAAGGACACATTCCAGGGATTATTTTTGCATTTCACATGTTAAAACAGACCTATTCAATCACAAGTAATATTCATAGGCACTGCAACACTCATACTATATGGGTACTGTTTTCTGAGATTTCTTTTATATAGGAGATACATAAGCAGCTTGTGATGAATGCAGTTGGGCTGAAGATACCGCATTGTTCTGAGATGAGAGTTAACAGATTATAATTTATTACTTTCAACTATTGAATGTAATATGCTATGGTCTCAACTGTGGGAAATTTCACAGTAAAATACTAGTAACAGTAATTAAATAGTTTTGATAAGAGATTGCTTAAATTTCACTAATTTTGTCCAGCTTACTTGGGAAATGTTCCAAAGGCTGCTGCCTTCTTTCTCAATATGATTCACTGCCAGCTGGGGGACTGGCAGTGAATCCATGCTAATTATGAAGGGAACAGCATTTGAAACACGTCCAAATAACTTTGAAAAGAATTATTGAAATTTGAGTGATTCCTTATCAGAATTGTTTAGTAATGTGTTAATATTTTGAAGCTGTGAGATGGTTTATTCAATTTATAGGAATATACACTCTGAATTATTTAAGATGCAGCTATAATAAATAAGATTATTCAGAACAAATTTTACCAAGCAGAAATTTTTTTTCATGATCAAGACATGATTCTCCCATAAACAACATATGTTCATAGCACAATAAAGTCATTCCTGGTGGTATAGTGGTAACCATACTTGCCTCATAGACCCAAGATGGTGGGAGTTAAATCTCAGCAGTTTGATGGTTTTTTGGGGTGTAAATATCTTAAGTATGGCTTCTTTCAGAAAGGAAGTAAAGTCGTGGATTCTGTGTCATAGATTCATGATATTTAAATGAACCTCAAGACTGAAAGAAGAGGTCTCTAAGGAAAATATATCGGCCATTTCACACCTTG
Source organism: Metallyticus violacea (assembly GCA_030762175.1). Classification (NCBI taxonomy): domain Eukaryota; kingdom Metazoa; phylum Arthropoda; class Insecta; order Mantodea; family Metallyticidae; genus Metallyticus; species Metallyticus violacea. The sequence continues at coordinate 40,756,253 of CM060834.1, read as the reverse complement.
AATTGAGCAGGATGCTAATGGCTTGAGATGTTAGCATTTGTAAATAAAGGGGGAAAAAAAAAAAAGAAGCACGAATAAGAGATATGTCTTACAGGTGTCTTTGTAAGCATACTTAGCTGTATGTGTCCTTATAGCCTGATTACATATAAACTGTAACAAAAATAAAATAGTTTCAAGAACTTTGTGTTTTATTAATACCCGTCCTGTACACAGATATGCATTTTGAAATATTGAAATTTGGTAAGACTTTTAAAATTGTCTTGTCCTGATCCATTAACAAAAACTAATCACAAGATTGCAACAATATGTTACAAAATTTAAAGAAATTTTTAGTTTAGATGGACATATACTACCAATCATATGAAAAAACAATAAAGGCTGAACAGCAGTCTCAAGTTACACAATATCAAGTGAGCAACAAACATATACCGTGGGGAATTTGGCTATCTGTAGTACAATATTATGCAGAAAGTATTTATGTTTTTTCTGTTGTTAATGAACCGAACAGAAATTATGCATCTTCAATTGGAATTTTTCAGGAAATGTCAAGTGACAAATGTTATAAAACAACTTGATGCATGTTTCTACTAATGTAGGTTTATGTATCACTACAATTGCAAAACTTGATATTGGAGGGGTGCTCCTGTCAGAAATAGTTCAGCATGATCATGAGTCAAGAAACATTTAAGTGAAACTACAGCACAAGTTTTGCAATAAAAAATAAAAAGAAAAATTATTTAAAAAAATAAAAGTTTTATATTAGGCACATGTAAAATTTCAAATATATTGAAAGGCCAGCAAAAAAAGAGACTTAATGCAAGTGTGAGTGACGTGTACATCTGTAAATTTGCAAGGCTGACTTCTTGCAATATCGAGTGCCATTTTCCCAATACAAATAAATGTTCCATGATAAATGACCTCATTGCAGATGGATAACTTAAAGATAACTATCATTGTTTAATGCAATTCTTCTGAAGTTGGCGAGGTACAGCATAAATTATATTGAGTACTGCATGTTGTTAATATTTGCATACAATAATTCAAACGTAATTAAATATTTTTAGTAACTAAAAATTCAAGCCGTAGTTAAGACTGTTGCTGGTGTGGGATCTGAGTTAATTGAATCACCTACACTAAGCTCCTATGTAGAATATTTTAAAGCTATTAATGTGTTGAGAAAGTGAAACATTTTTATCCTAAAGACGGTTAACAGTATGCTTGTTTTCAGTGTAAACTTATTATTTTCCTGTTTCATGAGGGAAAAATCACTCCTTATTAAATACAGGCAAAAGTACTTTAAAAAATTTAATTAACCTATTGAATTATGAAAACCAAAGTTGGCCTAGCTGGTCTAGGGGTATCTCTCCTAAGGCTTGCGGGTTCAAAGCTGAACGAGGTCAATCCAGGCATAAAAACCTCTTAGTGCTAATCATCCTGTGGTTCCGGTGTTGCAGATTCATGGCCTGTTAAATAACTCCCTACTTGAAAAAGGTTCCTGGACAAAATTAACTGTAGTTAAAATTCAAATGGTTCACGTGGTCCGTCAGGGCGCAGATCAAGCCTTGGGCCTAAACCTAAAGTTGGTGGTGATTTATAAAAACTACAAAAGAACATGTAATGCAAATGTGGGGAGAATTTAATAAATATTTCAATTTTTTTCTTCTCGTTTATTACTGTGCCTCAGTTCTTTGGCTACACGATGTTTTTCTTCTTCGTCCTCTTTGTCTTTTCCTTCGCTTACGCCATCTAGATTCTAGAATGAGAGGCTGCAACCTATTATGGTAGCACACGATACGTTTATCTCTCAGAAATCTTTGTACCGCGAATTTCTTCTATTCGATATCTTTTAGTATTTTCTTTTCGAATACTTAAGATTAGTATGTAGTCTCGCTTTATCGTGGAAAACTTCGGTCACATTGTGAAACGAATGCATCGAAACCGCAACAACTTCCGAAGTGTGTTGAAAATGCTTTTGAGTCTCTTGTTTCAACACGCTGTAAGTCGATTAACGAGGGTAAGTAATTGTGTTACAAATTCATTTGGGGTACTACATGTTTGAATGAGTTACTTGAAACTATTGCCATTAGATGGCAGCATTAGTCCGATAGTAATACTTGACCTTACTTGCTGTATGGAAATCTGTGGAGGCAGTCAACTCTGCTAGTGCAATTCCTGCAACTCTTGCTGCTCAGCAACAACGAGAAGAGCCGAACTCCTGAGTCCCAAACGAGAGGAGTGGGAATGCACATTTTGCAGTTTTCTTTCGGTCATATAGCATAAGATGATGTAACTAATGACCTACACTAAAAATGTTTCTGTTTTCAATGAAAAGGAGGAAATGCTAGCCCAAGTCCCAAGTGTTCTATGTCCTTATCAGAAAAAACAAACTTGCTTGTTCGATGCCATTAAGAGAATATAAAGTTGCGAAGAAAGTCACGGCATCCATAAAGACAACATTTGTCGCAGTTCGTAACCAAAATGAACCAATATTTATGCCCAGAACTAAAGAAATGTAGGGGAATTTTTTCAACAGAGAAGACTGGGAGAAGAAAAAAAAAATCTCATTCGCCTTACAAAACCTGCTACCATGGATGCCAATAAAATCGCCCTTTCTTTGGTGCAAGAAGGGAAAGTAATAACATCTGATCGTGTTCCCCTTGCAAAACTTGATGCAGCGGATACTAGCCCCAACTCAAATTAAAAAATATCTCCCTTAAACAGTTTGCAATACTCATACTGTTAAAAGCGCAAGCCTTTTCCCGTTTAATTCCCGTTTCCTTTACATGCTACTTTGCTAACTTTACAATTACCCCATTTCCTTTCGCGTGATTAACTACGAACAAGCTTCCCACTGTCAAGTTATGACCGCCACGGGTGGCCGAGGTCGTTAAGGCGCGGACTCGTGAGCAGGAGGTCTGGGGTTCGAATCCCGCCAGGACCGTCCTCTCTGACTGAGATTTTTTCCAGGTTTTCCTCAGTCCTCATAACTGGCAAATGCCGGGGAGGTACCCTAAACTTAGGCCTGGAACATTTCCTTCCTTAAAAAAAATCCTTTCCCAATATATCATTTCATCTCATGTATCACCAGTGTTCAAAACGGGCGTTAAACACAATAAAAAAAAAACTGAAGTTATGTACAATGTGAAACAAGCTTGGTTGTCTCCGCTGTCGCTCAGGAGCAGCATATGTTGCAGGAGTTGCGCTAACAGAGTTGCATTACATCGCAGATCTCCATACAGCGTGTAGGGGCAAGTAATGGAAATTTGGGATGTTCGACACGAGACAGTCATTGTTTATAATAGTAAAACAACAATTACAAGATAGCGGCATCGTTGAGTGAGTGTACAACGCTAACAGCGCTCCATTGTGCGATTTTTGTGAACAAAAGGTATGGAATCAAAGAATATTCATAAAGAAATATTCTTCCCATCTACGGTGAGAAGCGTCTGTCACGTCTGGCTGTTCACAATCGGGTGCCAAAGTTCTCGAAGATTAACGCCGCTGCCGGCCAACGGAAAGTGCCACAGAGGCGACTTTGCAACGAGTCGAAGACTTCATCCGTGCAGACGAAAGTGTAATTATGGACACTATAGCTGCTACTATTGATTGTTCACTTGAAATGGCCTATCTCATAATGCATGACAGGTTAGGTTTGCACAAAGTCTGCACAGTGGGTGCCGCGCATGCTGATTCCACAACACAAAATGTACAGATGGGTCTGGCATTGCAGATCTCAATCGTTACCATGATGTACTGTTTTGGTGAAATATCTTATTTCGCTGTCGAACACGAATACGAATCTTAACACAAATTTTCAGTTAAGCTCACTTCTGTCTCTCCCAATATTGCTAGTTTCCTAGATACTGATATTTCTTTATGCAATGGTTCTTTTCTTACGTCTCCTTCATAGCTGTCATCCCCTGCATACCAAAATATTTATTCCTTTTTCTCTTTCAATTTTGATACGTATATTAAAAACCTAGCTCAAAAGTTCCAAGACCAAAATTGTCCTTCCTGTATTTTCGAATTCTGTATCACTCTAGTGCACAAAACCTCCCAATGCAAACCTAAAACTTCCGATAAAAACTTCATTAACCTTGTTCCTACATACTTGCCAGGAACTGAAGGCATCAGACCTATTTCTAAAGTTCACTTTATTAATGCAATTATATTTAAGTGATTTTTCTAAATTTTTACCCCGTCTTACTTTTAGAATATTCCCTCACTCTTAAAAGTATATTTCACCGCAACCTATCTCCTTCCAATTTACCTTGTCACGTTGCAGGCTCATATCCTTGCCAAAGTCCTAAATGTAAAAACTGTGCGCTAATTATGCCAATGCATTCATTACGCGGCCCTACTTTATCCAGATAATTTAATATTTCTTCATTTGCTACCTGTTCTTCTAAGAACATGGTACATATATTTTTATCTTATAAGCATTGCAAAGCATTCTGTATTGATTTAACTTCTGCTATTGTTTCTATTCCGTAATAACAATCACAGACGTTCTATTAAAACCAAGTCTCCCTAGTCAGTTGCCCAACATGCCTTGTCGCATTGCAAGGATTTTGATAATGCATGTAATATTACTTTGTTGATGCGTTACCGACTCATAGTTAGGCAAGTTTACTCAGAAATAGAGAGATAAGAGCTATATTTTGTATGAAGTGCGTATACCGCTGTGTTTAAATCTTACGTCGGTCCTGGTGGTGTAGCGGTAACCACACTTTCCTTCTAAACCTTGCCGGGTTCAAACCTGCCCAGGATCGATGGATTTTTTTCGGGCGTAAAAATCCTAAGTATGGCTTCCTTCGGAAGGGAAGTAAAGCCGTGGGTCCCGTGTCGTAGATTTGCGGCACGAAAAAGAACCTCACGCCTGAAAGAAGAGTTCTCTGAGCAAAATTTGTGGGCCATTTCACGCCCGGAAATGAATGGCACGCTGATGACCGGAGATGTAAAGAGCGTCCATAAATAAACCAAATCAACAACAAATCTTACGTATTAATCTCCCCCCCCTCTCTCTCTCTCATTGCTGTTTAATCTGTTTCTATGCATTACATTACCTTCGATATTTAATATTTACTTTTACTACCTTCACTTGTATTCTTGCCTTAGAAGAACTCTAGAAGTTCGAAATGTAACGAGAAATAATCTGGTCTATTGTTTTCTGCTTCTTTAGCTATTATTATATTTATAATATGATTTGTATATATAAAATAAATTAAAAACTCTTATGAAAATACATGTATACAAAAGCAAGAATCAACGTACAAGGAACAACATTCATCTCTATGACAAATGAATATTTCAGACAAGTATTTAGAAAGAAAATATGAGATAAAATATTAATATTATTTTTTATTATACAACGAAGTGTCACTTGAAATTAAGAAACTCCATTATATTAAATTTAAGATAAGTCAAAACAGTTTTTATTAGACAATTTCTTATGCGATATTGACGACTTGTTGGAAGTAGTTTATATTGTATTTATGACTCTTACATTGATAGTTATATCTGAGGCGTTTTAGATTTGATTGTTTGTAGCTGATGCCAAAGCATTCATTGTTTTTAGTATTTATGTTAGTGACAATGTTACGAGTGGATATTTGTATCCCAAATCTATGAGCAGTAATAAATGGAATTAACTGGAAACAACATAATGCACGGTTGTGCATGTATTGGCCAATAAAATAACTGGAAGCTACACACAGATATTCATTAAGAGCAGCATTGAACATTTAGGCTGTTAGAATCGTATTTTATATTACAACGCATTCATAACAGACACCTTTTTGTTAGCAATATAATACTGAAGCAGGTTTAAATATTTTAATTTTTGTTGCTATTATTATAAATATCTTGTATTTATATTATTTATATGAAATGTAAAAAAGAAAATGTATGTACTGTCAATGAGAATTTTTAAAGCGCTATTAGGTGAATATTATCTGTACCACATATTATTTGTATGACTTATTTATCGAATAAGGAGATTATACTAGCCTGCAAATAAAACGCTTTTTCTGCAGCAAAAACCGAAATAGTTTACAAATTTTGTTAGGTTTTTTTTCCTTGTATTTTGTCCGGTTAATTTACAATAATGAAAAAGGTTATGTTGTGATTACGTAAAGTATTGTTTAACTTAGAATTGATTGAATTGAATATATTATATACATAAATGTTAATCTGCAATATGCAAACTTGTTTAAGCCGGCAAAACTGAAGCGATTACTGCGTATTTTAAAGCAGTCATGCCAGTAACACATTTCCTGCTTGAAATAAATATTACAGAATTTTTCATATATAGCTTTGTTGAGAATACAACAAAGAATATCTGAGGAAAAATCCTGTCTGTAGCATATACGAGGTATGTTAAAAAAATATCGCGAATTTTGTGTTTTTTCAAAAAGTATTTATTTATTCATAAATATCTATATTGTCCCCTTCAAAGTAATCCCTACTAGATAATATACACTTGTGCCAACGTTTTTTCCAATCCTCGAAGCACTTTAAAAAAATCGTTTTTTGTGATCTTGTTCAGTTCCTCCTTCGATGCCGTCTTTATCTCCTCAATCGTGGCATAGCGTCGTCCTTTCATGGGCCTATTCAGTTTTGGGAACAAAAAAGTTACAGTGGGCTAGGTCTGGTGGGTACGGTGACTGCGGCATCATAAGTGTGTTGTTTTTGCCCAAAAATTCGCGCACAAGCAACGCCAATTTTTGTTCTTCCATAAATCCGGGCGTTTCTGGCGGCTTACTTCGTGCAAATTGCGCATAACTTGCGGGTAACATTCCTTATTGACCGTTCTACCCTGTGGCAAGAACTCATGACGAACCACGCCCTTGCAATCGAATAAAACTGTAAGCAAAACCTTCACATTCTACCGAACTTGGCGCGCTTTTTTCGGTCTTGGCTCGTGTGGCAGCATCCATTAGGATGATTGAGCTTTAGTTTCCACGTCATAACCATAAACCCATGATTCGTCACCAGTTGTGACCATCTGGAGCAAATTTGGATCGTCGCGGACAGAGTTCAACAGCTCTTTAGCAACGCCAATGCGATGGTGTTTTTGGTGGAAATTGAGCAACTTTGGTACGAATTTTGCGGCGCCCCGTCTCATGCCCAAATCATTGGTAAAGATCGAATGGCACGAGCCATTCGATATGTTTAGGTCCTCAGCAACTTCTCTAACGGTGATTCGACGATTGGCCAATACTATTTTCTTCACTTCTTCAATGTTTTCGTCTGTTGTTGACGAGCTCGGGCGTCCGGGACGCTCTTCATCGTTCACATCTTCTCGACCCTCTGAGAACATTTTGTACCACCGATAAACGTTGCTTTGGTCCAAGGTAGCTTCATCATATGCCACAGTCAACATTCAGAATGCATCCGCGCACTTAATTTTGTTTTTCACACAAAATTTGATACAGATTCCTTGTTCCATTTTTTGGAATAGGCAAAAATCTAAGACGAGCCAAAACACGTCTAAGCAAAATAGCTGTCAACAGTAAACTGAGCATTCAAAATGGCCGAGCTTGTCAACATAAACGAGGGACATGAGTACTAACATAACGCCACAAAACAATCGAAAATGGAATATACGTAGCCCGCGGAAATTCAAAATTCGCGATACTTTTTAAAGAGACCTCGTATGTACATTCAGACGTACATGCACACATATACAAGAGTACGCTACTTTTTAATAAAGCAAAAAATAAATAAATGCAAGAAAAATTATAATACAAATGTTTTATTTTGACGAAACACACTCTGAATGGACTTTAAATTCTATTTATAGATCACATTAAGTGCCTGAGATTTCATGAAGGGCTTTGACTGGCATAAGAATGTGTTTGGGCTTTAAAAAAAAATATTTTCAGAATTTCTATGATTTCATCCTTTAATTTCGCTCCTCAAATAGAATGCTAAATAGAATAGAATGTTCGCAGGCAGAGAAGGGAAATATAATATACAAACAAAATAACTTAGCAAACAAAGTAACATGTACACGAGTTGAAGTCTTACTCATATTATATTCCTGAAACATGTACGTTAGGACCCCCCAGTCGGGCTTTTCCCTTTACCTTAGGTCTTGTTTTTTTTTAAGTTCTTGAGTGCTCTTCATGTGCAACCACCAACAGTAATCAGTCATCAGTCATAATTATTTACATCCCAAAATCCCTGTTTGAGCTCTTCATTTACTGCTCCTTAATTCGGAGGAAAGTAATCAAAATATGACTCTAAGAAACTAAGTTTCAGGCTATTGATACAGCCGAGAGGTTTAAACTTGTCCAACACAATTCTTACATTTTTTTTGTATCTACAGAGGATCCTTGATATTATCAAGAAATGTATTCACCTTCTTCAATTTCTGTCATGTGCAAAGGTAGGTCCATAAGTTTCCGGCCTAACAATTTTCTAGGTATGATAAAGACAAAAACTATATTTCACTTTTCAATATACATACCTTTATTGCAAACACATCTTACATCTTTGAATTAACATTTCACCCCCCCCCCCAAATATTCAGAAGTCTTGTCTGCAAAATGGGCATAAACAGCACCCCTCTCTTCTTTGTCACACTTAAATTTCCTTCCTTGAAGGTCCTTCTTGAGTTTTCAGAAGAGGAAATAGTAACTGCAAGCCAAATCTGGGCTATAGAGTGCATGGTCGATCTCCTTGAAGTCACATTTCTTCACAGCTTTCTTTGCAATAAGAGTTGTGTGCACAGGCACGTTGTCGTGAAGAGGGCGCTCCCACCACTCAGTTTTCCTCGCCTTTTCTCTTTTATGAAAGCACGTAGTCTGTGCAGTAGGCCAGCATAGTACTCCCCATTTACTGTGGGTTCCTCTTCTTGAAGTCGATGAAGAGTGAAGCCGGAAATAAATCTGCCTTTATTAATTTAATAACTAAAGGCTGCAGAGTCATATTTATAAAGACATTAGATTTGGATAAGGGTAATTGTTATATATAGGTATAAGAAAATCATTTAGAGATAGGTATAACAGAAATTGAAATAATTTGTAACTTGTACTTCTGTGTATGTCATTTGACAGGTGATGGTATCTTACAAAAGGGTTTTGTATACATTTTGTGGTAAAAGATGTTAGAAAGAGACAGAGATGTATACCTGACGCCCCGATCGCTGACCGCTCCTTAGACAAGGCTGAGAAAAGGGTAAACTATCTTTTGTTAGGTCACGAACCTTCTGCCCGAAAATACTTAGGAGTTCACAATAAGAGAAACTTGTGGCTGTAATGGGACAATATTTGGACAAAATCAGACGTAGCAATAATTTAAGAGAAAATGGGAATGTCAAAACGGAGACGAAAATTTTTTATTGCAGGAAAGCCGGGGGTACAAGTTACTGAATACAGCCCATAAACACGTGCGTTATCTCTGAGAACATTTGGAAATCTACAAACTAAGGAAGGCAAAAGATTTTCAATAGAAATCAGCATGTAAGGAAAGGGCCGAAATTTATGATAGGCTGTTCTTGGAAAATTCAAGTTCGTGGGAAGACATTAGATCAGGGGGAAAGAATAATTCTAGCCAATGGTCATCGGATAAAAGTTAACGAATCAGGAGATCTTAGATACAAAAAATAATTTTTAGGATAGCCAATGATGAACATACAACACGGAAATAGGATAATATACGAGGGAATTTAATTTAGCGAGAGGTGTGGCGATATGGTAGAAAAACTGGAGTGCAGAAGTCAGAGGGACATTCATACACTCAGACATTCAGACGAGACACGAGAGGATTCACTCCAGAGATATACGGAAGCCGGCAGCCTAAGTCATAGAAAGCAATCCGCCCAAGTCACACGAAAGCAATCAGTTTAAGTCATTTCTAAAGCCAGTCTAAGTGAGTAGCGAAGTCAGCGGCGAACAGTCAGGAAGTAGCCCCAATGTTTTTTACATGTGAATAAAGTATTTTAAACAAGTCAACCTGGTGTATCTTTTGGGCAACACCTTTCTCGTTCCCGTGATGTTAAAGAGCGTCCATAAATAAAAAATCGTTCCCGTGGTTCTATATGATCCGCGAAACACTCCAGTGGACCCTGAGATCAAATTCAACAGAATTGGAGCAGACGTCCATTAGTGAGCAGCCCGGGCAGACATCGAAACTACGACCACCAGCAGTCAACAACGCAACACCACGCCACCCACGCACACAATTCCTGCTCCAAGAGTATTCCTTCGCAGTCCCAAAAGATTGTGACTATGATCTTGGTTGATTGAGTGACCTTGGCCTTTAGAGGCGGTGCTTCGCCAGGTTTACGCCAATCCATTGATTCTCTTTTGGACAAGGTATCATAGTAGAGGACTATAGTTTCAATTCCTGTAACAGTAGTTTGCTGAACTTCTCTCTCGTTGTCGCAGCACAGCTTCGAAAATGCCAAACAACAGATGACTCGCTGCTTTTGGACTGGGGAAAGAAATCTAGTCACCCATATTGCACTAACCTTATTTTTGTTTAAATGTTCATGAATAATTCGAAGGAATGTTGTTTTAGAAAGGCCCAACCTTGCTGCTATTTGTGTAACTTTAAGCCGCCGGTCTACCATAATTTCATCTTCCACAAGAGCGATGCTTTCCGGAGTGAGTACTTCCAAGGGCCGATCTGCACGCTCTTCGTCTTCAGTGCTTTCTCGACCCATTCGAAAAAGTTTGGCCCATTCTTATACGGTAGAATATATGAAAGATGCTTTACCATATACACCGTCTAATCGCTGTTTAATTTAATTTGGAGTAAGTGCTTCTTTTGTGAAGAACTTAATAATAGCTCGATTCCATTATCAACATGTCACAATCTTCTACACATAGTTTTCTTTATGCAACTATATCTGAACAACTGAACAGAGAGGAGCGGAAGTTACAGCTGCATCCTAATGTTTGTCCATTGCTATGCTATTCCACTCGCATAGGAAACAGGAAACTTTTGTGCAGTCTCTTTGTTATTCCAGCAGCAATCCAGTGACCTTAAGATCGCCGCATATTTACTGCTCATGTTCCTGTTATTTAGTTTTTTCAAGCACCAGTTTTATTGTCTCGTATTAATCGGACAGCTTTGTGGAATGCGCAATTGGTACGGAATCTAGTACGTTGTGCTATTATCATAGATAATTAATAGGATTATTTTGAGACAAAATGGTCTTTAGATTTCTTTTGGAAGATTAGATAAAAAGGCACGATGTACTAGAATCACATTCTTTCTCTCCCAGTTGATTCAGATTAGAACATCCTTACAAAATACAAGTTGAACTCCCTGTGCATACATTTTGAAAATTTTCTCTCGCGATTCCTGTACCAAGAAAGTTAACGTCGGATGCCAACATGTTCTTTTGCACACTTTTGAGCTAAATAATTTACTTTTTTCTGTAATAAACTCTAAATCCCTTATCAGACCATTCAATTGGGGTTGAGTAAGCTTATGGCAAAACTCAGCTACAATGTAACAATTAATATGACTGCAATATACATGATCGTGCATTTTAAAGAGAATACAAAAAAGAAACACCTCCTTAACTAGATGTGAAATTGAAAATTGACATAATTTTCCGACTCGAGGCATTACTTTTACCCTTTTTTATTTCATCGTTGTTGGTTAGTAGTTATTATTAATTATTATTAATTATTTATTATTATCATTATTATTATTATTATTATTATTATTATTATTATTATTATTATTATTATTATTATCATCATCATCATCCATGTAACTTTGCTATGAAAATTTATACCTATTTGCAGGATAAGGTTGCTAATTTTGATTGCTTCTTACATGTGATTTGTAGCTCCTATCTGTAATTGTAAATCCAATGATTTTGTGGATAACTTGCAAGAACATTCACAGGTCGCAGTGAAACATTGGCAGCCCTATAACTCCGTTGCTACAGTTGGATATCCTGCCAAGTCGAAAAAGTTGAAATTTTGATGTAACTGCGATATAACGTGACGTGAAGCATGCTGTTGTAGATGTCTATAGAGGTTAGGAATCGCTGTACTAGGTAATGTGTGAACATTTATTTTTAAAAGCGCAAGGCAACGAGTCACAGTATCTTAAGTGTGTTATGTATTTTATACTTTTAAAACATCATTTTAAAAGTTCGTTTGTTAATCATTTCAAAGGATCGAAATTCATAAAATGGATTACTCAATACCGTAACTGTCACTTAAATATTATTCGCAGTACACACACACACACACACACACACACACACACACACACACACACACACACACACACACACACACACACATATATATATATATATATATATATATATATAAAAGAGAGCTTCTGTCATTTTATTACACATGTTTAACCACTAAGCTAACAAACATATCCTTTACTAAAGAATTGAAAATAGTATTACTCTGTTTTATGGATTCCAGCAAGGCAAAGGTGTTGCTTTTTGGAAGTATGAAGCACAGTGGATACAAAGTTGGGGTGTTGGGGGTAATGTTCAGCGCCTTGACATCATTGTGATGTTATTGTTTATGTACATGCAATTATTTAAAACATGTATCTGCAAACCACAAATGAACATGAGTTGTGATGCTTAAGTGTTGGTAATGTGTCTGACAAAGTCACAACAAGTGTGAACTCTTGAATTAGCACTAATGATGTAATCAATAAAATGTATTTTATAATGTAATTCAACTGTAAGGTTTTCAATTTAAAGCATCAGGAGCCTCGTTCATTATTGAATCAACAAAACAAGGTTTATCACTTTTTACATAAGTGCTCTCTGGATCTTTCATTGTAGAAATAGCAGAGATTAAAGGGTATTAGTGTTTTTTCTTTTGAAATTTCATTGTAGTTCTGAATCAGTAATTAGAATGCCTTTGACATAATACAAAGCATAATTTTATCATCATTAATACTTTGAAGAATAAAGACGTTTTAAACATTGTCCTTGAACTAAAAAGGGTATAAGATTGAAACTGAGATCAGTTAAAGGCATATGAATTGGAATTTCTTTTATTATCTTAACAATAATGAGTAATTTCCATCATGGTATGAAAAACCAAATGCAAGATTTGCTCTACATTCTTTACAAAACTGCTTATTGAAAATTGTAAGGTATAAAAATAATTTATGCTGTGTTTAATTTTAGGCAATCATTAAATTTTATTTTCGAATTTAAAATATTTTTATCTATAATCAATTAGTAATTGATAACATATTTTAGGTAATGTACAAGCACCTATGAAGAGAGTGTATATTTATACTTTAATTAAAATAAAATTATTAGTTTTAAATATAAGCACAAACCTTAACATTTTCTGATAACACTTTCTTTTTCCTTAAAGTCAAGAACTTTTCAATGAGAGGACTGTGGTTCAGTTCCTGCTAGGAACATTCTCCCTGACAGGGGTTTTGTACAACTTTTCTTCACTCCTCATCAGTGACAAAATGCTTTCTTTGATATAAAATAAAAACTTATAATTTCATCTTATGTATCATGAGTATCCATCTGCTGTTAAATACTATTAAAAAAAACACAGTTTAAAATAACAAGTACAGCAAACAAATTCTAATATATTTGAATATTCAACTTTATTTTTAAGGGAAAAACTTTAATCTTTAAACTTGTCAAATTTGGAGGGGGATGAGGATTGGTAAAGATCAAAGGGTATAGTCATTGTTTCTCAGACCTGTCTCTTGTGTAATGAAGTTTGCCTTGCGAAAGGTACTGTTTGTTTATATACATTTAATTATATGTTTTGAGGTTCCTGCACTATTTCTATAGGAATTTCTTTTGTGAACCCAGTAGACTGTTTGTCGTTGCATGACTGTACTACATTAAGGCTTAAGTTGCCAGGAAAACGAAAGCCTTGCAGGCAGCAATATTATACTTTCATTTAATGCATTTTTTCATGATTATTTACTTTTACATTTTTTTTATTTATTTATTAAATATTTATCTAATATTTATTACAAACAGTAAAGTTGCAATGACTGTTACACAACAGGCTCAAATTGTGTGCATTCTTTTCTCAAATTATATTTGTCCTTTATACAAATTTCAGAATTTCTTTTCAGTTAATATATTTCATATTTTCTTATACAGCTTGAAAATCATGTGTAAGTTTCTGTATGCTTTATTTTGAAGATTTTTCAGAAGTGGTAGTCATTAGGATTAAGATCTGATGATCTTCTAGGCCATAAACCAGGACTAATTATTCTATAATTGACATTTCACACAAATTTCATATATAACCATATGTGAAGTAATACCATCTTGCATAAAATGTCTTTAATTTTTTTTAATTGATTTATTTATGGGCACTCTTTAACATCTCAGGTCATCAGCTTCCCATTCAATTCAGGACGTGAAGCAGCGACAAATTTTGCTCAGAGCTTCTTTTAGGCTTGAGGTTCTTTTTCGTGCCATAAATGTATGACAATGGACCCACGACTTTACTTCCCTTCTGAAGGAAGCCATACTTAGAATTTTTATGCCCGAAAAAATCCATTAATCCTGGCCGGGTTGAACCCTCTATCTTGGGTATAGAAGGCAAGTATGGTTACCTCTACACCACCAGGACCAACAAAATGTGTTTAGATTTCTTTTTCCACCAAGATGATAAGAAATGGTTTTAATATTTCATTTACATATCTCAGATTTTAGAGGTCCTCAAAAATATATATACTTCAGGCTTAGTACACACTAAATCCCAACTTTCTGATCACACAGAAATTTAATAAATAATAATGGGATTCTCAGTATTCCAGTATCTGTTTTAGTTATTAATATACTCCAAAACTCTAATCAAGCCTCATCACTAAATAATGTCTATTGTAAATAAAAAATTCCATGCTGCATTTGTTTATTAAACAAATTAAATTCTAATTTCATAATCCAGCGGTTTTGAACCACTTTCAAATGGGGTTAATAATTTTAAGATGTAATGCTCTGCAGACTCCTGTGCTGTTTGAAAGTAATTTTTATAATGTGATGTTCCGTACTTTGATAACCTTTATTTTAAAACAATATTAATTACAATTACCTTCATTATATATTAGCATTAATGGAAGAAAATAGTTATTGAATTTTTTAAAAATTAAAAAGATTCAAGGCTATGTATAGTAATGTAGATATAGAAATGGTTTACATGCTACCAAATGCAAATAGATGAAATGAAGGCCTCTAAGTACTGGCCCTGACCACTTTTCTTATAGACCAATGCAAATTTCTCAAATGATAACAATTTTTACCATTAAATTTAAAACTAATTTTGTGTCAAAACTAATACAGTGAAGCAACTAACATATTCTTAATTAGTTGGTGAGTCAGTATAATGCACTTATGCTCAACTTACCATTGAATTATACAGAACATGTTTCACAGGCCTTGGCCCGAATCATCAGCTGTGAGTCTACTGCAGGATTCGTTAATGGTTTAATGAACTTGGTGTAGCTCTTGTAGACAATTTATGAATTTTGGATTCATTTTTCTTCTATTGGGATCTCTAAGTCCATAAAACTTATCTTCATATTTTTTTATAAACATTTTATCCCATATTGCCACTACTGATTTATCTATCTGATTGTACCTGTTGTTTCTCCAGGGTTCCTTCAGCCTAATTCTAATGCTTCTTTTTATTTGTCCTATATATACATTGTTGCATTCCAAGCAGTTGATTTTATAGATTCCTGGCTTCTCATCAAGTATTTATCATCACCAGAGTTGAGCAGATTATTTAGGCCGAATTTGTTCCCTGGGGACAATGAGTTTTTTTTTTCCCCCCTTCCTTTTCCTGTCCAAAGGATGATAAGTAAATTTTAAATGGTAGTTTCTTTACTTGCTGTCAATGGATATGATCAAGAAATTGTAGACAAGAAATAAAGATATTCAAACAAGAGAAGAGGTTAAAACAGGTTAAAACATTGACAGCAAGAAAAGAAACTACCATTCATAGGAAATTTACTTTTCATCCTTGGGCCACCATAAAATTCCAGATAATACTCGGAGAGTTTGATATTACTTTGTCCCCAATGAACAAATTCAGCCTAAATAATCTGCTCAACCCCAGTGATAGTAATAGAATCCCTGATGAAAAGAAGCCAGGAATCCACAAAATCAACTGCTTGGAATGCAACAAGCTATATATTGGCAAAACAAAAAGAAGCATTAGAATTAGGCTAAAGGAATACTGGAGAAACATCAGGTTCAGGTACAATCAGATAGATAAATCAGTGTTGCACATCACTTTTGGAGAGATAAACATGTTATAGAAATGGAAGACAAATTTCTGAAATTCGTAGACAGACCTTTGGAGCTGGGAATATGGTAAGGTCATGAACTTCGAGATCCCAACATAAGACAAATTATCCAAAAGTTCATAAAATGTCCACGAGAGGCTGCACCAAGTCCATTCAACTATCAATAAATCTGGCATTCATAGATTATGTGGGAAAAGGGCTGTGAAACATGTTCTGTATAATTCAAGATAAGTAGAGCATAGGCATATCAAATCGACTCATGAGCTTGTTGAGAATTTTTACCATATTAATTCCAGAATCTTCTACCTTCCTTATTCTTGTGATCAGTATTTCCATCTTCGACTACAGAAGGCAGGAACACTGGTCATCTTCACATTAATATTAATGATGGGCATTGCTCCTTTGGCATACCAGAAGGTGATTCTCCCCTAGCCATTATGTTTTAGAATAGAATTTGTATATTCTGTATCTTACTAACTGAAATATGATGCTTATACAATTATTCAATGTGGAAAGATTAAGTCTAGAGATATGTGTATGCTATAAGGAATTTCCATACACTATAAACACGTAGAACAAATGTTTTCATAGAGAAAACTTTTGCAGCAGAAATCCTGCTTCTTTGTGGTTTTCAATGATACATTGTGATTCACAATTCATTTTAATTTTATTTTTTCATCATGTTTCTCAAACTCAAACTGTGATCAAATGGAAAAGTGACTATGATAAAACTGAAAAAAGTGTAGTGTAATCATTTATCCCTAATTGCTGATAGACAAGTTGAAATTAACTATAATTAACTGCAAACTATATCACAGCAAGCATACCCATATAGATTTAAATCCATAAGCAACCCAATATGTTTGTATGATAGATAATTATATAATTAATCATTTTGTATCACAGTATATAGAAAGATTTAGAGAGATACCTTCTAATAGGGCCAGTGTTAAGAACTGAAAATTTGCATACAAATACTATAATAATCAATGAATATCATATAATTCATAAAGAGAATTCCATTTGAAAAATCTAGTATTATAGATATAAAACAAAATTCCATTTCAAATTTAAATTGTAAGCTGTAAACTTTAAATCTATAGTCATATACTTAGAGTTCTGTTAATTGTATGTAGTATTACTTCTTGCAGTGGAACATGTAGTAAATAGACTAATTAATTGGGAAAAAAGCCATACACACACATATACATATGCACCCATCCGTTGAATGTTTGTGCAGAGAGATGTTTTTAGAGATACTAAAAATGTGTGTATGATGGTTTCAGCATTTCACTCTTAAACATCAATATATAATTATATTTTTGAATAGTAGACATTTTCACAGTGAAATGTCATAATTTTGCAATTTTTTATGGAGAAATCACTCAAATTTCACTAATTTTGCACCACGTATTTCAACATATTTCAAAGGCTGTTGCCTTAATCATCAGCATGGTTCCACTGTCAGCTTCCAAGAATGGAATTAAGATGTTGCTGTGTAGATTTTATGAATTTAGTGATGAGATTAGTTATTTGGAAGATCAAAATTAACTAATTTTTTTGTTTTTGTTTATGAATATATTTTCCCATACTGTTAATTCTATGGGTTTTTTTAAGAGTTTTGGTTCATTTTGGAATTTTTTATTTTCTTCTTCCAGAAATGACATGCTATTGCTGTTTTTCCTGTGAATTTATATTTTACATTTCTCATATTTCCTTAAACTTTAGGGCAATGTTTCTTTTTATTTTGCCTTTATACGAGGATAGGTCCATAAGTTTCCGGCCTTGCTGATAAGGATTATCGCTTTCACAAAAGCCTTATCTGGTGTCATACCTTGTCTGTTAAGTAAATAATTCAGCTGTCACTTCCACTCCGCCTGCATAAAGAAGGCTTTGTGTAGAAGATTGTGACATGTTCCAAATGGTATATCGAGCTGTTATTGAGTTATATGCAAAAGAAGAACTTATTCCAAATGAAATTAAACGATTGAATGGTGCATATAGGGAAACATCCCTCATATTCTACCGCAAAAGAATGAATCAAACTTTTATGAATGGGTCAAGAAAGCATTGAAGATGAAGAGCTTGCAGGTCGGCCTTTGTAGGTGCTCACTCCTGAAAACATTGCTGTTGTAGAAGGAGAAATTATGGAAGACTGGCAGCTCAAAGTTACAGAAATAACAACAAGGTTGGACCTTTCTAAAACAACAGTCCTTTGAATTATTCGTGAACATTTAAACATGAATAAGGTTAGTGCAAGATGGGTGCCTAGACTTCTTTCCTTAGTCCAAAAGCAGCAACAAGTTATCCGTTGTGAGGCATTTTTGGAGCTCTGTGGCAACGAAAAGAAATTCAGCAAACCATTGTTACAGAAGATGAAACTATGGTCCTCTACTATGATCCCTTGTCCAAAAGAGAATCAATGAAGTTAGTGGCATAAAACCTGGCGAAGCTCCGCCTCTAAAGGCCAAGCAAAGTCTTTCAGTCAACCAAGAAGATAATGGTCACAATCTTTTGGGATTGTGAGGAATACTCTTCATTGACTTCAAGGAGAGGAAGACCACAGTAAATGGGGAGTACTATGCTGGCCTACTGCACAGACTACGTGCTTCCATCAAAGAGAAAAGGCGAGGAAAGCTGACAATGCTTCAAGGCAATGCATCTGTGCAGACAGCTCTTGTTGCAAAGGAAGCTGTGAAGAAATGTGGCTTCAAGGATATCGACCATTCACCTTGCCCATATCTAGCTTCCAGTGACTATTTCCTCTTCTCAAAACTCAAGAAGGACCTTCGAGGAAGAAAGTTTAAGCATGATGAGGAAGCGCTGGGCGCTGTTTATGCCCATTTTGCAGACAAGACTTCTGACTATTTTTTGGGGGGAGGGGATTGAAATGTTAATTCAAAAATGATAGAAGTGTATTGCAATAAATGGTAACTATATTGAAGAGTGAAATATAGTTTTTGTCTTTATCATATATAGAAAATGGTTAGGCTGGAAACTTATGGACCTACTCTTATATTTCATATTGCAGTGTTTGCTACTGATTTCATAAATACCCAATTGTTTTCCTGGCAGAGTTTTGTCTTTTGTATTAGTTTTCAGGAGGTTTTTTAAATTGCTTTTGTTTACTGGAGCAAAATAATGTTTTCATCTGTTAAAACAGATCTTTGGAATTTTTGATGTGGCAGTGGAATGGGAATTTTTTGCACATATGATCTCCTTCGTAACCTTTTAGTGTAGTATATCTTTTGTCTTTTGAATATTTCTGTTTTCTTGTTGTCTAGATCTATTGTGTAGGCATTTTGTTGAGCTATATCTATGATTTTTTTTGGTACTCGGATTTGTATTTTGTCTTACTTATTGGTAAGTTTGTTAATCAAATGTGAGGCTGTTGATTATTTGAGTTTATGTTGTTGGATTGTGGCTGTTGTTTTTTTATATATTTATTTCTATGGGTATGTTTTCTGAATATGCCAAATTCCAGTATATTGCTATTTGTTATAACTTTTATTTCTAGGAATGGAAGAACGTTGTTGTTTTCTATTTTCTTTGTGAATTGAATGTGTTGTCTTGTAGGTTGAGCAGTTTTATTGTATCCTCTTTTCATTTTTCATTTACTTTTGCAAAGACATCATCTACATATTGATACCAACATTTATATATAAATATATATATATATATATATATATATATATATATATATATATATATGTAAAAAAGCATAAACTAATTTTGTTTCTAAAAACTTATGTTCATATCTGTCGAGGATGGTGAGGGTGGATTTCCCATTGTTAGACCATTTTTTTTATAGACATTGCCTCTGAGTATGAAATAGGTTTGATTAATGCAAATTTTGGTGAGGTTTAGATATTTTTCTATTTACAATACTTATTAGTTTTTCCTTGGGAATGCTGGGAAACAGAGAGTCCATATTAAAAGAAACTGGTAATTTCTGGTTTCTAGTTTCCCATATGTAATTCTTTCTGTAATTTTTGGATTCTTTTATGCTTTGACTTTTGTATTTCTGTAAAGTGTTACAGTTTTTTTAAAAGTGAATTGACTAAATTGTATATGGGTGAATTTAGTGTGTTTACTATAGGTCTCATTTTATTACCAGGTTTATGTATTTTTGGTAGTAAATAGATTCTGGATGTGGTAGGGTTGGGTCGTATAATCTTCTTTTTTCTTCCTTGGTTAGAATGGTTACTTTTTAATTATTTGTTTTCTGAACTAACTTATTTATATGTAGGATCAGTTTTCATTTTTTTGGTAATCCTGGCAAGTTAATAAATCGTTAATGCAGTTTCACGATCTATCTCATTCATTATGACTATTTTGTTTCCTATGTCAGCCCTGCTATAATATTTATATCCTTTCTTGGATATAAAAATAATAAAAAAAGAAATATGACATATTCAGAAACGATACCCATGTAGATAATTACATAAAAAACAACAGCAATAACCCAAAACAACATAACTTGCAATAATCATCAGCCTCACAAACCTACTAATAAGGAAGATAGAATTACAAATCTGAGTACCAAAAAAAATCAGATATAATGCAAAAAAAAAAAAATAGTTATATGATAGATCTGGGCAAGAAAATACAAAAATTAAAAAAACAAATAAAAGTATCGTGCTATTGATCTATGAAGTTTTGATGAGGATTTAACTAAAAATATCTTTATGAAAGCTATTTATCTGTCATACAGACTATCTGCCTTATTTAATTTAATCATGATGCACTGATTGAAATTATTAAAATTGGTAAGAAAAGAAACCTGCAAATGTTATAAATATACTGTATAGACATTAAAATATTAAAAATAGGCAATTATATATAACATGAAATTATATTTAATGGACTCAAAAATTTATAATTTGTGTAAATAATGTATAGGCATAAATGTATTTTTAATAGCTGCTAAAGTCTATAAGAAAAAACTAATAATACACCCAAAAATAAAATCAAAATATATTTGCAAATGCGCAAACTTACAGGCCTAATTCATAGCAAAGAAAAAATTAAAGCGGATTGGTTATCTTGAGAACATTCATGACCGTTCCTTTATTTAATGAATTTACTCCAGCAGTTTGAGTCAACAAATATCCCTTGAGTTTCATCCCTAGTATTTTGTTAACAAGCTTACACCACAAGAAATAAATTAATTGTTTTATATAACATCTCGGTCAATTCTTTATAATTGAAATGAATGATGTATAGCAGGACAAGTGTTACACATAAAATTTTTATTAATTTTGTTTTGGGATAACTGTTTGTTTCATTAAATTTTACTTTATTTAGTTATATTTGTTCATCTGCTATGACTTTTGCCTCTAGATATGCATTGTACTGCAAGATACTCTCAGAGTATAGCACAGAAATGTTGCAAGAAAAAAAGATCACCAAAAACAAAAGGGAATATAAATGGATTACTTTTGAGTGTGGAATCAGATTATAGTGGAAGTGGAGGTGCTTCAGGGAATGGAATAAGGATATCAGTTTATTAAACAAAAAAGAACTCACCTGTAGAAATTTGTAGTTCATATATATCATTAAAGCATATCTGTAGTATTTTTAAAGGAATTTACTCAAGAGAAATAATAGTATGAAATGTCTTTAAAACGTACTTTTATTATATAAATTATATAAATATTTACACAATAGGAGTAAGAAAACTTTGGCTATAACAAAAAAATACTGATAGTTGGTTTCTTTACACTTGTATCGTCTTAACTTAAATGTACATTTACAGATTAGATATTGCAGTGATTTACATCAAGCAATAAAAATAACAGTAAAAAAAATTATGTGCATTTTCTGCAAGGTATTGTAGCTGGTTCTTTATTGGGTCATAAGACATAATGTACTGCATCATTTCTTAATGTCATATTTGCTCTTAAGAATTTTAGAAGAGAACATGCATATACTGTATAAGATAGGTTTATTGGAAATTATATATTTTACTGAGATTCATTCTTTAGAGAGTTTAAGTAACAATGAAAATAAAATCACTTTACTGCTATTATTTATGTACACTTAAGAAAAGTCATTAGTTGTTTACATCTAGAAAATGACTAGAACTCAAGTCTCCATTTGTTTCTTCAGGATACAGTATCCTGTGTAAACAATTTCTTTTCATTCTGGTGGCACAGTTAAGCATTCTAAAACATCGCAATTTATCATTCATGCAGTACTTAATAGTTCCATTACACAAAATAAATAAACTTTCAGGAAATTTAAGCACAAGCTTCTTTTTCTTCCTGAATTGTTAGGGAGTTGAAAACCTCATCAAAATTATCTTGTGGTTCAATATTATCTTCATCTTCAGGAACAATAATAGGTGTTGCACCATCGTGCAGACTGGATCTTGACATGGAACGTTTGAACACCTCTCGTGAAACACTTCTTGTGAAACTCAGCCTCCTTGAGAGCCTTCGTTGAAGCATGGGTTTCGGTGTCGTGGGTGTAGATGGTTTGATAGGAAGAGCTCCAATAAGCTCGATCTCATTGAATTCAAGGAGATCATTAGCATGCTCTCGTATCACTTCCCAAGCATGATCTAAAAAGTAAGAATTATTTTAAGAATTATTTGTCAGTGAATTATCAAAATTCATGTTATGTGCTATACTTAAAGAGTCTAACATATTGTAAACTTCATCTCACGAGCAACATATTTATTTTTGATATCCTATTCATACTTTTCACAAATGAATACTAACTTGAAGTTAAACATGTCTTAACCAAACAATCTGTATGAATTGTACACAATGCATATATGTAACAACAAACCTAGCCTTTAGATTAAGTCTGGTTTTTGGGCCTAAGGTGAGCAAGTGAGCAAGGTGTGTAAAAAATATACAACTGCATTTAAATTAACAAGCACTGAGCAATAGGGAGAATTGATTTCGAATTTGCATCAAAATATTCATTTGGAGGAAAATACTGATGTCCGATTTGTTTTGCTACACTCAAAATAAATCTAAAGTTAAGTACATGCAATAATTAGGCTTTATTTTCTATTAAACAAAGCTTTGATTCATACTTTAGAAATGTTGCAGTAATCATATAAGAAGAATAAACCAAGATTTTTTTGGTGGAACAGGTAATTAAGGAGGACAATGATGAGTTACAGATTCTTTAAGTTTCAGAAGACACTGAATCAACTTTATGTTTTAAGAGACCATTGTTTAGTGGTACAAGTTATAGTCAGTCACTTAAAAAGACATCAATTTTCATGATACATGTTAGTAATTGAAAAGTTACAGAAAAGTGGGTGAAATATTTGCCACTGATCAAGATAATGGGAGATTTTGACAGGAATCACTTGTTAACCAAAGTTGTGGTGATTCTGGTTCCATCATTATGATCAAGAAATAAAATATAATTTATTTTACATTTTTATTTATTATTATATATTCATCAATGCAAGGTGCAAAGATTTATTGCAAAAACAATGTAATATTTGTATTAAATGAAGCGTATTCTAAGGATCCACTGAAAAAGAGGCCATCTGTCTATCTTAGATGGGATTGGTTTTGTATCAGGATTTCATCTCTCACTAAGCTTGTAAGGCTCAAAAGACTGTCAACAAATTAGGTATTAAAATGATGGCACAGTTACATATGCTTTGTTAATTAATGTTCACAGCATGTAGCACCAATGACTTCCATCTTTCTCCACTAGTCAGAAAGAAGTTCTGTTATCAGTATTTTCAAAATTATAGTGGAAGTAAATATTCTGTGCTGGGTATTGTATATGTATATATAAAATGGGAAGGGGGAGAGTTCACTGAATGTTGTGATTGGTAGAAAGTATAAGAAAATGTATTAGTGAATTTTGTTAGATGAGTATTCACTAATAAAAACAATTTTTTTTAATGCTTTCTAAAATAGGAAAAACTGAAATCAATATATACTTTTGAAGAATTTTGTAAAACAATATGCTTACTACAAAATGTAAAAGTGATGTTGTTAGAGCAAGTATTCATCAGTATAAAAAATATTCCTTTAAATGATATGCACTCTGAAATGAAACTAATATTGAAAACTTTCAAGGTATATTTTTAAAGAATCTTCTATAACTTGTTTATTAAAGAAGATGATTTCATGGAATAAATGAAATGTTTTTTTTCTTCTTCTTCTTTTCCATAGCAAGCATTCCTATTGGTACTATTTGAATATTCATGTGCTAAATTGATGAACCATTTCATCATTAGCAGCATATAAATATGAAAATCAGATGGTAGAGCACTGTAACAAACAGCAGTTGTTTGCTTCAAATTGAAATGAGAGCAAATTAATCATTAAGGGTGCAGGAATGGGAAAGTGCAATTTTTCTTTTCTGTTGAAGTAGTTGTCATACTTGTTTAAGACTTACAACTTCAAAGATACAATAAAAAAACATATTTTTAAGCATTATTTTGTTAATTAACCCATGAATAGCTGGTCAATGTGGTACGTATACATTAAAGTAACCACTTGTTTGTAAAATAATGTTTGAATCCAATAATCAAATTACTAACCCTAGAATTCCAAAGTAATTTTCTATATCATGAACTTCAAATAGGGAGGTTCCTTGAACTCACTACATTAAATAATTTTAAGGAATCTAAATGAACATTTAATTAATTCATATACATTTAAAATTATGTTTATGATCTTTGGAAAATGTTTTTAGTATGCAATAAGTTCATCCATTGTGAAATATTAAAAAACAAATATGGAAATAATTAATGCAAATTTAGTAAATTTTGCAATATGGTACCTGTAAGTTACTCTTGAGTATTCTGTTTCAAGGCAACAGACACATTTTAAAGTCTTTCTGAGTGTGTATTTCATACATGTATGTGACACTATGCACAATGCTGCTTTGGTTTGCTCAAATTGTTTTATTTTTCATTTTGATTTTATCATCTCCCACATAAAATACAAAAACAGTATTAGCTCTATGAGAATAACCTGATTGACTGTCACAGAATGATAAGAATATGGGGTCTGTGGGCATTCCTTCCAGGCCCTATTTCAGTTGTCTATGGAGGGAGGGGAGGAACAATATTTCATCAACAAACACTAAGATACTATGAAAAGGAAAGAATAATTGTTGAAAAAGGCATTATTGAAATTATGATTGTTTTGCTATATCAGATATACCAACAGAGTACAAATTTCCTGCACTGTTGTCAATGCAAGAAACATAAAATTACATTATAAATAAAATAAGTGTTGGCTCCAAAAAGACGTTTGTTTAAATCCATACTGATATTTTTGTTTAATGAAGTGCACAACGTTCAAACAAAATTACAATTCTACTATCTTATACAAGATATAAGAGACAAAAACTTAAAAGGAGGTGTTCTGTAGAATTCTTTTTCAGAAAAAAATTAGTAATATATAATTTTGTGGGTTCAGTAAATCTTCCTGTTTAGAGTCCTAGTGCTAATGAGTCTAGATTTCATTGTAATGAAAGAAATAATGAGGAAGGAGTCAGGAAACTACCAAGGAACATGGCCCAACCAGTTGGAACTTGCCCTGATTGTTAATGTTGTATGTGATCCAAAAAAATTTAGATGGAATGATTATACAAATGAATATACACAACTGCTTACCTATATCTGCTTCACTGGCATGTTCTGAGACAACACAGAAGCGAATTATATAGCGCCCTTTCACTAATGATGGAATCATATGAAGTTTGCCTGAAGCATTGATTGAAGCTAGAAGATCTTGATTCAGTCTGTCTGTTCCCCTCAATCGAAAGCATACCAAGCCCATCTAAAAATGTACAAAAAGTTGCTGTTGTAACAGTATATATTGAAATTTTTTATAAAAATAATTATATAATAATTTTTTTTTTTTTTTTTCTTTCTTTCTCTCTTTTTTTTTTTCCTCCCAGTGATTAAGGCAGTTAACTTCTGGGATATATAAGTTGCCTGTGTATGCTTATTTAATGTCAGCCTATAGACATATCTATAATTGAATAATGCACTTAAGTAGCTGCATGTTACATTAAACTTCAAATTTATTATGAAATTTAATGTAATATTTTCCAGTACTTTCAAAGCCATTTATTTCTCTTGCCAATCTCTTAATTGTCATCTCCCTAATGGTGATTCTATGTCCTTCGTTTTGACAAGAGTATTTTTTAATGAATCTTTCCTTGAGTTGTACTTAATGAAACTAAAACCATTTTATTACATATATTATGTCATCCTAATTTAGCAGGCTTAACTGTGAACCTTTATTTTGTCACATAAGTTTCTTAAGAGTGTGTGTGCCATTCAAAAAAATAGAATGCTAAATAATTTATTGTAAGAGTCATTAAATCAAAATATTACCATATATATGTGTTTCTAATGTGCACATTTTTGTCAAAATGTAGTATTGAAAATTGTGGTGTGCATTAGATTGGGTGGCATATTAGATTTTAGTACAAATTTGTTCCATAGTTCACTGGTAACTTCATTAAAATTTATCGTTAATTATATCATTATGCATTGCTGCAATTCTGAACTTTCTCACATTTATTGTTGGCCTATTATTGAATAGAGGGTTTGAATAGTAGATAATCACAAAATGGAGGGTAAACAGAGAAGAACATCTTATGATGCTACTTTCAAGCGTAAAGTAATGAAAAATGTGGTAACAGAAAGGCAGGAAGAGAGTTTGATGTAGCTGAGAGTAGCTTTTGCTTTTGATGGCAAAAGAAATTGGCATTATTTGCAACTAAAGCTATTGGGAAGAATTGACTGGTCTTCGCAAAGGAATGCATTCTGACATTAAAGAAAAAGTTTTAGAATTCGTACATGAAAGGAGGAAGAATGGGCAACCTGTGACTAGTGTTGACCTAAGCCGACTGTCGTGGCAACAGCACGAGTGGTGGATTTTATTCTACATGCTCCAAGATGAAACAATTTTTCACTTCTAAATTCTATGTTCTTATCGTTTGATGAAGCAGATGGGCTTATCTCTAAGATGTACAACAATATGCCAAAATATTTTTTTATAATTTTAAGTTTCAAATTTGGGATACACATTACATTAATTGGCGCATTAGATTCATCTAAATATGGTAATTCTTTTCATTGCTTTACCGTTGTTTCATATACACAATCTTTACATAAAATGCACAAGTTCTCTACTCATTATAATCAAAAGTTGTTCTTGAATACTTTGGATATTGTACAATCGATTTCCTTATATTAAATTTAGAGCCTATGCTGTATAATTTTGTATCATGAGGCACCCATTCATAAGTTAGCTGCATACTGGCACTGTGAGCTCATGGCGACATTTCGCCTTTTTGAAACTTGGGTTTTACTAATAAAATAAATGAATTCTGTATTCCTTTTTCTTATAGAAGATGCTAAATCAGTTCTTCTGCCCTAATAGATTTAATTTCTCAGTAACTCAGCATCTTCTGTAAGAAGAGTAAATGGCCATGCCAGTAGACAACTAACTTCCAAATGTGTGCCTCATTGTATTTAAGCAGTTCTGTCCTTCATCTACATTAAAATTGAATTCATAGTATGTGAGTATTGCATTAGTTTTTTCTTGATTTATAATTTATTTATTTATAATTTATTTTACAAACTGGACTAGTTTTACCTCATAGATACCATGTAGCACAGAATTGCTTCTTGTGTATAATTAACTCTGTTCAAAAAATTAGATGAACAAATAATAGTGCTCTCACCTTCACATCATTGATGACCTCAAAACGTGAATCTGTCCTCACAAGTCCTTCAAACTGCTTAGCAAGACGGCAGTGGTTTCTGATATAAGCTTGAAGGCCTTGTATGCCATATTTTCGGAAAACAAACCAGAGCTTGAGTGCTCGGAATCGTCGACTAAGTGGTATTCCCCAGTGTCTGTAGTCAATTGATTCATCAGAGTTTGCATGCTGCAGATACAGAGGATCAACAACAAGTGCAGATGTAAGTCGCATTCTGTTTCGCACCCAGTAGGATGAACAGTCAAAGTTGACAAGCAGCCACTTGTTTGGATTGGTGTTGAATGAGTCTGCATATTGGATCCCTGCCATAAATGGTTTGTTCTCAGGGCAGATAAAAGCATTGCCTGCATATGCCCCATCAGCATGAAGCCACACTGAAGGGAATCTGCGACATACTGGGCCAATTTCCATAAGGTTGTCGAAAGAGCAGCAGGATGTGCTTCCTAAGGTAGTTGACACAAAGAATGGGAACAATCCCTGGGCTACATCTTCTTCCATGGCCTGAAAAAGAAGAGGGGGGGGGGTTGTTAGTAATTTGTATAAGATTTTGTTCAATTTGCATGCAATACTTCCATACTGTATTGTTTCATATTTTCTCATACTCTTATATAGTTTTAGAAAGTGAACAAGTGTATGTACAGAATTAAGAGCTATAAATGTTCAGAAACAGATTTAACCATGTAAGAATTTAGCTATTGATTATGTTCTTCTCTATTAGGAATTCACGTTAGCTTGTCATGTTCACTATAGTTACCAGTTAATCATCCTGAAAATACCAATATTTGGCAAAAGAGTTGCTAAACCAGCTTTAAGTGTGAGAGTCATGATACTCAGGTTAGGTTTTATGCAATAAAGGGCACTAGAAAATGCCAGAGCTCTTTATTCATGGCTAAGCAAGCTTTTAGTATAATTTTTTTCCAAATTAATCACTAATAATGTTTGAAAGTGAATGCTCTTTTCTCTAAAATAAAAGTTAAAAGTTATGAAATTCCTTCAGAGCTCTATGGTTCCTATATATAACATTTTTAATAATATTTTACTAAAACAAATTATGCAAAATGAGCAGTATATTAATTTAATAGTACTCTTCTGCTGTAAATTAAGTTTTTAACAGCCTTTTAGTAGCTCAATAAAAACCGCACTATAAACAATTTGTAGTTAGAATAAAGGTCTCAAAACAGACAGTAAAAGCCAAAATTCTGCCAATAGCAACAGCTTTATCAGATTTTTATTTGAAATTGCCAATATAAATATAATGTAGTTTCCTTTTAATTTTAATTCTTTTGAAGCTTTACTGGAATAAGCAAATATTGCTGTGACATTAATGAGAAAACAATTTTAAAAAATATAAAGCACTTAGTGCATAAATGTTTGTACTTAATGGCTCTGTAAACTATTATTAAATGGTTTTTGTTCCTAATTTATAACATCATGGAACTTTTTTATTTAACATCTTCAAGGTCTTTGAAAGTCAGAAGATATCTGGGAATTATGAAGTGAATGGAAGAAAAAAAAATGTTTTTAATAAATATGTGGAACATTAAAGGCTAATGGATAAGTTGTAAAATAATGCCAACCTGCTGGAGTGTGTATCCTCGAAGACTGCATTTCTCATCAGGTTCAAGTATATGTAGCTTTACAAGAGAGATCATTGCTGCTTTCTCAACACATGAATGTGCTTCTTGTGAACAATACGCCACAAGTCGAGGCAGAAGGGAACTGTCTTCCATATCAGGATTCTCTTTCTTAAGATTCTGTATTGCCTGAGCTCTGGCAGCTAGCATTGACACTAAAATGCACTCACTGGCTGAGGACTGCAACATAAACAGGAAAAAGCTTTATAAGTACCCTTCTCTGGAAACCCTTTGATAATTTTACAGTTATTGAACAGGAAATTTTATTTAGTTATTACTTTTCTCTGTTTAATAAAGTCATAAAAAGTTTGAAAGATGCATCGTTGCACAACAAATTTAGATCTATTTTCTGCAGCCTGCCAAAATTTCTTTCAAGGAATCTTGATAGTTAAAGACTGCATCTGAGTCACCGATAATTATATTCACTATTTGCTCTGAAGATACAAAATATGCAAGATGCAAACTTAAGCTTTTAAAAGTTAAAAATAGAAGAAGAAAATAATTTGAAATATACAGATGGTAAGGCAAAAATCATAGAAACAGATGGATAACTTTTGTAGAAAAAAAAGGATGCTGAAAATGTTTACTTATAAATTAGTTGTAAGCATGGGAATGAAGGGCTTACTGAGTTATGTAAGTAAAAAAAAATCAATAAATAAAAAATTAAAGGCAGCAGAAACATCAATAAGAAATGCTATTTTTTATATCACTCACATTAATTCTTAGCCTTGGATACTGTCAATTTTTATTTCTGCTTAGAGGAAAAAATGTTGTTGTTGTTATTATTATTATTATTATTATTATTATTATTATTGTTGTTGTTGCATTGTTGTTTTTTCGTCACTCCAAGGCTATCTCATCATATCTTGCTCTTTTCCATTTTCTTAAAGGCTAATTTTTTTTTTTTTGATTTGTTTTATTTAAGGACGCTCTTTAACATATCAGGTCATCAGCGTCCCATTCAATTCTGGGCGTGAAACGGCCACAAATTTTGCTCAGAGGCCTCTTTTTTCAGGCTTGAGGTTCTTTTTCATGCTGTAAATGTACGGTATGGCTTTACTTCCCTTTCGAAGAAAGCCATACCTAGTATTTTTATGCCTGAAAAAATCCATCGGTCCTGTCCGGATTTGAACCTGCAACCTTGGGTTTAGAAGGCAAGTATGGTTATCACTACACTACCAGGACCGACTTTAAAGGCTAAGGATTGATATCATCTTATTGGCATAGTCAATGGTAAGATTCCATTACAATATTGTCATAATTAGTAATAGACATAGGTATTATATTTACCTGCAAAACTCCGCCGCCTTTGCTTCCTGGTGATGAAGAAATGAATTCATCTGGAAGACCAATGGCCTTTCCTGAAAATAAATAAATAAATAAGTGGCATAGTCTTGAATATAGATGTAATGAATAATATTTATATTATTGAAAAATGCATTACTTACCAAACCAGTCAAGGACAATTGTTTCCAGCTCTGTGCATACTGGGCTTGCAGCCTGTAAACAGAAAACATACATTAAAGACTCCATTACCACATTACCTTCCTTATCCATTTTTAATAGTGTATATGTTTTCTTTCTATTGTGACAAGTTGCCTTACCCATATTCTTATGTTTGAGTTATTGACTTTCTTATTCATGTTAAAAAGTTTTATTAATTTGTACTGAAATATAGTTACTTTCCCATAATAAAATTACTTTAAAAAACAGTATAAAGCAAGTTTAAATTTACTTGTTGTAGAATAAAGCTTCTGATTGTTGCAATCCAATTAATTATCATAGCACTATTTTCATATTCTTTAACATTTTTTGTATTAGCAATGTATTTTATCACTGAGATAGAGTAGTAACAACTTTCAGACCCAGATTTCACTCCAGATGGTTCCTTACAGAATTTTTCATAGATATTCTTTCAAATCTTAAGATGAATACTTGGAAAACCTGAGCCACAAATTTAGCTAAATTATAATCAATCATTCATCATCCTCCCACTAAAATGCCAAGCATTAAGATAACTTTTATTGCTTACCCATGAGAATCCAATGCAGCCAATAGCATCTGATAGCATATCACCAAGAATTGATGGATAGGAGTTACCAGAAGGAAAATAAGCATGAAACCTTGGATGCTGCCAGTGTGTTACCTATAACAATAAAATAATGAAAATAAATATGAAAGTAGGAAGGATTTTTTCATAAATTTTTCATTTTTGAATTTTTGGAGTAAGACTTGTTTTTAATAATTGAGATACTTATTATAGCATTGTTTTATGAATATTGAGTGTTTCATTTGTCAAATGTAGTGGGACAATAGCCAGATTTTAACTATTCAACATTGAAACTAAATTTGAGACCAAAAAATAACCAAAATTTTAAACTTTCAGTTATTACATATTAATGACATATATTTATACATCAAGGGACAAGAATCAAATTTTAAAAATAGTGTTCTGCCTTTTTGAGGTTTAGTACATGAATTAGAAAGCTAATGCATAATCAACGTAGCACTTAGTGCTTTTATAACAAAATGTTGTGAAAGAAAAAATGACAAAGCTATGAGAAAGTGAAAAGCTATGTAAAATTATGATGCAGTAACAGCATTTAACATGAAATGTAGGGTATTGAAGAAATGAAAGTGCCAAATAAACTGTTGCTAAGTAATTGCTGTGAATAAAACAATGAAAAAATGTAATAAGTAAAGAATTTATGAGAATTTTCAATGTTCAAATTTGGGGGGGGGGGGAATTCGCTGAAATGACAAAGGTGCCAAAGATGAAGAAGAAGGTAGCAAAACTGATAAAGAAGGGGAAGAAAACTCATATTCAGGCAGTATTGAGAAGAGAGATAAGTTTTAAGAGTTTATGCTGAATGTGTTAAACAAATTGCCTTTTTCTCAAATTTTTTCGTGAAGAAAGAGATCCAGTGCATCATTTTTGGTTCAATTTTAAAAATAAGTATAATTGTTGCAGAAGATTTCCTCAAAAATAATTTAAGCTAGTGCAATATATGATACATTTGAAAAATTCTTACTAAGTGAATACATAATTATAATGCTAGGAGTCTTTAAAGTATTTCAGAAAGCTTTAAAGATAAAATGCGCAAATTTTAAACTTTTTAGCTTAGAACAATTAGAAAATTCAATACTAGTATGTAAGTACAGAATGGAAATGTTCTTTTTAGGCTTGTAAGAAATCACAATGTTTACATGAGAGAGTGTAAAGTGAACAGTTTCTGCTTACTCCTGGCATGATTTTGCTATCCACATCTGCCATAATATTGTCCCAACTTTCTGGGTGTAGGGGAGCTTCTGAAGGCAGAAGTTCCTTGAGGTAACCGGGTTCAACAGTGGGGGTAACCCTTCTAGATCCCACACCTTCCATGTAGTCACATATGTAGTCAATCATCTCCTTTCCTCTCTTTCGAAACTCTTCTGTGTTCATCTGAAATGTAAGAATTGCAATTTTTAAGGAGGATAAAAAAAACCTCTTAAAACAATTTTTTATTGCATTGATATGTTGTAGAGCTGATTGAGTACAATTTTTGCATTGTAAATTTATAGATAATAAAATTGAGAGAAGCATTGTGATTTTTCACTATTTATGTTCTGTCTTTACAAATGACAGTCTTAAGACAAGACAGAATGTGGAAATTTTATATGAGAACGTTCAATCATTTAAGAAGAGGAACTTTTTCTCATAAGTAGGAAGTGTGTTTTTTAATATTTTTTTTCCTAAATTAAGTTCATAACTTTTTCATCCTACCCCAAAACAGCTCCTATTTAGTAAAAGCTTCAGTTAGTAATGTAAATGTACGAGATAATTTTTTTAAAAATCTAATTTTAGATTTTTTAGTAGCAAGTAATTTTATATTAATAGTCATTTTCTTTTTCATGCATCATTATTTAAATTTCTTCCACGTTCCGTAATATTTTATAAATAATATTTAAAACAAGAAGATGCTCTTTATAGTGTTGTAAATTGCCTTATAAAAATTAACATATATTGAAATCGTCTAAAAGTATTTTAAAAAAGGCGGGATAAATAATAATAGAGAAATGGCCTTAAAAATATTCTTAAGGCTTTTGTTTCTTCACATTGTTACTGCTGTATCCAGAAAGATGTTTTCGCTACTCTTTTAGAAACGTTCAAGAGAATACTAATTTGCAAAATAAACACTCGAATCACGCATTCACAAACACAGACGTACACAAACTAATTAAAAGGCTAACACTTCGCGTAAGAATAAAATCGGAAATTAAAATATTTTCTGTAAAAATCTTTATATTAAAAGAAATATAATATAGTCCTATATCAATTTGGCGAGTTTTAAAACTCTTAATAAAGGTCGTTAATTTATATATAAAAACTGTTAAATAGTGTCGATTTGATGTAAAACAAGCCGAAACGAATTGCAGTAAAGAAATTTTCATTTTATTTCAAATACGATCAAATACACCGTAGATCTGTAATATAATATACACATGCACACACCTTGTTTCGTTTGAATTTTAAGTTCACAGAGAAGCGCCGTATGTGGAGTTCAACACCCCTAACAGTAGTGCAGACTGTCAGTTCTCTAGTGTTTCACGTTGTTCGTACGGCAAGAAACTGGTGTGCTCATACCGTTCCCACCATTATATATACTTGTTCTTCTCTGAGGATAACCGGCCGCTCACGTCACAACTATCTGTATACACTCCGACAAACTGCGGTTTTCGATTGGACGGGATTTTACCGGACCCCAACCATTGACCAAGGTTGCATTCAGGTTCACGTTAATTACGTAAGAAGTTCGGTCCGCATGTAGTGGTCCATCTAGCAGGCCATTGAACGCTCTTTTTTTGCCCAGGTACGTGCGTAGTTTTCTCATATAGAATAAGATGGCGGTCACTGGAATTTGCAATTGGTGGGCGTCACTCGCAAACATTTGGGATAGCTAGGGAATCTTGTGACTTCTGTGCGAGCGCCCAGATTAGGGGGGAAAGTAGTAAATGTGGTTTCAATGACAAATTATACTCCAAAGATTTGTATGCCATTGACATATCTTCAATTATCTCTTTGTAGTTTTCAATCCATAAATTCCGCTACCCTGTCCATGCTTGTTTCTCATTGTCCATTAACAAACTGAACATAAAACCACTATTGGATAAGATCATAGTTTTGTGAGCCAATAAACTGCCTTCTTTCAATTTAGCTTCATTTAACTTTGGGACCTTTCTGATTCTGGAAACTCCCTATTCTTTCTGCCTAAGGCCTTCAAGTTTTTCGTTAACCCTAACTTTTTGATAAGTTGTGGCATCCCCCTCCTTTGTAACTAATGATATATTTCTAACACTTTTGACCCGGGACCCTAAAAAATCTTACTGGCCATTCTTTAATTTGATAGTGCTTCCCTCTCCGCTCACACAGAAAGCAACAACATTTGGTGAAAGCACTGTGCGTTTCTTAAGATCTCCACAATTTTACCACTCTTAGTTTTTATACAGTTTTTTAAATGTAAATGTAAATTCATTCTCATGTGTTTTTCATATTAGCACACATTCCTTAAGTAAGATAAGGCCATGGTTGGACGGTGCTTAATATACGCACAAAATAACAACTATCTCCGAAACTTTAGGCTATATAAAGCAAAACGATTTCAGTTTCGTCAGATGCAAATTAAAGTGTTGTACGCAGTAGCCTTACATGATTAAGTTTAGACTTACGGAATCTTTAGCTGTCTTAGGTTATAAAACATTATATAGAGTGTTACAAAAAGGCATGTCAAAACTCTGGGGAAACATTCCTTGCATTAACAGGCTGCAGAAATGCTTTATTTCCTTGTTATAGCCCGTTGTCTATAACAATCCTTGCATGGTGTGATATGCAAGCTAGAATGCCAGCGTAACTGTCTTTAACAATGACCCTACTGCAACAGTTGCTTAATACTACAGTAGATAAACATGGAATGGGAGTGTTGTAACTACTCTTAGTTCCTAGGTTCCTAGTTGTTGTGGTCATTCTGTGCCATGCATTCCATTTAATACTCACTTCATTGCTTGACGTAGCACCGAACACCGAACACAGTTCTCTGTGTTTACAGACTTCTTTTCAGATGCAGTGAAATTAGGTATTCAAATGCGGAGTTGGCAGATGCTCATATCATCTATGGATCAGCCGAAGGTGTAAAGAATCTTCGTGCTCGTATTCTGCGAGGCTGCCAGACAATACGATATATTTTAGGGATACATAAGATCATCAGGGAGTCCATGCGATAGCGGTTTGATGGATTTATCCACGCTAACAGAGGACATTTTGAACATTTCAAATGATTTTCTTTTTCCCCCACAGTTCTGTTTTTGAATATTCTGCTATATGATACAGGTGTAGAAAACGGGATCTAACAAGGAAATAAAACAATTACGAATCCTGTTCATATTATATTATCCTGTATATATGAGGAATGTTTCCTCAAAGTTTTGACGTATCTTTTCTCAATTTAGCACCTAAATTGAGAAAATACAAGATAAGAAAGAAAAATAGAGGAAGAAGAATGTAAAGAGGAGAAAACCAGACAGAGGAGAATAAGCAGAAAAGGAGAAGGAGAAGGAAAGGAAGAAAGTATAAGATTGAAAAAGGATTAAAATAATTAAAAGGGAAAAGCTAAGCGAAAAACAAAGATATGATAACAGATGGAGAAGACTTAAAAATATATCTACTATTAGTATCTCAGAAGAAGATAGGGCAAATATATCATAAGAATTATATTTTGCTTAACACTGTATTACTCATATGTTCAGATTTGCGCTAAGATTACGGGCACATAATCTCGAGTTTGATGAGCAAGTGTCGATCGGCTGAAATACGATTTTAAATAATGAAACCGCACGTATGAGCGAGTTTGTGATGCAACCAGTCAGTTGAATGTCGCATATTTCTCACATCTCACTCAGAAACACCCCGGAGGAGGTTTTGCTCTTTTAAAAAGTTTCTTTACCTAGACATTTACCCAAGCTTTTAAAACAGCCTTTTAAATCTACTTAAACTAACAGAGTGGGCATCACGAGATACAGGGTACTCAGAAAGATTTTAAATACGGACCCCCCCCCCAAATATTTCATTCAAAACTTCACATCTGTACTGAGACTCATTACATCTCCCCATCCTTCTGAACTATGAGTGAAAGCTCCAAACTACTACGTCGAGCTCCTCTTCGCATGCTGCAACAGCATCTTCAGTAGACGAGAACCGATTCCTCCTTGGCTGGTTCTTCACCGTAGGAAATAGGAAGAAGTAAAAGTGTGCCAGGTCCGAGCTGTAGGGAAGATGGGTAGTGTGAGCAGATGCATTGTTATGATGCAACAAGATGTCCCTCAATCCAATTCTTGGTCGCTTTTCCCGTACCCTTTCGGAGCACAACTGTAGTGTACCATTGTGCAGTGGCCGTTCTTTGATTCTCTAGGGTGTTGAGGCCACATGACCAGTTGTGCCAAAACAAAAATATCACCACCATTTTCTTGCCATTTTTTTGTATCCTTTTATCCTTCACAGGCAGATTGTCATCAGAGAAGACCCACACCGAAGACTGGTGTTTTGTTTCCGGATCATACTGATAAATACTTGTCTCATCACCAGCTATGATCTCAGAAACAGGCAAGAGGTACCATTATCGAATCTCTGGAGCAATTCTCGACACCATTCCACTCGGGTGTCCTTTTGTCCCTGTTTGAGGTTGTGGAACACCCAACGGGATGAAATCTTGCTGACCCTTAGGAAATCATGCAACATTTTTATGACATTCCCGATCCAATCTTCAATGCAATGTCCTGGTATGTGACACGGAGATCTTCTCTCGCCATTTTCTCCACAGCATTAATGTTTTCTTCGATTACTGCTGTGAATGGCTCCCGCATCTTTCTTCAAGGGTTGTCCGACTCCTTATAAATTCCTCAACTAATTGAAAATGATAGCAGGCAAAGAATAAGGTCCCCAAAAGCCTGTGCGAGTCTTTCAAGGCATAGACTCTGGTTTAAGCCGCTTTTAAAATCATACAGAATCATTGCTCGAAAATGTTCTCTCTGCAGCTCCTTTGTTCTTAATGAACTAGCTGTAGCTTGCACCCCTCAATGCTGCAGACAAGGGATGAATATTGCGATCAGGCTGAAATTTTCACTGTTGACTGATAAATAAAAATTTTTATTTGATTTATTTACGGACGCCCTTTAACATCGACAAATTTTCTTCAGAAACCTTTTTTTTTCTTCTTCCTTTTCAGGCTTGAGGTTCTTTATCATACCGTAAATGTACAACACGAGACCCACGGTTTTACTTCCCTTCCGAAGTATGCCATACTTAGCATACAAAGGACCGTGCAAGACGCTGTGAAATTCTTTTCTCCCAATTGTAAACAGTACTGTCAAGCCTAAAAACTTTCTCAGTGGCTGTCGTAATATGTGGAACTTATCTAAAGCCACATTAAATATTTTTTTTTTCTTAATCTGACATTAGGCCTTATAAAGTGATTGTTCCTAGTAGCAAGGATTGTTCCTGGTTGTCAAATTGGTGCAGATTAGTTTTGATCATATACTGGTTAATGATAGTTAAAATTCTTAATTCAATAAATAAAAAAAAAAAAAGACTACAATATGCATCATATGGAGAACATAGCCTTCTTCTTAAATAGTAAAATTTTACCGACTTTGGATCCGTTGCCGCAAATGTGTAAACCATAAGATTTAATAAGTAAATATCAGGAGAAAACTTAACACGAACTGAGTGAATATGGTTGTCCCGAATTAATTTGGACTCCAATATAATACCAAGTATAACTATTTGAAATGGTGTGTGAAAGTTCAAAGATACTACAATAAAATGTTGCATTTTTTCAACATAATATGTCCAAGAGAGAAAAACGTGCTGCATGACTCATTGAGCTCTAACACTTGGTATTAATTGAAAAGACAAACTTTTTTGTGTGTGTTGCTTTTACCGAAAACACAATTTAGCCACTATCTAGAGTCTTGCAATACGAAAGTTTCTAGGTAGGTAGATTTAAGACAAATAAATAAAGCATAATACATGCTCTTGAGTTTATGATAATGACTGATGCATGTGTTTTATTTATTCACCTTGTATCGAGCGGGGTGGCTCGGGCGATTGGCATTTAGGAAGCCCGGGCGTCCTGACTGGAGTTTTTCGTAGCTTGCCTTTTCACTTGGGCGAATACTGGGATGTATATTTATATTCTGCAAATTTTCCACTCTCCCATTTCATATCATTTCATTCCGTTGGTTCTGTTACAGGGTCGAGGGTGCCAAGGCAGGGTGGACTGGTGCGTGGTAACGGTGACTTGCGCTTTGGGGAGGTTTCTGCTCCGGCGTCTGGAATGGTAGCGGACATTCTGAGGAGCTGGAGTAATTCAGGGACGGGACTCCATTGGCGTAGGGGGTTTTTATTTGGAAACGTATTAGAGACCTCATGTCCGTCCGCGCAGTCACCGCCCATGGATCCTGGCCAACAGATGCCTCCTTCATTTCAAGCGTTCCTCCTGGAGATGCATCCTTCAGGGGCGTGGGTATAAAGGGCCAGTCGTGAGCAAGGCCAAGCATCGAAACAACCCTCTGCCCTAGATAATCCACTCATCCATTCCATTCACCGCACACCGAGAATCTTAAATGTTCAGCAGGATGAACAGCAGTTAATGATTAGCAAATGACGAAACACATACTTTTAATTTATTTATCAGAGCAAGGTAATTGCACAATTGCAATCTACAGATTCTCAACCAAAATGCTTTGGCACAGATAAAATAGGAGCAATACATTTCTCACACTTTACACTGGATATAGTTTTATTTATTTTTAGAAAACTTCATGTATATTCATAAGTCATAAAAGGTAAAACACTTAGGAGGGTCGAATAAAAAGTTTGGTAAAAAAACACATTTTTGAAAATATAAATACCATTGCAAGGACGAAACAGAGAAATTTGCCTAAACCTGCAAGTGAAGAAAAAGAAGCGTCGACTCAAATATATGCAAACTAAAATTGTTGGGATTCGAAAGAGAGTTTGGAGATCTGGTGGAAATATCTTGCTAAACATACGAGGTCTGATCAATAGGCGTCTATTCAGCAGCAAAAGATCAGAAGGTACAGAGAGAACATTGTGCTATCGAAGTTAATTGTGAAGGCGACGGCCATACAACAAATGTGAACAAATGCCGACCGAGTTGCGTATGGTCAATAAGTGCTCTCTGAAGATGCCAAATATTATTTAAATGTCTAGGTAGTAAGTTTGCACACTTCGGGATGTTCTATGAAACTGCCGAGTTCTAAGTTTATAAATATTCTTATAGGTAGGCAAATTGCAGTGGGCAACAAATAAAAACTTTTTGTTGCTTCCTGTTTTTGTGATTTACACATTTTCATATATATATATATATATATATATATATACGTACGCATAATAAGGATATTACTTCCGGCACAGAAAGTTTGCAATTACAGGATTCATTTTCCTTTTGTAAAGTTTTCGTTTATAGAACTCGTCTAAAGGTGGTTGATTCAACATTAGTCGGCTAGCATGTTGGATCCTATTTGCCCTGGCAATGCTTGGCAGTAGTAGTACTGTTTATCACCAGAGCCACGAAGTTAACGCAAAATGCCTTTACTATCTGGGAGGATATATTTGAGAATCAGATAGAAATGAACATGTTTCATACATTTGCGGTCGGTAGGGCCAGGTTTTATTTTATCTATTTTGGCTTCTTTACTTACCTATTTTAAGGTTTAAAACTTTTTTTTTTTTTTTTTTTTTTGCCTGTCTTGGATCGTTATGGATTTTTCCGCGATTATTTATGCATTTTAAAAAGCTAAGTGAAAAAAAAACACACACACACACATTAAATGATATGTTCACTTCACAAAAATATTTGGAAATGAGAATCATTTATTTCTTTTCAAGCAGTCAAAACTTTCTACTCAGGTCACGGGCATACGAATATCAGGAAATGGAGAGAAGATGGAAGTACTGTAGTTGTGAACAGTCCTGGCGAATGACCTTATCCATGTGCGCGAGACAATTTTGGGAAATTTCTGATGGGGGTAACTTCTCAGCTGCATAAATGTAGCAAACAATTGCAAGCGAAAAAAAAAAAAATGAGAACGGTACAGTATGCAATAAACAATCCTTACAAGGGTTTTTTTTTTTGTATTGATTTATTTATGGACGCTCTTTAACATCTCAGGTCATCAGCGTCCCATTCAATTAAGGGCGTGAAACGGCCTACAAATTTTGTTCATAGGGCTCATAGAGAGGTACTATAAACGCATAAATAGAAAATAAACTCAACCAGAAACGCTTCGCATTGTTTGTTCATTCGCCAAGACTGTTCAAAACTACTTTACTTCGTCTTACATTTCCGTGATATTCTGAAATGTGAATGTTCTGTTATAACTGCTATGAGTCCTTCGGAAATAGCCTATTTTAAATATATTGTAATCAACTCAGTGGAAGTAGAACGTTCTTTTTCCTTGACGAAAAATGTTCTCTCTGACAAGCATTGAAAAAACATTTTGTTGTTGCTTGTAACCCCAAAAAATTAAACTTAATCATACCTTATATCATAAAGAAATTATTAAATGTATTAATTAC